>OFHU01002975.1:50000-358875 GCA_900245905.1 Lacerta viridis | reverse complement strand
AAAAAAAACCCTACCACCGGCCCTGGGGCTGCCCCGGGTGCGACTCTGGGAAGGGTGACGAGACGGCCCCCGCCTCCCGCCCAGCCGTACAGCTCCTTACGGGCTGCTGCCGTGCGGGGTCCTGCTCGCGAGCGGAACCTCGTAAGGCTGCCGCGTGCGAGCAGGAGCCCGTACGGCCTGTGCGTGTGCAGGAGCCGAAAATGCGCAGTCCGTACGGGGTGCTGAAAAAATTCCGCGCTGGGTACCGTCTGCGCTTGCTACGCCAGTGCCCGGCTCGATCCACCAATGAAAGGGAACGGCCGGGGAGGGGTTTGGGTGGAATAGCCAGGGGTTGTCTCTGCCCAACACCCACCAACTGATGCAGCTTTGCCTAACAGTAGAGCCGGCCCTGTTTAGCGAGTTGTTCCCGTCTGTTTGCGCAGAGGAGCGCGGAGGAGGAGTCGACCCTGAAGACGCTGACCTTCGTCGGCTGCGGCGTCTCGTTCTGCGCCCTGATCGTCACCTTCGTCCTCTTCCTGGCGGTCGGGTAAGTCTGGATCGGGGGGCCCGTCTCCAGAAGCAACACAGGTGTAAAGGGAAAGGGACCCCGGACCGTTTGGTCCGGTCGCGGACGACTCTGGGGTCGCGGCGCTTGTCTCGCTTTACTGGCCGGGTCGTGCGGCCGGCCGGACCGAGCCGCTCCCGGCGAACCGGAGCGGCGCACGGAAACGCCGTTTACCTTCCCTATTGATCTACTTGCGCTTTGACGTGCTTTCGGACCGCTCGATGGGCAGGAGCAGGGACTGAGTGGCGGGAGCTCGCCCCGTCCTTGCGGGGATTCGAACCGCCGACCTTCCGATCGGCAAGCCCTCGGCTCTGTGGTTTAGACCGACTGGCCTCGAGGAGAAGTCTCCATATTACACGTATTCTGTTTGTAGCTGTTATGGTAGTGTGTGGGGGGGAACTTGAGTAATATTTGAAGATTTGAAGAGGGGGGTTGCACTTCCGGTTTTGTCTCCTGACTCCGATCTCCCCGTCCTCCATTATTGCAGCGTCCCAAAGAGTGAACGAACCACAGTCCACAAGAACCTGATATTTGCTCTGGCAGCTGCGGAGGCCTTGCTCATGTTCAGCGAATTGGCCAAAACCAACCAGGTAAGAAGAGAAGGCAAGTGGGAAAGACCTCGGGGGGACGGGGACGAACTGTCTGC
This sequence comes from Lacerta viridis, assembly GCA_900245905.1. Lineage (NCBI taxonomy): Eukaryota > Metazoa > Chordata > Lepidosauria > Squamata > Lacertidae > Lacerta > Lacerta viridis. Next base: position 357,685 of record OFHU01002975.1, on the reverse strand, counting down.
CTTTGCAAGCCGGACAGAATCCTGTTCTGGTCCTGATTCCCGCTGAGGAAATCCCCTAGACCTTGCCCTTGCCTCCCATGCCTCCTGCCCTTCCTTCTTCCTTCCTTCCTTCCTTCCTTGAGAGCCAGTGTGGTGTAGTGGTTAAAAGTGGTGGACTCGTAATCTGGTGAACTGGGTTTGCGTCCCTTAAACCAGTGCTGTGTAGTGGTTAAGAGCGGTGGACTCGTAATCTGGTGAACCGGGTTCGTGTCCCTTAAACCAGTGTGGTGTAGTGGTTAAGAGCAGTGGACTTGTAATCTGGTGAACGGGTTCACGTCCTTTAAACCAGTGTGGTGTAGTGGTTATGTGCGGTGGACTTGTAATCTGGGGAACCGGGTTCGCATCTCCTCTCCTCCGCATGCAGCTGCTGGGTGACCTTGGGCTAGTCGCACTTCTCTGAAGCCTCTCAGCCCCACTCACCCCACAGAGGGAGGGAAAGGAGAATGTGAGCCGCTCGGAGACTCCTTCGGGTAGCGATAAAGCGGGACATCACCCCCAAACCCTTCTTCCCTTCCTCTCCGCAGGGCGTGTGCTTTGCCGTCACAGCTTTCCTCCACCTTTTCTTCATGGCCGCCTTCGCCTGGATGCTGGTGGAAGGCCTTCTCCTGTGGAGCAAAGTGGTGGCCGTGAACATGAGCGAGGACCGGCGCATGCGCTTTTACTACGTCACCGGATGGGGTACGTGTCCCAGTGGCGGTGAAGCTGTGGGAATGTTCAGGGATGGAGGGGAAGATATATTCTTTGATGATATCCGATTCCAACTTGCGTTCCCAAGTCCCACAATTTAGCAGAGTAACATTCCCCGTTGAAACGTACGCAGCGGAAGTGTCCTGGGCCCATAACCCTTCGTGGGAATTGTTCAAGGATGCAGGAGAGGAGAGATTGTTTGATGATATCCTGTTCCAACTTGTGTTCACAAGTCCCACTGGAGCCTTATTTGCCCCGACGGGATCTGGGATCTAGGAGTCTTGGTAGACCACAAACTTGACATGCGTCAACAGTGTGATGCAGCAGCTAAAAAAGCCAATGCAATTCTGGGCTGCATCAATAGGAGTATAGCATCTAGATCAAGGGAAGTAATAGTACCACTGTATTCCGCTCTGGTCAGACCTCACCTGGAATACTGTGTCCAGTTCTGGGCACCACAGTTCAAGAAGGATACTGACAAGCTGGAACGTGTCCAGAGGAGGGCAACCAAAATGGTCCAAGGCCTGGAAACGATGCCTTATGAGGAACGGCTTAGGGAGCTGGGTATGTTTAGCCTGGAGAAGAGAAGGTTAAGGGGTGATATGATAGCCATGTTCAAATATATAAAAGGATGTCATATAGAGGAGGGAGAAAGGTTGTTTTCTGCTGCTCCAGAGAAGCGGACACGGCAATGGATTCAAACTACAAGAAAGAAGATTCCACCTAAACATTAGGAAGAACTTCCTGACAGTAAGAGACAGATTTGCTGCCAAGGAGTGTGGTGGAGTCTCCTTCTTTGGAGGTCTAGCGGAGGCTTGACATTCAGGAAGGAAGGGGGTTGGACTGGATGGCCCTTGGGGTCTCTTCCAACTCTAGGATTCTATGATTCTTTGATTGATTGATTGATTGATTGATTGGCAGGGGGTTGGACTGGATGGCCCTTGGGGTCTCTTGCAACTCTATGATTCTGATTGATTGATTGATTGATTGATTGGCAGGGGGTTGGACTGGATGGCCCTTGGGGTCTCTTCCAACTCTATGATTCTATGATTGATTGATTGGCAGGGGGTTGGACTGGATGGCCCTTGGGGTCTCTTCCAACTCTAGGATTCTAGATTGATTGATTGATTGATTGATTGGCAGGGGGTTGGACTGGATGGCCCTTGGGGTCTCTTCCAACTCTAGGATTCTGATTGATTGATTGATTGATTGATTGGCAGGGGGTTGGACTGGATGGCCCTTGGGGTCTCTTCCAACTCTAGGATTCTATGATTCTTTGATTGATTGATTGATTGATTGATTGGCAGGGGGTTGGACTGGATGGCCCTTGGGGTCTCTTCCAACTCTATGATTCTATGATTGATTGATTGATTGATTGATTGGCAGGGGGTTGGACTGGATGGCCCTTGGGGTCTCTTCCAACTCTAGGATTCTAGATTCTTTGATTGATTGATTGATTGATTGATTGGCAGGGGTTGGACTGGATGGCCCTTGGGGTCTCTTCCAACTCTAGGATTCTATGATTGATTGATTGATTGATTGGCAGGGGTTGGACTGGATGGCCCTTGGGGTCTCTTGCAACTCTATGATTCTATGATTGATTGATTGGCAGGGGGTTGGACTGGATGGCTTGGGGTCTCTTGCAACTCTATGATTCTATGATTGATTGATTGGCAGGGGGTTGGACTGGATGGCCCTTGGGGTCTCTTCCAACTCTAGGATTCTATTGATTGATTGATTGATTGATTGGCAGGGCGTTGGACTGGATGGCCCTTGGGGTCTCTTCCAACTCTAGGATTCTATGATTGATTGATTGATTGATTGGCAGGGGGTTGGACTGGATGGCCCTTGGGGTCTCTTCCAACTCTAGGATTCTAGGATTTGCCACAGGGCAAATTGCCCGCAGGAGGAAAGTTGGCATTTCAGCGTCCTTTTCCCCCTTCCCTCTCCAGGGCTTCCGGTGGTTATCGTCGCCGTGACCCTGGCCACGTCGTTCAATAAATACGTGGCCGAAAACCACTGCTGGCTCAACGTCCAGACGGATATCATCTGGGCTTTTGTGGGTCCGGTCCTCTTCGTCCTGACGGTAAGTGTGCCGGGGAGAGGGGTCGGGCCTCCTGCTTTCGTCGGCGGGGTTTGCAACTCAAATAATAATAATAATAATAATAATAATAATAATAATAATAATAATAATATTTTTATTCAACTTCGACAAATCAGGAAAAGAGGATTACAACACACTTGCATGGACCAAGTTTATATACCTCGCCACAGTTGACGACACAAATGAAAATCGGAAATAATAATAATAATAATAATAATAATAATAATAATAATAATAAAAACAAATGAAAATCGGACTTCCCTAAGCTTCCGCACATGTTTGCAGGTGAAACTCGGGAAATGGGAATATCGTGGAGACGTTAATTTCTTTCCGTAACTCGACTTAAAAGGCGAAACTAATATTTGGGAAAGGTCACAGGTGAGAAACTCAGCTAAACGGGGCCGCCTTCGGGTATCTTGTGAATGTCAAGTACAGGTGAAACTCGAAAAATGAGAATATTGCGGGGAAGTCCATTTATGCAAGCAGTTGTTTACATGAGCTACTGGAATTGAATATATGAGACAAGACTCACGACATGCAAAGCGAGAGATGTCCAGCCTTTGCTTGTTATAATTGCGACTATTTTGGCGTCCAGCTGGTGAGAACCCCCAAGTTGAGATGGTGAATTTGGGGTTCTCACCAGCTGTACGCCATAATCGTCACAATTATAACAAATAAAGGCCGGACGTATCTCGCTTTGCACGGCATGAGTCTGTCTCATATATCAGTTTCACCTTTTAAGTTGAATTACTGAAAGGAACGAAGCTTTCCACGATATGCTTAACCACTACACCACACCGGATTACGAGTCCACCGCTCTTCACCACTACACCACACGGGCTGCGGTTTCCAGTCCCGTCCCTGACCCTCTCGCCTCTCCCCTTTGCAGGTGAACACCTTTGTCCTTTTCCGAGTGGTGGTGGTGACGGTCTCCAGCGCTCGGCGGCGGTCCCGGATGCTGACCCCGAACAGCAGCTTGGAAAAGCAGATTGGCATCCAGATCTGGTGAGTCCCGGAGGCCCCTGGATGGCAGCTAGCAGATTGAGGTTGAAATCCTGACAAAGCAGAAGGACTGTTTTTGGGGGGACAGGGGGCGAGCGGGCGGGTGTGGGGGACTCCCTGGTCCTGAACGGGGTAACTGTGCCCGCCGAAGGACCAGGTGCGCAGTCTGGGAGTCATTTTGTCCATGGAGGCGCAGGTCAATTTTGCGTCTCCCAGCTCCATCTGGTGCGCAGGATGAGACCCTCCCTGCCCGCAGACTGGGGCATGCTCCGGTTATCTCCCGCTTGGACTACTGCCATGCGCTCTACGTGGGGCTACCTTTGAAGGCGACCCGGAAACTACAACGAATCCAGAATGCGGCAGCTAGATTGGGGACTGGGAGCGGCCGCCGAGACCACATGACCCCGGTCCTGAAAGACCTACATTGGCTCCCAGGACGTTTCCAAGCTCGTAATCTGGTGAACCGGGTTTGCGTCCCTTAAGGCAGTGTGGTGTAGTGGTTAAGTGGTAAAGCGGGATATCAAATCCAAACTCCTCCTTCTCCTTCTGATACTTCTCCTTCTGATTCTCCTCCTCCTCCTCCTTCTCCTCCTCCTCCTCCTCCTCCTTCCTCCTCTCCTCCTTCTCCTCTCTTCTCCTCCTTCTCCTCCTCCTCCTCCTCCTCCTTTCTCCTTCTCCTCCTTCTCCTCCTTCTCCTCCTCCTCCTTCTCTTCTCCTTCTCCTCCTTCTCCTCCTCCTCCTCCTCCTCCTCCTCCTCCTCCTTCTCCCTCTCTTCTCCTCCTCCTTCCTCTTCTCCTCCTCCTCCTCTCCTCCTCCTCCTCCTTCTCCTTCTCCTCCTCCTCCTCCTCCTCCTCCCTCCTCCTCCTCCTTCTCTCTCCTCCTCCTCCTCCTCCTTCTCCTCCTCCTCCTCTCTCCTCCTCCTTTCCTCCTCCTCCTTCTCCTCCTCCTCCTCCTCTTTTTCCTCCTCCTCCTTCTCTCTCCTCCTCCTCCTCCTCCTCCTCTCCTCTCCTTCTCCTCTCCTCTCCTCCTCTCCTCCCTCCTCCTCTCCTCCTCCTCTTCCTCCTCCTCCCTCCTTCTCCTTCTCCTCCTCCTCCTCCTCCTCCTCCTCCTTCTCCTCCTCCTCCTCCTTCTCTTCTCCTCCTCCTCCTCTTCCTCCTTCTCCTCCCTTCCTGATCCTCCTCCTTCTCCTTCTCCTCCTCCTCCCCTCCTCCTTCTGATCCTCCTCCTTCTCTTCTCTTCTCCTCCTTCTCCTCCCCTCCTTCTCCTTCTCCTCCTTCTCCTCCTCCTCCTCCTTCTGATCCTCCTCCTTCTCCTTCTCATTCTCCTCCTTCTCCTCCTTCTCCTCCTCCTCCTTCCTCCTCCTTCTCCTTCTCCTCCTCCTCCCCCTCCTCCTTCTGATCCTCCTCCTTCTCCTTCTCCTTCCTCCTCCTTCTCCTCCTCCTCCTTCTCCTTCTCCTCCCTCCTCCTCCTCTCCTCTTCCTCCTCCTTCTCCTTCTCTTCTCCTCTTCTCTCCTCCTTCCTCCTCCTCCTCCTTCTCTCCTCCTCCTCCTTCTCCTCCTCCTCCTCCTTTCCTCCTCCTCCTCCTCCTTCTCTTCTCTCCTCTCTCCTCCTCCTCCTCCTCCTCCTCCTCCTCCTCCTTCTCCTCCTCCTCCTCCTTCTCCTTCTCCTTCTTCTTCCCTTCCAGGGCAACAGCCAAACCGGTGTTGGTTCTGCTGCCGGTCCTCGGCTTGACATGGGTGTGCGGCGTTCTCGTGCACCTCAGCGTCACGTGGGCCTACATCTTCATCGTGCTCAACTCCCTCCAGGTAAGTCGCCTCGGAAGGCAGACCGTCCCCGCAAAATTCCTCTCCGATCCCTGCGCATGTGCTGGACGACCCCCGGACGTAGCTGTCAACTCTCCCTTTTTTTGCGGGAAACTCCCGTATTCCAAGCCGATTCCCGCTGCTATCGCGGATTGTTGATATCCCTTAAATTCCCCTTGTTAATTTCCCCCCCTGGTTTTCCTCCTCTAAAAGCCCTGTTTTTTTGAGGATCAGCTAAAAGTTTTGCAGCTTTTTTGCAAAGGGAAAAGCCCTGTTTTTTTGAGGATCAGCTAAGTTTTGCAGCTTTTTTGCAAAGGGAAAAGCCCTGGTTTTTTTGAGGATCAGCTCAAAGTTTTGCAGCTTTTTTTGCAAAGGGAAAAGCCCTGTTTTTTGAGGATCAGCTAAAAGTTTTGCAGCTTTTTTTGCAAAGGGAAAAGCCCTGGTTTTTTTGAGGATCAGCTAAAAGTTTTGCAGCTTTTTTTGCAAAGGGGGAAAAGCAAAGCTCCTTTTGCAAAGGGGGAAAGCAAAGAGGAAAAGCCCTGTTTTTATGGGGTTCAACTCACATTTCTGCAGCTTCTAAAGGAAAGGGAGCCTTTTCTACAGTTTCCAGACAGATAATCTAATCAGCCAGTCACATGTCGCTGGGGAAACAAACAACCTCCCTCTGCAGCACATTCAACAATGGAGGGCGGGGCTGAAAGGGAGCCGGGACTCTTATCTCTCTCCCGATCTCTTGCTGATCAGCTGCTGAGCGGGGTCCTTTCAACACCCCCTTTTCTCTTTGTAAAATAAAAAGCACGATCCTCTTTTGGCCCCTGGGCAATTCAGCTCCAGGGACCACCATTCGCTCCATAAGACGCACAGATATTTCCCCTTCCTTTTTAGGAGGAAAAAAGTGCGTCTTATGGAGTGAAAAATATGGCAGACAGCCTGTGCTTTTATTGAGTAACCAGCAGAGGGTTCGGCCTCTGTCGGAGGTTTTAACGATTCTATGCGTTTTGGAAGTGTGTTTTTATGCGTTTGGGCCAACGGCCATAAATGAAACTTCCTGCGGCGCGGGGAACCAGGGCTGGGTGTCCGGGAAGGAGGGTTGGAGTCCGGGGAGAGCAGAGCTTCTCCTACCTCCGCAATCCCGGATCGTCTCCCCACAGGGTCTGTCCGTCTTGTCTCCCCGCAGGGTCTGTACATATTCCTGGTCTACGCCATCTACAACAGCGAGGTAAGGCACAGTTGCGCCACCCGACGGCGGGGTGGGATTCGGCAACCTGCTTTTCCGTTTGACGATTCTTTACAACTCGGGGAATGAGCTCGGCAGGAGGCGATCGGCGGCCTTCCTCCCCGGCCGCCGCCCTTACCGAGCCCCCGGCGCCCTCCGGTACGTGGCGCCTCGGTTCCCCGTGCCGCTATGGCGAGGCGATGGTTTCATACTTGCGCTCGATTTGCAGGTGCGAAATGCCATTCAGCGGATGAAGGAGAAGAAAAAGGCTCTCTCTTTCACGGTAGGTTGGGTGGCCTGCTGCGGCGGTCTCCGACCGCGTGACCCCGTTCCCCTCTCCGGAATGCCCCTCTGCCCCCCAAATCCCCCCTGAAATCCACAGCATAGGTTCCCCGCGGACGTCCAGAACAGGGATTCTAGCTCTGCCCTCGGGAACAAAATAGAGAACAAAATTCTGATTAAGCGCACCTGCGGCCATGAAAGTTTACACAAAATAAGCGGGACTTGGGGGGCGCTGCGGGTTAAACCCCAGAGCCTAGGGCTTGCCGATCGGAAAGTCGGCGGTTCGAATCCCCGTGACGACGGGGCGAGCTCCCGCCGCTCGGTCCCTGCTCCTGCGCACCTAGGGAGCCTGTGAGCCGATCGGCGCCGCCACTGCCGGCCCCCTTACCCAATCGCATGGAGTCGAGTCGCATTGAGAGGCGTCTGGGAGAACTACAATTCCCACGGTCCTTTGGGCCTCGGCCATTCCATTAGCAGAACCCTTTGAATCGCAATTTGAAGCGCGTGGCGCAGCTTGGGAACTGTAGTTTCCAGGCGCCGGTGCCCCAAGGGTACGCCTCCTTCCTACCGATGCAGAGCTATCATTCCTACCCCGCCCGTTTTGAAAAGGTGAAAACCGCTCTTGGGATTGGAGGGGCTGACGGGGGGATGCCGGCGCCGGCTGCAAACTACAGTTCCCGGCATGGAAATCTCTGCCCTTTTAAACAGGCCCTGTGTTTCTGGGACGCGGGTGGCGCTTTGGTTTAAAGCACAGAGCTTTTGCTGATCGGAATGCCGGCGGTTCGAATCCCCGTGACGTCGGGGGCGAGCTTCAGTTGCTACCGGGAGGAATATTTTGATTTTTTACATTTCGTTTCGACGGCTACCCGCCGGTAACGACGACCGCTTTGTGTCCTTCCAGAACTGTTCCCACCCCGTCAACTATCTCTCGAGTCCGAGGAACACCTCCTGGGAGGTGGGTAGGTTCAGTCCCTCCACCCCGGAGAATACGGCCTCACCATCCTCGGAGAAGGACTCCGCACGGAAAAACAGCAGCGGCAAGGGTACAACGGCGCCCCTCGTTCCACCCGCGATGAAATTCGTATGCTTTACGATTTTATCACTTGCAGCCCGACTGACCCTCCTTTCTCCCTCGCGCAGGGAACTTCGGCGCCAAAATCCCGGCGGGACTCGCGTCGGTGATATCTCCCGAGAGACCGGTACGTAGCTCGCCCCAACCACCCGGATGATTTAATTTGTTTATTTACGTATTTGTTGCGTTTTGGCGCCGCCGTCATTTAGTCGGCGAGTGGCGTGCGACTTATTATTATTATTTATTATTATTTTTAATATACATATTAAAATTTATTAAAAAACTTAAATAAAAATTATTATTTAATATTACTATATAATAATATTTAATATTGTTATATAATTAATTGTTATAATTAATTATAATAATTAATATTATGATTTAATATAAATATTTAATAATAATAATAATAATAATAATAATAATAATAATAATAATAATAATTTTTATACCCCGTCCATCCGGCTGAGTTTCCCCAGCCACTCTGTGCGGCTTCCATCATGTGTTGGTTGAGAGGGATGCACACCGTTGCCTGAGCTCCTCGAAACTCAGTCCTTGGCTCAGGCTAGAGGGATTAGTTTTTCCAGGAAAATCATCACTCTGCGCCGGTTTCTCAAATGCCAAGGTCGGGGCTGATTCCCATCTGTTCGTCCCAGGAGGCTGCGCTCGGAGTTTAGAATGTTGTTGTTGTTTTTTTAAAAAAAAATTATTATCATTTTCGTTGTTGCTTTATTGAAAAACAGAAGACTGAGTATAAACACATTATTGCCGCAATCTGGATTAGGTGCAGTTTCCGGGCGGCCCCACGTACAGGTGAAACTCGAAAAATCAGAATATCGTGGAAAAGCAATTGTTTTCATTAGCTACTGGAGTTGAATATATGAGACAGACTCACAACTGTCAACTTCATCCCTTTTCTTGCGAGGAATCCTATTCTGGATAAGGGAATTTCCCTTTAAAAAAGTTGACAGCTACGGATAGACCCGTGACGAACGCAAAGCGAGATATGTCCAGCCTTTGCTTGCTATAATTGTGATGATTTTGGCGTTCAGCTGATGAAAACCCCCAAGTTGAGATTGTGGATTGTGTATTTCTTAAATAATAAAGAGAGATATTAAAAAGAGAGAGAGAGATGGTGGATTTGGGGTTCTCATCAGCTGTGTGCCATAATCATCGCAATTATAACAAATAAAGGCTTGACATTTCTCGCTTTGCATGTCATGAGTCTATCTCGTATAGCAGTTTCACCTTTTAAGTTGAAGTACTGAAAGAAACGAACCTATCCACGATATTCTACTTTTTTTTTAATCCAAAGAGGATTCAAAGGCAAATTGGGTAATTGTTGCTAGCTTGCATTCAATAGAGACGCTCTATGTCACCCGAGTTAGGAAGAGAGCGGAGGGAATTGTCGCAGATCCTTAGTATCCCGGTCATCATCTGTTTGACTTACTTCCATCTGGACGTCGCTAGAGGGCTTTATATAGAAAAACGGCTCGGCGCAGGAACAGTTTCCCCCCTTGTGCCATTAAATTGTTAAGTTCGTAGTTGTGTAAATTTGTAGTTGGGTGCCACAACCCCAGAGTCATCCGCGGCCAGACCTAACGGTCAGGGGTCCCTTGACGAAGAGGTGGCCATCTCGTCCTCTGTCGCTCCCTTCTCCTTGCGCCCTCCCGCAGTTTTGTCAGACTCATGCTAGTCGCTTCGAGAACACTGTCCAACCATCTCGTCCTCTGTCGTCCCCTTCTCCCAACATCAGGGTCTTCTCCAGGGAGTCTTCTCTTCTCATGAGGTGGCCATCTCATCCTCTGTCGTCCCCTTCTCCTTGTGCCCTCCATCTTTCCCAACATCAGGGTCTTTTCCAGGGAGTCTTCTCTTCTCATGAGGTGGCCAAAGTCTTGGAGCCTCAGCTTCAGGATCTGTCCTTCCAGTGAGCACTCAGGGCTGATTTCAACCATCTCATCCTCTGTCGTCCCCTTCTCCTTGTGCCCTCCATCTTTCCCAACATCAGGGTCTTCTCCAGGGAGTCTTCTCTTCTCATGAGGTGGCCATCTCATCCTCTGTCGTCCCCTTCTCCTTGTGCCCTCCATCTTTCCCAACATCAGGGTCTTTCCAGGGAGTCTTCTCTTCTCATGAGGTGGCCATCTCATCCTCTGTCGTCCCCTTCTCCTTGTGCCCTCCATCTTTCCCAACATCAGGGTCTTTCCAGGGAGTCTTCTCTTCTCATGAGGTGGCCATCTCATCCTCTGTCATCCCCTTCTCCTTGTGCCCTCCATCTTTCCCAACATCAGGGTCTTCTCCAGGGAGTCTTCTCTTCTCATGAGGTGGCCATCTCATCCTCTGTCGTCCCCTTCTCCTTGTGCCCTCCATCTTTCCCAACATCAGGGTCTTCTCCAGGGAGTCTTCTCTTCTCATGAGGTGGCCATCTCATCCTCTGTCGTCCCCTTCTCCTTGTGCCCTCCATCTTTCCCAACATCAGGGTCTTCTCCAGGGAGTCTTCTCTTCTCATGAGGTGGCCATCTCATCCTCTGTCGTCCCCTTCTCCTTGTGCCCTCCATCTTTCCCAACATCAGGGTCTTCTCCAGGGAGTCTTCTCTTCTCATGAGGTGGCCATCTCATCCTCTGTCGTCCCCTTCTCCTTGTGCCCTCCATCTTTCCCAACATCAGGGTCTTCTCCAGGGAGTCTTCTCTTCTCATGAGGTGGCCATCTCATCCTCTGTCGTCCCCTTCTCCTTGTGCCCTCCATCTTTCCCAACATCAGGGTCTTCTCCAGGGAGTCTTCTCTTCTCATGAGGTGGCCATCTCATCCTCTGTCGTCCCCTTCTCCTTGTGCCCTCCATCTTTCCCAACATCAGGGTCTTTCCAGGGAGTCTTCTCTTCTCATGAGGTGGCCATCTCATCCTCTGTCGTCCCCTTCTCCTTGTGCCCTCCATCTGCCCCAACATCAGGGTCTTCTCCAGGGAGTCTTCTCTTCTCATGAGGTGGCCATCTCATCCTCTGTCGTCCCCTTCTCCTTGTGCCCTCCATCTTTCCCAACATCAGGGTCTTCTCCAGGGAGTCTTCTCTTCTCATGAGGTGGCCATCTCATCCTCTGTCGTCCCCTTCTCCTTGTGCCCTCCATCTTTCCCAACATCAGGGTCTTTTCCAGGGAGTCTTCTCTTCTCATGGACCACAGTACGCCAGGTCCTCCTGTCTTCCCCCGCCTCCCGCAGTTTGGTCAGCCCCACGTTGGTAGCTTCGAGAACCCTGTCCAACCACTGAAAAGCTATGACCAAGTTAAAAGTCAGGTCCCCGATTGGCTGCAATACCATCAGGTGTATGAAACATTTAAAATGGACAAAAAAGTTGGTTTTCAAGTAGAAAAATCAAAACTGGAGACAGAACTGATAGAATCGAACTTTAAGAACCTTTCCAAAATGTATAATCTTTTGCTAGAGTGGCATACGAAAGATGAACTGGTTAAATCGTCAATGATAGATTGGGCGAAAGATGTAGGACATAATATTATGATGGATGACTGGGAGAGATTGTGGCAGAAAGGTATCAAATTTACTGCTTGTCATAGTTTAAGAGAAAACATAATGAAAATGGTGTATAGATGGTATTTGACACCAGTTAAGATAGCTAAGATGAATACCAAAATGTCAGATGTATGTTGGAAATGTAAACATGCGAAAGGTACCTTTTTTCATATGTGGTGGCTGTGCCCAGCGGTAAATGCTTTCTGGGATAAGATTTATAATGAGCTTAAGAAGGTAATGAAAGTTACCTTTTGTAAGAAACCAGAGGCATTCCTTCTGAGCATAACCAATGAAGAGATACCCAGTCAGGATAGAGTGTTTTTTATGTATGCCACAACAGCAGCTAGAATTTTATTGGCAAGAACATGGAAAGGAGAAGAGATACCAACGGTGGAAGAATGGCAGATGAAGATGATGGAATATATGGAACTCGCAGAACTGACCGCTAGAATCCGAGACCAGAGGGAGGAGAAGGTGTCGCAGGATTGGAAAAAATTTAAAGACTATTTAGTTAAATCCGTAAAATTGAACATTTGAGCAGAATTAAGCAGAAGATTGGCTTTAGCAGGTTTATGTTAGATAAAATTGTTTAGAAGAAATTTCTTTTTTGTGTGAATGATTTAATTGTTAAAGAATATGTTAAGATTTTGGGTTTAAACTATGATTTATATTTGATAAAGTAAAGTTAAGTGTATTAAGAAATAAGGTATATGATAATGGAATAAGATATAAAGCTACCTATAACATATATATGATTGTGAAGACAGTGGAGGGATCAGGGGAAGTCCCCTAAATAAGAAGATAAGAACAAGAAAATTACAAAGATAGGTGTTGGTTTAAGGTTTGTATATGTTTTTCTTTATGTTTTTATATTGTTGTTGTTTATATTGTGTTTATGTATTGTGTTTCTTTATAGTGTGTATGTTGATTTGTATGTTTTTTCTTTCTTTGTATCAATGGAAAATAATAAACTCTTATAAAAAAAAAAAGAGAACCCTGTCCAACCACAGTGGCAACCATTTATGTGAATGAAGTGTGTATCCGAAGAAGTGACTTCTAAGCTGCTACTGGAAGGATATTTTTTTTCATTTTTCATTTTGATTTAATAATGTTAATGTGTTCTTCCCTCCCCCCCCTCTCTCAGGCTGTACAACTGACTGCATTCAAATCATCAGGTAAGGTATTCTGTGCTTTTCCTGGCCTTATTTGAGCGTCCCGCGTCATCGGATTTTCACTTTCTTTGATGACAGGAGTGGGGGAAAGCCACCATTCTTTTGTGTTTTGTGTTTTAAACGTCATCGTTTAGTATTCCTAAAGTGGGCTCATGAATGGCTCCTCTTCATCCTGGAGAGAAGTGACCAGTGGGGTGCCACAGGGTTCTGTCTTGGGCCCAGTCTTATTCAACATCTTCATCCATGACTTGGATGATGGGCTTGAGGGCATCCTGATCAAGTTTGCAGATGACACCAAATTGGGAGGGGTGGCTAATACCCCAGAGGACAGGATCACACTTCAAAATGACCTTAACAGATTAGTGGTCAGGGATGATGGGATTTGTAGTGCCAAAACACCTGAAGGGCCGGGTTTGGGGATGCCTGCTCTAGCTGTTTGGGGACTACAACTCCCATCTAGCTAACAGGACCGGTGGTCAGGGATGATTGGATTTGTAGTGCCAAAACAGCTAGAGCTGGCATCCCCAAACCCAGGACTACAACTCCCATCACCCCTAGCTAACAGGACCGGTGGTCAGGGATGATGGGAATCGTAGTCCCAGAAGATCCGGAGGGCCGGGCTTTGCCTGGTCCTGGTCTGGTGGGAAGGCACACCACAGCTTCCTAGCCGTTCCTCCGCAGAGCTGTGGCTTGGGCCACGAAATCCGGATCAGAGAGGAGATCCACTTGGTCGCCGGGCAACGAAGGTGGGCGGGCCTGCTTGGCGGGGCGAGCTTTCGCCGAGAAAAGGGGATCCCGGAGGAAACAAACACCCGCCTTCATCGGGCAGACGAGTCGTTCCCAACTTTTGATTCCTGTTTTCGAAGCAAGAGGATGAACGAGTCGTTCCTATTGGGAATGATAGCACAGGGCTTGAGGGCATCCTGATCAGGTTTGCAGATGACACCATATTGGGAGGGGTGGCTAATACCGCAGAGGACAGGATCACGCTTCAAAATGACCTTAACAGATTAGAGAACTGGGCCAAAGCAAACAAGATGAATTTTAACAGGGAGAAATGTCAAGTACTACACTTGGGCAAAAAAAATGAAAGGCACAAATACAGGATGGGTGACACCTGGCTTGAGAGCAGGACATGGGAAAAGGATCGAGGAGTCTTGGTAGACCACAAACTTGACATGAGTCAACAGTGTGATGCAGCGGCTAAAAAAGCCAATGCAATTCTGGGCTGCGTCAATAGGAGTATAGCGTCTAGATCGAGGGAAGTAATAGTACCACTGTATTCCGCTCTGGTCAGACCTCACCTGGAATACTGTGTCCAGTTCTGGGCACCCCAGTTCAAGAAGGATACGGACAAGCTGGAACGTGTCCAGAGGAGGGCAACCAAAATGGTCCAAGGCCTGGAAACGATGCCTGATGAGGAACGGCTTAGGGAGCTGGGTATGTTTAGCCTGGAGAAGAGAAGGTTAAGGGGGGATATGATAGCCATGTTCAAATATATCAAAGGATGTCATGTAGAGGAGGGCAACTAAACAACAGCAAGAAATCCTTTTGGCTGACTAGATGCTCTGCCCTGTATTTCAAACAGGAGCGCTTAGACCGAAAGAAAGGGTTGGGTGTGGAAGAGGGGGAGAGAGAGAAAGAAAGGGGCAGAAACGAACGGGCAAAGGCGGCCCGCTCCGCGAGAGTGTGTGCAAACACCCGCCCGAAAGCAAGCCCTCATCCCCAGCAAAATATTTGAACAGGGCCTCTCGTCTCAAGACGCCCGGCTTTTGTTCGGCGCCACGGCGAAAGGGAAGACGTCCCTATTTAAGGAGCTGAAAAGGATTTGCCGGAAGGTAGCGGCTTTTTCGATGGAGGGTCGGCGACCTCTGAGTGCTCGCCGCACCTGCGGCCTGCTCTTTTCTCGCTCCCGCTGAGTTCGCGGTTTAATTTTCATTTTTCCTAGGGGGTACTGAGGGGTACTCAGTGCCAGCACACACCCCAACCCGTTAGAATAATGATAAAAATAATGATTGTAAATAAATATAAATAATTATATATTTATAATTATATTTGTAATTATATAATATAATAATAATAATAATAATAATAATAATAATAATAATAATAATTTATATTTGTACCCCGCCCATCTGGCTGGGTTCCCCAGCCACTCTGGGCGGCTTCCAACAAATATTAAAATACATTAAAATATCACAGATTAAAAACTTCCCTAAACAGGGCTGCCTTCAGGTATTTTCTGAATGTCAGGTAGTTGTTTATCTCCTTGACCTCTGATGGGAGGGCGCCACCACCGAGAAGACCCTCTGCCCGGTTCCCTGTAGCTTGGCTTCTCGCAGCGAGGGAACCGCCAGAAGGCCCTCGGGAGATGGACCCCGGTGTCCGGGGTGGAGACGCTCCTTCGGGTATACTGGACCGAGGCCGTTTAGGGCTTTCAAGGTCAGCACCAACACTTTGAATAATAATAATAATAATAATAATAATATAATAATAATAATAATAATAATAATTTACTATTAATACTATTAATACTGGCTGGGCTTCCGACAGGACATTAAAATGCAATAATCTATTAAACATTCCCCAAACAGGGCTGCCTTCAGATGTCTCCTAAAAGTCGGGTAGTTGTTGTTCTCTTGGACATCTGGTGGGAGGGCGTTCCACAGGGCGGGAGCCACCACCGAGAAGGCCCTCTGCCCGGTTCCCTGTAGCTTTGCTTCTCGCAGCGAGGGAACCGCCAGAAGGCCCCTGGCGCTGGATCTCAGTGTCCGGGCATATCTCTTGGACATCTGGGAGTTGTTTTTCTCTTGGACATCTGGTCAGAGGGCGCCAACACCGAGGAGGCCCTCTGCCCGGTTCCCTGTAGCTTTGCTTCTCGCAGCGAGGGAACCGGCAGAGGGCCCCTGGCGCTGGATCTCAGTGTCCGGGCAGATCTCTTGGACACCTAGGAGTTGTTGTTTTCTCTTGGACATCTGGTGGGAGGGCGTTCCACAGGGCGGGAGCCACCACTGAGAAGGCCCTCTGCCTGGTTCCTTGTAACTTGGCTTCTTGCAGCGAGGGAAGCGCCAGAAGGATCTCAGTGTCCGGGCATATCTCTTGGACATCTGGGAGTTGTCACACGTTAAAAACTTCCCTAAAAAGGGCTGCCTTCAGATGTCTTCTAAATGTCAGGTAGTTGTTATCTCTTGACATCTGGTGGGAGGGCGTTCCACAGGGCGGGAGCCACCACCGAGAAGGCCCTCTGCCTGGTTCCTGTAACTTGGCTTCTTGCAGCGAGGGAACCGCCAGAAGGCCCTCGGAGCTGGACCCCGGTGTCCGGGCTGAATGATGGGGGTGGAGACGCTCCTTCAGGTCTACTGGACCGAGGCCGTTGAGGGCTTTCAAGGTCAGCGCCAACATTTTGAATTGTGCTCGGAAACTCACTGGGAGCCAATGTAGGTCTTTCAATGTATGGTCTCGGCGGCCGCTCCCAGTCGCCACATTCTGGATTAGTTGCAGTTTCCGGGTCACCTTCACAGGTAGCCCCACGTACAGCGCATGGCAGTAGTCCAAGCAGGAGATAACCAGAGCACGCGCCACTCTGGAGAGACAGTCCACAGGCAGGGAGGGTCTCATCCTGCGTCCCAGCTGGGACACAGAACTGACCCGCGCCTCCACGGACCAAAAGGACTCCCAGGCAGCGCACCTGATCCTTTGGGGGCACAGTCACCCCGATTCAGGACCAGGGAGTCCCGCACACCCGCCGGCCCCCTGTCTCCCCAAAAGAAGTCCTTCTGTCTTGTCAGGATTCAGCCTCCCTCTGTTTGTTGCTATATCGGCAAAACGCAAGTCGGGGATGTTCGCGCGAGCTCCGGCCCGCCAGAGCGGCTTCTTTGAGACGGCTCCGGAGGCGCCCAGCTGCGGCGCACGTTGCTATGCGCCGGCTTAGCAACAAACGAGATGTTATTCAGGGGCCCATAATGAAATTATCGCGGGGGAAACAATGGGCCGACACTCGAGGAGGCGGCAGGCTCCTCCGCCGAGATGAGAAAGAGGTGTTCCTTATTGTCTGTGCAAATATGTCGCGGGGGAAAAAAAACCCACAACAACACCACTTTCCAGCGGCTTCACCTCCCCCCACATCATGGGGCGTAATGCATAATTGACAGAAGATCATGTCTTCGTTTAGCAGCCAGAAACTCATTAAGATGGCTTGGGTTGGTTTGGAGATAGGAACCCTGTGAATGGGGTCCGGGAGCTTTCAAAAGGGCAAAGGAGAGACCGCAGCTTTCCGAACGGAAATGAATCGTGTCCGTCTTGGTTTGAGAATCATTAGAAGGATAATAATTTATTGCTTGTGCCCGGTCCAACTGGGTACAAGTACTGAATTAAGACTCGGACGCACCTTCGAAGGTAGCCGCACATCACAGAGTCGCTTTCAAAAGGTTGTTGTTGTTGTCGTTCAGACGTTCAATCGTGTCCCACTCTTTGTGACTCCATGGACCAGAGCACGCCAGGCACGCCTATCCTTCACTGCCTCTCGCAGTTTGGCCAAACTCATGTTAGTCGCTTCGAGAACACTGTCCAACCATCTCATCCTCTGTCGTCCCCTTCTCCTTGTGCCCTCCATCTTTCCCAACATCAGGGTCTTTTCCAGGGAGTCTTCTCTTCTCATGAGGTGGCCAAAGTACTTGGAGCCTCAGCTTCAGGATCTGTCCTTCCAGTGAGCACTCAGGGCTGATTTCCTTAAGAATGGATAGGTTTGATCTTCTTGCAGTCCATGGGACTCTCAAGAGTCTCCTCCAGCACCAGAATTCAAAAGCATCAATTCTTCGGCGATCGGTCCAGCTCTCACTTCCATACATCACTACTGGGAAAACCATAGCTTTAACTATACGGACCTTTGTCGGCAAGGTGATGTCTCTGCTTTTTAAGATGCTGTCTAGGTTTGTCATTGCTTTCTCCCAAGAAGCAGGCGTCTTCTAATTTCGTGACTGCTGTCACCATCTGCAGTGATCATGGAGCCCAAGAAAGTAAAATCTCTCACTGCCTCCATTTCTTCCCCTTCTATTTGCCAGGAGGTGATGGGACCAGTGGCCATGATCTTCGTTTTTTTGATACCATATTTTGCGCTCTCCTCTTTCACCCTCATTAAAAGGTTCTTTAATTCCTCCTCACTTTCTGCCATCAAGGTTGTATCATCAGCATATCTGAGGTTGTTGATATTTTTTCCGGCAATCTTAATTCCGGTTTGGGATTCATCCAGCCCAGCCTTTCGCATGATGAATTCTGCATATAAGTTAAATAAGCAGGGAGACAATATACAGCCTTGTCGTACTCCTTTCCCAATTTTGAACCAATCAGTCGTTCCATATCCAGTTCTAACTGTAGCTTCTTGTCCCACATGGAGATTTATCAGGAGACGGATGAGGTGATCCGGCACTCCCATTTCTTGAAGAACTTGCCAAGGTAGCCCCACATAGAGTCCAAGCGAGAGATAACCACTCTGGCGAGACAGTCCGTGGACAGGGAGGGTTTCATCCTGCGCACCAGATAGAGATGCACTGGATACAGAATTGACCTGTGCCCCTATGGACAGTTGTGAGTCCAAAATGACTCCCAAGCTGCGTACCTGGTCCTTCGTGGGGCACAGGTAGCCCTCATTTTTTGACAGAATGACAAGCCTGGTAGATGAAGGGAACGCTGTGGATATAGCCTACCTTGATTGCAGCAAGGCCTTGGACAAGGTGCCCCATGATATTCTTGAGGGCATCCTGATCAAGTTTGCAGATGGCACCCAAATTGGGAGGGGTGGCTAATACCCCAGAGGACAGGATCACACTTCAAAATGACCTTAACAGATTAGAGAACTGGGCCAAAGCAAACAAGATGAATTTTAACAAGGAGAAATGTAAAGTACTACACTTGGGCAAAAAAAATGAAAGGCACAAATACAGGATGGGTGACACCTGGCTTGAGAGCAGGTACATGTGAAAAGGATCTAGGAGTCTTGGTAGACCACAAACTTGACATGAGTCAACAGTGTGATGCAGCAGCTAAAAAAGCCAATGCAATTCTGGGCTGCATCAATAGGAGTATAGCGTCTAGATCAAGGGAAGTAATAGTACCACTATATTCTGCTCTGGTCAGACCTCACCTGGAATACTGTGTCCAGTTCTGGGCACCACAGTTCAAGAAGGATACTGACAAGCTGGAACGTGTCCAGAGGAGGGCAACCAAAATGGTCCAAGGCCTGGAAACGATGCCTTATGAGGAACGGCTTAGGGAGCTGGGTATGTTTAGCCTGGAGAAGAGAAGGTTAAGGGGTGATATGATAGCCATGTTCAAATATATAAAAGGATGTCATATAGAGGAGGGTGAAAGGTTGTTTTCTGCTGCTCCAGAGAAGCGGACACGGGGCAATGGATTCAAACTACAAGAAAGAAGATTCCACCTAAACATTAGGAAGAACTTCCTGACAGTGCCCCATGATATTCTTGTAAAGAAGCTGGTAAAATGTGGGCTAGACAATGCTACCATTCAGTGGATTTGTAACTGGCTGACTGACCGAACCCAAAGGGTGCTCATCAATGGCTCCTCTTCATCCTGGAGAGAAGTGACTAGTGGGGTGCCACAGGGTTCTGTCTTGGGCCCAGTCTTATTCAACATCTTTATCAATGACTTGGATGATGGGCTTGAGGGCATCCTGATCAAGTTTGCAGATGACACCCAATTGGGAGGAGATGGACCCCGGTGTCCGGGGTGGAGACTCTCCTTCAGGTATACCGGACCGAGGCCATTTAGGGCTTTCAAGGTCAGCACTGACACTTTGAATTGCGCTTGGAAATGTCCCGGGAGCCAATGGTCAGCACCAACACTTTGAATTGTGCTCGGAAATGTCCCGGGAACCAATGTAGGTCTTTCGGTACCGGCGTTATGTGGTCTCGGCGGCCGCTCCCGGTCCCCGGTCCGGCTGCCGCATTCTGGATGAGTTGCAGTTTCAAAGGTAGCCCCGCGTGGAGCGCATGGCAGTCGTCCAAGCGAGAGGTAACCGGAGCATGCGCCGCTCCGGCGAGACGGTCCGCCGGCAGGGAGGGTCTTATCCTGCATCCCGGATGGAGCTGCCCTGGATACAGAACTGACCGGCGCCTCCACAGACAGCGGCGAGTCCAAAATGACTTCCGGGCTGCGCAACTGGTCCTTCGGCGGGCACATGTACCCCGTTCAGGACCGCAAGGGCTGAGGGACAGTGGTGAAAACGTTTGGCGACCCCTGCACTCTTGCGTCGGGAGCGTCGGAGGGCCCGATCCTGCAGCCTCCAGGAGCTACGATCCCCGACCCAGCTCCCGTTGTCTGTACTGATACATCTCTCTCTTCTCCTTTAGGATTGTGAGTGGATCTCCACCGTCGGATCTTGCCCTCCGCCATCCCAGTTCAGCCCAAACGATCAAAGGATTGCATCCAGAAGACCAGGAGGTGGAGAACGATGTGTGCAAGCTGGCTGTTTCTTCCTCGACTTTCTTTCTTTTCTTTTTTTTCAATAAATTTTATTAACTTTCATTCAGTTTATTTATTGCATTAGCCCTATGGCCATAGCACATCGTAAAAGACCAGGCAGTATTAATTTTATTGCATCAATACAGAAGAAGAAGAAAAAACCATTGTTAGGAAAGGTATGGGGTGAAGGTCGATTTTTTAAAGGGGGAAAAATAACCACGAAACTCCGAAACCAGAGGGGGAAGAAACGGCGAAGGAAAATTGGAAGAAATGTATAAGGATGTGATTAATCAATATTTGAAATTGGAATCAGAAGAGATTTAGGCTACAGTAACCAGAAGTTAGTTTAGTTAAGAGAGGATATAAGAAGTTGGAGTTGTGTAATGTTTATTTTATTAGGAATAAGATTTTAGGTATATGATGATTAGGATTTGTAAGATTAAGATTAGTTGTGAGAAGGAAGATTTTACAATGTTATAAAGTTACTAAAGAAGATTAGAAATGAACGCAGAAGAGAGGATGTGAGGAAGTCCCAAAATAATGTTTATAAAGAGGATAAGGCATATATAAATAAGTGTGTGTAAGTTTTCTTTTTTTGTATTTTTTGTATTGTATTGCAGTTTTTGTAGTGTTTGTTGTATGTGTGTTTTTATGGTTAAAATTTAATAAATTCTTATATATAAAAAAAACCATTGAAATAGAAACATGAACTAAAGAAGTATAAAATTTGAAAATGACAGATGGAGTTCTTCCTTAAGTAAAACCTCGAGAGACATACAAATAATACAATCCAATATACCTAAATTAAAAATAATACAAAACCAACATAATAACATCCGATTCAATATTCAATATTCATATCAATCAATTCCGACTAACCTTTAGCAATACTTCTTTCTTCCGTTCTTCGGTCCATTCTGATCTATTTCTGTGATATATTCCCTCCTCCTCCCTCGTGGCTTCCCTTTGTCATCATCCCAGGAAATCGATCTATCCTTTTTTACTACTCTAATATTCTTTTACAGGTGGGTAGCCGTGTTGGTCAGCCATAATCAAAAATTAAATTAAATTAAAAATTCTGATATTCTTTATCATCCATCTATTCATCCATCTTTCCTTCTAGATGCTATACTCCTATTGACGCAGCCCAGAATTGCATTGGCTTTTTTAGCCGCTGCATCACACTGTTGACTCATGTCAAGTTTGTGGTCAAGAGGAGCCATTCATGAGCACCCTTTGGGTTCGGTCAGTCAGCCAGTTACAAATCCACTGAATTGTTTAAGACGGAGGGTGTGTGTCTGTGGGCGATGAAAGGTCATAGAATCCTAGAATCCTAGAGTTGGAAGAGACCCCAAGGGCCATCCAGTCCAACCCCCTGCCAAGCAGGAAACCCCATCCAAGCATTCCTGACGGACGGCTGTCAAGCCTCCGCTTCAAGACCTCCAAAGAAGGAGACTCCGCCACACTCCTGGGCAGCAAATCCCACCGTCCAACAGGTCTTCCTCCCAGAGCTTGAGAAAGAGTAATAGCCGTTGCCCACCCTCTCACCCTCTCCTTTTTTACGGCAAGGTTCAGCCTTGCTGGCATCCTCTCGATATGGACAAGGAGAGGAAGGTTTCCTTTGGGGAACCGTAAAACCCTTCTGAGAAATGCCCCATCCCACCCTTCCACTATGTCTGGTGACTTCTGTCTCAGTGTATCCGAAGAAGTGTGCATGCACATGAAAGCTCGTACCAAGAACAAACTTTGTTGGTCTCTAAGGTGCTACTGGATTGATTTTCCCCCCTGACTAGGGCCGACCAACACGGCTACCTACCTGTAACTCATCCATTCTGGTTTCCTGCTCTCACGGACTGCGAATCTCGCTGGCTTTTCCGATCACGAGCTTGGGCCCAGTCTTATTCAACATCTTCATCAATGACTGGATGATGGGCTTGAGGGCAAAAAATGAGGGGTACCTGTGCCCCACAAAGGACCAGGTACGCAGTTTTTATTTGTGTATTTCTTTGACGTTCTTAGCTGTATTAATTTCGTATTGACTATGAGTCGAATAAAGGATATGCTAATGCTAATGATATATTGTTTGATTGTTTGCACATGGAAGAATCCCAACCAAGCCTAAGAGGAGGCGTGTAGTGGTGATAGGAGATTCCTTACTGAGGGGTACAGAAGCGGTGATCTGTGGGCCTGACAAGATGTCTCGAGAGGTGTGCTGTCTCCCCGGGGCCAAGATCCAAGATGTAACAGAGCAGCTGCAAGGAATCATAAAACCCACTGACAAATACCCCTTCCTTTTGGTCCATGTGGGAACCAATGACACTGCAAGCCATAGCCTCCAGAAGATCAAAAGTGATTATGAGGCTCTGGGCAGGAAGTTGAAGCAATTAAATGCACAAATTGTCATCTCATCTGTCCTCCCAGTTGACGACGGCGTGGCCCAGGGAGAGAGAGAAAAATAGGGGAAGTGAACACCTGGCTTCGCAAATGGTGCCAGCAGGAACGGTTTGGATTCTTAGATCACGGTCTGAAGTTTCTTGAAGATGGACTTCTGGCAAGAGATGGGCTGCACCTCACAAAGGTTGGGAGGAATGTTTTCGCCAACAATCTCAAAAACCTCATCAGGAGGGCTTTAAACTGACTTATGTGGGGGAGGGAGATAGTGGTCCTGAAGGTAGGAGTCTATCAAGTGCTGAAGATGATCATCCAAATGTCAAGAGCCAAATGGAGCAAACAGCATGCAGACCTAGTAGTGGGAAGGAAAAATCCTTAAATAAGAGACTAGGGGGAATGATCAATGGTCTTCAATGTCTGTATACTAATGCACAGAGCATGGGAAATAAACAAGATGAACTTGAGCTCTTGGTACACCAAACTAAATATGACATAATAGGCATCACTGAAACCTGGTGGGATGAGTCTCATGATTGGAATGTAGTAATAGAGGGATACAATCTATTTCAGAGAAATAGATCAAACAGGAAAGGAGGAGGAGGGGTGGCATTATATGTCAGGGATGTGTATACCTGTGAAGAGATCCAGGATTTAAAACTTCAAAGCCAAACTGAGAGTATCTGGGTCAAAATTAAGGGAGAGAAAAATAACAGTGATCTCATTGTGGGAGTTTACTACAGATCGCCAAGCCAAACTGAGGACACAGATGATGCTTTCCTGGAACAGATGACCAAGTATTCAAAAGGAAGTGAGATAGTAGTAATGGGGGATTTCAACTATCCTGATATTTGTTGGATGTCAAACTCAGCCAAGAGCACAAGGTCGAACAGATTCCTCACTGGCCTTGCAGACAATTTCATTGTCCAGAAAGTGGGAGAAGCAACAAGAGGATCAGCCATTTTAGATCTGGTCTTAACCAATAGTGATGACTTGGTAAGTGGGGTAGAAGTGGCAGGATCATTAGGTGGGAGTGATCATGCTCTTCTGGAGTTTATTATACAGCGGAAAGGAGCAACCAAGCATACTAAGACTCAAATTCTAGACTTTAAGAAAGCTGACTTCAGAAAATTTAGGGAAATGCTGGGTGTGATCCCATGGTCAGTAATACTAAAAGGGAAGGGAGTTCATGATGGATGGGAGTTTGTTAAAAGGGAGATATTAAAAGCACAACTTCAAGCAGTACCAATGAGACGAAAACATGGAAGGTGCCTAAAGAAGCCAGGGTGGCTATCTAAAGAACTTTTAACTGATTTAAGATTTAAAAGGGATATGTACAAAAAATGGAAAAAGGGGGAAGTCACCAGAGAGGAATTCAAACAAATAGCCAGCAAGTGTAGAGACAAAGTCAGAAAAGCTAAAGCACAGAATGAACTCAGGCTTGCTAGAGAGGTTAAAAGCAATAAAAAGGGCTTTTATGGGTATGTCCGTAGCAAAAGGAAGAACAATGAAACAGTGGGGTCACTTAGAGGAGAAGATGGTGAAATGCGAACAGGAGACAGAGAAAGGGCAGAACTCCTCAATGCCTTCTTTGCCTCAGTCTTCTCAAAAAAAGAAAACAATGCCCAACCTGAAGAATATGGGGCAGATGATTCAGCAGGGGAAACACAGCCCAGAATAAGTAAGGAGGTAATACAAGAATACTTGGCTAGTTTAGATGTATTCAAGTCTCCAGGGCCAGATGAACTACATCCAAGAGTATTAAAAGAACTAGCAGAGGTGATTTCAGAACCACTGGCAGTAATCTTTGAGAATTCCTGGAGAACTGGGGAAGTACCGGCAGACTGGAGGAGGGCAAATGTTGTCCCTATTTTCAAAAAGGGGGAAAGAGAAGACCCAAACAATTACCGCCCAGTCAGCCTGACATCAATACCAGGAAAGATTCTAGAGCAGATCATTAAGCAAACGGTCTGTGAGCACCTAGAAAGGAACGCTGTGATCACTAAAAGTCAGCATGGGTTTCTGAAAAATAAGTCATGTCAGACCAATCTGATCTCATTTTTTGACAGAATTACAAGCCTGGTAGATGAAGGGAATGCTGTGGATGTAGCCTATCTTGATTTCAGCAAGGCCTTTGACAAGGTGCCCCATGATATTCTCGTAAAGAAGCTGGTAAAATGCGGACTAGACAATGCTACCATTCAGTGGATTTGTAACTGGCTGACTGACCGAACCCAAAGGGTACTCATTAATGGCTCCTCTTCATCCTGGAGAGAAGTGACTAGTGGGGTGCCACAGGGTTCTGTCTTGGGCCCAGTCTTATTCAACATCTTCATCAATGACTTGGATGATGGGCTTGAGGGTATCCTGATCAAGTTTGCAGATGACACCAAATTAGGAGGGGTGGCTAATACCCCAGAGGACAGGATCACACTTCAAAATGACCTTAACAGATTAGAGAACTGGGCCAAAGCAAACAAGATGAATTTTAACAGGGAGAAATGTAAAGTACTACACTTGGGCAAAAAAAATGAAAGGCACAAATACAGGATGGGTGACACCTGGCTTGAGAGCAGTACATGTGAAAAGGATCTAGGAGTCTTGGTAGACCATAAACTTGACATGAGTCAACAGTGTGATGCAGCAGCTAAAAAAGCCAATGCAATTCTGGGCTGCATCAATAGGAGTATAGCATCTAGATCAAGGGAAGTAATAGTACCACTATATTCTGCTCTGGTCAGACCTCACCTGGAATACTGTGTCCAGTTCTGGGCACCACAGTTCAAGAAGGATACTGACAAGCTGGAACGTGTCCAGAGGAGGGCAACCAAAATGGTCAAAGGCCTGGAAACGATGCCTTATGAGGAACGGCTTAGGGAGCTGGGTATGTTTAGCCTGGAGAAGAGAAGGTTAAGGGGTGATATGATAGCCATGTTCAAATATATAAAAGGATGTCATATAGAGGAGGGAGAAAGGTTGTTTTCTGCTGCTCCAGAGAAGCGGACACGGGCAATGGATTCAAACTACAAGAAAGAAGATTCCACCTAAACATTAGGAAGAACTTCCTGACAGTAAGAGCTGTTCGACAGTGGAATTTGCTGCCAAGGAGTGTGGTGGAGTCTCCTTCTTTGGAGGTCTTTAAGCGGAGGCTTGACAGCCATCTGTCAGGAATGCTTTGATGGTGTTTCCTGCTTGGCAGGGGGTTGGACTGGATGGCCCTTGTGGTCTCTTCCAACTCTATGATTCTATGATTCTATGATTTATGATTAAATCCCATTCCAATTTGTGTTCACAAGTTCCACAATTTAGCAGAGTGACATTCCCCTTTTTAAACGTACGCAGCGGAAGCGTGCTGGGCCCATACCCCTCCGTGGGAATGTTCAGGGATGCAAGAGAGGAGATATTTTTTGATTATATCCCCTCCCCACCCTCTCCTTTTTTACGGCAAGGTTCAGCCTTGCTGGCATCCTCTCGATACGGACAAGCAGAAGCAGCTTACCTTTGGGTAACCGTAAAATAACCCATCTCCTACTACCCTTCTGAGAAATACCCCCACCCCACCCTCCCACTATATATATGAGGTTCAGTGTATCCGAAGAAGTGTGCATGCAAAAGCAAATAATATTAATATTAATATTACAAACTTATTATTATTATTATTATTATTATTATTATTATTATTATTATATTACAAACTAATATTATTATTAATATTATATTGCAAACTATTATTATTAACAACAACAGCAATAATAAATAATAATAATAATAATTTATTTGTACTCCGCCCATCTGGCCGGCTTCCAACAGATAATAGTTTTGCCGATTCCGCATAGTTCTCGCCATTGTCCCTCCATTGGCACGTCTTCTCTCTTCTGTCCTTGTGCTCACAAGACTCTTGCCGCAGTTGTTGCATGCATAAATAAATTTTCAAACTTTTTAAAATATATATATATCTTGTCCTAAAATCCCTAATAAAAAAAAGCTTCTGGCTTTGTAACAAAAGTTGTGCACTTCTTCAGCAAAGGGGAAAAGCCCCATTTTTTGAGGATCAGCTCACAGTTGTGCAGCTTCTTTCGCAAAGGGGAAAAGCCCCGTTTTTTGAGGATCAGCTCACAGTTGTGCAGCTTTTTTGCAAAGGGGAAAAGCCCCGTTTTTTGAGGATCAGCTCACAGTTGTGCAGCTTCTTTCGCAAAGGGGAAAAGCCCCGTTTTTTGAGGATCAGCTCACAGTTGTGCAGCTTCTTTCGCAAAGGGGAAAAGCCCCGTTTTTTGAGGATCAGCTCACAGTTGTGCAGCTTCTTTTGCAAAGGGGAAAAGCCCCGTTTTTTGAGGATCAGCTCACAGTTGTGCAGCTTCTTTCGCAAAGGGGAAAAGCCCCTGTTTTTTGAGGATCAGCTCACAGTTGTGCAGCTTCTTTCGCAAAGGGGAAAAGCCCCGTTTTTTGAGGATCAGCTCACAGTTGTGCAGCTTCTTTTGCAAAGGGGAAAAGCCCTGTTTTTTGAGGATCAGCTCACAGTTGTGCAGCTTCTTTCGCAAAGGGGGAAAGCCCTGTTTTTTGAGGATCAGCTCACAGTTGTGCAGCTTCTTTCGCAAAGGGGAAAAGCCCCGTTTTTTGAGGATCAGCTCACAGTTGTGCAGCTTCTTTTGCAAAGGGGAAAAGCCCTGTTTTTTGAGGATCAGCTCAAAGTTTTGCAGCTTTTTTGCAAAGGGAAAAGCCCTGTTTTTTTGAGGATCAGCTAAATGTTTTGCAGCTTCTGTTTTTTATGGGGTTCAACTCACAGTTCTACAGCTTATTTAGGAAAGGAAAGGGAGCCTTTTCTGCAGTTTCCAGACAGATAATCTAAGCAGCCAGTTCCATGTTGCTGGGGAAACAAACAGCCTCCGTCTGCAGAACATTCAACAATGGAGGCTGGGACAAGGGGGCAAGGCCGGAAAGGCAGCCAGCGGCCGACCACACCTTCGCCCCGTAAGGCGCACAGACATCCCCCCTCGCTTTTTAGGAGGATAACAGTGCGAAAAATACGAATTCAGGTATCCCTGTGGGGTGTGCCAGTCGTGAGCTGAGGAGGAGGGGGGGAAGGAAAAGATCACACGGAGAGCCAGAAGCGAATCGAAAAATTTTATTGGAATGTCTTATTTGGTCAGAGAGGTTCGCCGCTAGCCACGCTCAGAAGGAGCGTCTGAGCCAAATGTCGAGAAAGGAGACAATTGGGTAAGAGCACTTTTTCATTTCAGAAGGGGGGGGGAAAGAAAACACACATACAAGCAGAGCCGGGCGCTTGCAAACGGCCTCCTCCGACCCTTTCGAACCAGGAGACGCGCACCAAAGTAGTCCAGGCATTATACCTGCGGCGGAAAATGCAGGGAAACCCACGGGGGGTGGGTGGGTTGGGAATGAAGCGATCGCAGCAGCGTCATCGCAGCTCCTTCGACGAAAGCTTTGCAACGGTCTGGGACAGGCTTAGGCAAACTCCGTACTTTGGGAATACGATTCCCATCATCCTAGCTAACAGGACCGGTGGTCAGGGATGATGGGATTTGTAGTGCCAAAACACCTGAAGGGCCGGGTTTGGGGATGCCTGCTCTAGCTGTTTGGGGACTACAACTCCCATCTAGCTAACAGGACCGGTGGTCAGGGATGATTGGATTTGTAGTGCCAAAACAGCTAGAGCTGGCATCCCCAAACCCAGGACTACAACTCCCATCACCCCTAGCTAACAAGACCGGTGGTCAGGGATGATGGGAATCGTAGTCCCAGAAGATCCGGAGGGCCGGGCTTTGCCTGGTCCTGGTCTGGTGGGAAGGCACACCACAGCTTCCTAGCCGTCCCTCCGCAGAGACGTGGCTTAGGGCACGAAATCTGGATCAGAGAGGAGATCCACTTGGTCGCCGGGCAACGAAGGTGGGCAGGCCTGCTTGGCAGGGCGAGCTTTCGCCAAGAAAAGGGGATCCTGGAGGAAACAAACACCCGCCTTCATTGGGCAGACGAGTCCTTCCCAACTTTTGATTCCTGTTTTCGAAGCAAGAGGATGAACGAGTCGTTCCTATTGGGAATGATAGCACAGGGCTTGAGGGCATCCTGATCAGGTTTGCAGATGACACCATATTGGGAGGGGTGGCTAATACCCCAGAGGACAGGATCACGCTTCAAAATGACCTTAACAGATTAGAGAACTGGGCCAAAGCAAACAAGATGAATTTTAACAGGGAGAAATGTCAAGTACTACACTTGGGCAAAAAAAATGAAAGGCACAAATACAGGATGGGTGACACCTGGCTTGAGAGCAGGACATGGGAAAAGGATCGAGGAGTCTTGGTAGACCACAAACTTGACATGAGTCAACAGTGTGATGCAGCGGCTAAAAAAGCCAATGCAATTCTGGGCTGCGTCAATAGGAGTATAGCGTCTAGATCGAGGGAAGTAATAGTACCACTGTATTCCGCTCTGGTCAGACCTCACCTGGAATACTGTGTCCAGTTCTGGGCACCCCAGTTCAAGAAGGATACGGACAAGCTGGAACGTGTCCAGAGGAGGGCAACCAAAATGGTCCAAGGCCTGGAAACGATGCCTTATGAGGAACGGCTTAGGGAGCTGGGTATGTTTAGCCTGGAGAAGAGAAGGTTAAGGGGGGATATGATAGCCATGTTCAAATATATCAAAGGATGTCATCTAGAGGAGGGAGAAAGGTTGTTTTCTGCTGCTCCAGAGAAGCGGACACGGGGCAATGGATTCAAACTACAAGAAAGAAGATTCCACCTAAACATTAGGAAGAACTTCCTGACAGTAAGAGCTGTTCGACAGTGGGATTTGCTGCCAAGGAGTGTGGCGGAGTCTCCTTCTTTGGAGGTCTTGAAGCGGAGGCTTGACAGCCGTCCGTCAGGAATGCTTGGATGGGGTTTCCTGCTTGGCAGGGGGTTGGACTGGATGGCCCTTGGGGTCTCTTCCAACTCTAGGATTCTATGATTCTTTGATTGATTGATTGATTGATTGATTGGCAGGGGGTTGGACTGGATGGCCCTTGGGGTCTCTTCCAACTCTAGGATTCTATGATTCTTTGATTGATTGATTGATTGATTGATTGATTGATTGGCAGGGGGTTGGACTGGATGGCCCTTGGGGTCTCTTCCAACTCTAGGATTCTATGATTCGGCGGATCAGCCTTCTTGATGATGGTCCAGCTCTCACTTCCATACATCACTACTGGGAAGAAGAAGAAGAAGAAGAAGAAGAAGAAGAAGAAGAAGAAGAAGAAGAAGAAGAAGAATCTTCCTGACAGTAAGAGCTGTTGGACAGTGGGATTTGCTGCCAAGGAGTGTGGTGGAGTCTCCTTCTTTGGAGGTCTTGAAGCGGAGGCTTGACAGCCGTCCGTCAGGAATGCTTTGATGGTGTTTCCTGCTTGGCAGGGGGTTGGACTGGATGGCCCTTGGGGTCTCTTCCAACTCTAGGATTCTAGGATTCTCAGCCGAACCAGAGCAGCGCATGGAAACGCTGTCGACCTTCCCTCCGGCGTGGTCCCTATCTATCTACTTGCGCTCGGATGTGCTTTCGAACTGCTAGGCGGGCAGGAGCGACGGGAAGGTTGCCGCCGTCGCCGCGGGGATTCGAACCGGCGACCTCCCGACCGGCAATCCCTAAGCTCCGGGGTTTAACCCACAGTGGGTTATTTGTGGGGCCTCCCTGGTACTTTTACATGAGCAGAATGTGTGCTTTCATTTCAAATGCATCTCTGGCTTATTTGTGGGGCCTCCCTGGTGCTTTTACATGAGCAGAACGTGTCCTTTTATTTCAAATGCATCTCTGGCTTATTTGTGGGGCATCGGAATTAATTCATTTTCTCCCCCAAAATATAGTCCGGCCTTCCACATGGTCTCAGGGAAAGTGGACCGGCCCACGGCTGGAAAAGCTTGCTGACCGCTGCTCTAACGGGACAGGGGAGAAGGAAAACAGGAGCTTCCGGAATAATTTTGGGGTCAGAATTTGAAAAAGCCAAAAAAAAACCACAGCAGCGCATGGCCGGACCAGCTAGTATATATATATATTTATATATATGAATGCAACTAACAGATAACCAAAGCAACGGCAGCTGGATTCATATCTGCAAGGCATCGGAAAAATGAAGACCCAAGGAGAAGAGTGGTTTCAGCGTATCCGAGGCGCAACAAACTCGCTCTTGTGGTGGCACAGAAATCATCGTGCGGCCAACCACTACCTGCAGAGGGACATGTGGGGTGGGGTGGTCCCTTCCAACGGTCCTTTTTCCTCTCCATCTTTTCCCGTCCACCTAGCTAGAGGACCACACCTGGAGGGCAGGTGGGATGCTCAAGGCAGGTGCCATCCTATCCTCCCGTTCGGCGGATCTCCCTCCGTCTGTGCTGTCAGCGAAAGCGGAGGAACGGTTAGATCCGGACATGCCCGGCCCAGGTCTTGGTGCCGGGGTTTGTGGCATGCTGTGAGACAACCACAAGAAGAAGCGGAGAAGAAGAAGAAGAAGAAGAAGAAGAAGAAGAAGAAGAAGAAGAAGAAGAAGAAGAAGAGAGAAGAAGAAGAGGAGGAGGAGGAGGAGCAGGAGGAGGAGGAGTTTGGATTTGATATCCCGCTGGATCGCTCCCCGAAGGAGTCTCCAAGCGGCTCACATTCTCCCTTCCCTTCCTCCCCCCAATTTGGCGAGGTGAGCGGGGCTGAGAGACTTCAGAGAAGTGCGACCACCCCAAGGTCACCCAGCAGCTGCATGCGGAGGAGCGGGGACGCGAAGCCGGTTCACCGGATTACGAGTCCGGCGCTCTGAACCGCTGCACCACACTGGCTTAAGGGATGTGAACCCGATTCACCGGATTATGAATCTGCCACTCTTAACCTCTACAGCACACTGGTTTAAGGGACGCAAACCCGGTTCACCGGATTATGAGTCCGCCGATCTGAACCACTGCACCACACTGGCTTAAGGGATGCGAACCCGGTTCACCGGATTATGAGTCCACTGCTCTGAACCACTGCACCACAATGGCTTAAGGGATGCGAACCCGGTTCACCGGATTATGAGTCCACCGCTCTGAACCACTGCACCACAATGGCTTAAGGGATGTGAACCCGATGCACCAGATTATGAGTCTACCACTCTTAACCTCTACAGCACAATGGTTTAAGGGAGGCGAACCCGGTTCACCGGATTACGAGTCCACCGCTCCCCTAAACTCCTTTCCCGCCCGGTTCGGAAAGCCAACCCCCCCCCACCTGCAGCATCCCCTAGACAGCCTCTGGGGCCGTCCCCCTGCTTTCAGAGAGTGAGGCAACGGAACCCGGGAGGAATCGCGCTCAAATGCAGGCGAGGGTCGGGGTTTCGCACCCGCAGCTGCCGGGCGGGGGAAGCAGGGGCGTGCGAAAGTCAGAACGGGGAGAGGTGGCATGTGGGGAAGGGACGACGGGACACTCGCCCGACACACACACACCCCAAATCCCGGGGCCAGGCACCACCCTCGCGCCTCCGTTGCCGCGAGTCTCTTCCCCGGACGAAAAAGGGGGATCGGGGGGGAAAGCCTTCTTTGGGGCTCTCAAGTCCTCTTGGCATGGAGCATCTCAATCAGGAGGTTGTTACAAGGGACGTCGCCGCTCAGGTGTTTGTGATACAGGTATTCTTCTGCCTGCATGCTCAGAGACCGGATGTCGGCCAGCTGCATGAGGAGCTGGCGGAACTTGTCCGTGGCGTGCGGGTAGTTGCAGACGGTGTACTGCATCAGGGCCGCGTTGGCTTTCTCCTGCGCCTCCTTCACCACGCTGGAGTTCTCCACGAATTTCACATCTGCAGCGGGGGTGGGTGGGGAGGAAATAAAAGGGGGAACGCGTTTGAAATGTCCACCATTAAATTTTGCAAATTTAGCTCAAAGACTGAAAATCTTTCCAGAATGTGTAATTTATTGCTTGAATGGCATACTAAGGATGAAACGGTAAAATCAACAAGGATAGATTGGGCAAAAGATGTGGGGCGCAACATCATGTTTTACCAGGGCTTTCCCTTTGCAAAAAAAGCTGCAAAACTTTTAGCTGATCCTCAAAAACCAGGGCTTTTCCCTTTGCAAAAAAAAAAAAGCTGCAAAACTTTTAGCTGATCCTCAAATGCAAAAACCAGGGCTTTTCCCTTTGCAAAAAAGCTGCAAAACTTTTAGCTGATCCTCAAAAAAACCATTCAAAAACAGGCTTTTCTTTTCCTTTTGCAAAAAAAGCTGCAAAACTTTGAGCAAAAAAGCTGCTTTCTGATCCTCAAAAACCAGGGCTTTTCCCTTTGCAAAAAAAGCTGCAAAACTTTGAGCTGATGCAAAAAAACTTTTCCTTTGCAAAAAAGCTGCAAAACTTTCAAAAAAACAGCTGATCCTCAGGGCTTTTCCCTTTGCAAAAAGCTGCAAAACTTTTAGCTGATCCTCAAAAAAACAGGGCTTTTAGAGGAGGAAAACCAGAAAAATATTTTTTCCCTTGTTTCCTCCTCTAAAAATGAGGGGCGCCCTATGGTCCAGTGCGTCCTATGGAGCGAAAAATACGGTACTTGCTTCTGCTTCATTGGCTACGTCAAAGCATTTGACTGTGTCGACCGCAGCAAACTACGGCAAGTTCTTCAAGAAACGGGAGTGCCTCATTTGATCACCTCATTTGTCTCCTGAGAAATCTTTATGTGGGACAAGAAGCTATAGTTAGAACTGGATATGGAACGACTGATTGGTTCAAAATTGGGAAAGGAGGACGACAAGGCTGTATATTGTCTCCCTGCTTATTTAACTTCTATGCAGAATTCATCATGCGAAAGGCTGGGCTGGATGAATCCCAAACCAGAATTAAGATTGCCGGAAAAAATATCAACAACCTCAGATACGCTGATGATACAACCTTGATGGCAGAAAGCGAGGAGGAATTAAAGAACCTTTGAATGAGGGTGAAAGAGGAGAGCGCAAAATATGGTATCAAAAAAACGAAGATCGTGGCCACTGGTCCCATCACCTCCTGGCAAATAGAAGGGGAAGAAATGGAGGCAGTGAGAGATTTCACTTTCTTGGGCTCCATGATCACTGCAGATGGTGACAGCAGTCACGAAATTAGAAGACGCCTGCTTCTTGGGAGAAAAGCAATGACAAACCTAGACAGCATCTTAAAAAGCAAAGACATCACCTTGCCGACAAAGGTCCGTATAGTTAAAGCTATGGTTTTCCCAGTAGTAATGTACGGAAGTGAGAGCTGGACCATCAAGAAGGCTGATCGCCGAAGAATTGATGCTTTTGAATTATGGTGCTGGAGGAGACTCTTGAGAGTCCCATGGACTGCAAGAAGATCAAACCTATCCATTCTTAAAGAAATCAGCCCTGAGTGCTCACTGGAAGGACAGATCCTGAAGTTGAGGCTCCAGTACTTTGGCCACCTCATGAGAAGAGAAGACTCCCTGGAAAAGACCCTGATGTTGGGAAAGATGGAGGGCACAAGGAGAAGGGGACGACAGAGGATGAGATGGCCACCTCATGAGAAGAGAAGACTCCCTGGAAAAGACCCTGATGTTGGGAAAGATGGAGGGCACAAGGAGAAGGGGACGACAGAGGATGAGATGGTTGGACAGTGTTCTCGAAGCTACTAACATGAGTTTGGCCAAACTGCGAGAGGCAGTGAAGGATAGGCGTGCCTGGCGTGCTCTGGTCCATGGGGTCACGAAGAGTCGGACACGACGGAACGACTGAACAACAACAAAGCTCAATACCTACATTTCCTCTTTTCTCGTCGTCATATTCTGCAGTCGTCTGAGTGATCCGGAGTCCCAGAGATGTGATCGTGGACAGCGGAGTCTGGTCTCTTTCCTCTTCAAACATAGCTTGTGCCACTGTGGAAGTCTTAATCCGCTTCTGTTTTGTATGTATGTATGTTTGTTTGTTTGATGCCAATAAAAGGTTGACTAACATAACATAAATTATTATTATTATTATTATCTGTCTGGATGAATGGGGACTGGCCTTGGCCAGCCTTCTGCTCTGCAGATGTTTAGAAAAGGCAGCTTCAAGCTGCTGGAGATAAATATACCGAATCTGAGAAGGGGTTCTTCTTCCTCCGTTCGGATGTTCCCTAAACAAACCTTGAGTTCAAAGCCACTCCGTTGTGTTCCTGTGTCTAAACACCGGCTGGGGGGATAGCGGATTAATCCTCTCGGCCTTCCCAGGTGACAGTAGGGCTCAGCCGACATGGAAACCGTGATCCAAGACGCCTGAAGCAGCTTAATCCAAAAAGAAAGGGGTGGAAGGACGAGAGAAACAGGTGCGAACGTGCGGCGATAAGCGCGTCCCTCTTAAGCCGCCGGAATTAAGATTGCCGGAAGGAATATCCGAGACGCTGAGGACACAACCTTGACGGCAGAAAGGGAGGAGGAACGAAAGAACCTTTGAAGGAGGGCGGAAGAGGAGAGCGCAAAATAGGGGACCCAAAAAACGAAGATGGTGGCCACTGTGGCCTCTGGTCCCATCGCCTCCTGCTTATTGAACTTCTATGCAGAATTCGTCATGCGAAGGGCTGGGCCGGATGAATCCCAAACCGGAATTAAGATTGCCGGAAGAAATATCGACAACCTCAGATATGCCGATGATACAACCTCGAGGGCAGAAAGTGAGGAGGAATTGAAGAACCTTTGAAGGAGGGCGAAAGAGGAGAGCGCAAAATAGGGTATCAAAAAAACAAAGATCGTGGCCACTGGTCCCATCACCTCCTGGCAAATAGAAGGGGAAGAAATGGAGGCAGGGAGAGATTTGACTTTCTTGGGCTACATGATCACTGCAGATGGGGACAGCGGTCGCGAAATTAGAAGACGCCTGCTTCTTGGGAGAAAAGCAATGACAAACCTAGACAGCATCTTCAAAAGCAGAGACATCACCTTAGAATCCTAGAATCCTAGAGTTGGAAGAGACCCCAAGGGCCATCAAGTCCAACCCCCTGCCAAGCAGGAAACCCCATCCAAGCATTCCTGACGGACGGCTGTCAAGCCTCTGCTTCAAGACCTCCAAAGAAGGAGACTCCACCACACTCCTTGGCAGCAAATTCCACTGCCGAACAGCTCTCACTGTCAGGAAGTTCTTCCTAATGTTTAGGTGGAATCTTCTTTCTTGTAGTTTGAATCCATTGCCCCGTGTCCGCTTCTCTGGAGCAGCAGAAAACAACCTTTCTCCCTCCTCTATATGACATCCTTTATATATTTGAACATGGCTATCATATCACCCCTTAACCTTCTCTTCTCCAGGCTAAACATACCCAGCTCCCTAAGCCGTTCCTCATAAGGCATCGTTTCCAGGCCTTGGACCATTTTGGTTGCCCTCCTCTGGACACGTTCCAGCTTGTCCGTATCCTTCTTGAACTGGGGTGCCCAGAACTGGACACAGTATTCCAGGTGAGGTCTGACCAGAGCGGAATACAGTGGTACTATTACTTCCCTTGATCTAGATGCTATACTCCTATTGATGCAGCCCAGAATTGCATTGGCTTTTTTAGCTGCTGCATCACACTGTTGACTCATGTCAAGTTTATGGTCTACCAAGACTCCTAGATCCTTTTCACATGTACTGCTCTCAAGCCAGGTGTCACCCATCCTGTATTTGTGCCTTTCATTTTTTTTGCCCAAGTGTAGTACTTTACATTTCTCCCTGTTAAAATTCATCTTGTTTGCTTTGGCCCAGTTCTCTAATCTGTTAAGGTCATTTTGAAGTGTGATCCTGTCCTCTGGGGTATTAGCCACCCCTCCCAATTTGGTGTCATCTGCAAACTTGATCAGGATGCCCTCAAGCCCATCATCCAAGTCATTGATGAAGATGTTGAATAAGACTGGGCCCAAGACAGAACCCTGTGGCACCCCACTAGTCACTTCTCTCCAGGATGAAGAGGAGCCATTGATGAGCACCCTTTTGCAAACTGGATCAGGATGCCCTCAAGCCCATCATCCAAGTCATGGATGAAGATGTTGAAGAAGACTGGGCCCAAGACCGAACCCTGTGGCACCCCACTAGTCACTTCTCTCCAGGATGAAGAGGAGCCATTGATGAGCACCCTTTTGCAAACTGGATCAGGATGCCCTCAAGCCCATCATCCAAGTCATGGATGAAGATGTTGAAGAAGACTGGGCCCAAGACAGAACCCTGTGGCACCCCACTAGTCACTTCTCTCCAGGATGAAGAGGAGCCATTGATGAGCACCCTTTGGGTTCGGTCAGTCAGCCAGTTACAAATCCACTGAATGGTAGCATTGTCTAGCCCACATTTTACCAGCTTCTTTACAAGAATATCATGGGGCACCTTGTCAAAGGCCTTGCTGTTGAAAGACGGTCGGAAAGAGAGAAAGATGGTGGCCAGCCCGGTGCTTTTGTGTTTACCTGCACAGGTGAGGCCACACCCATCTCCAGTTACACAGAGGAAGCCCAGCCCAGCCCAGAATAAACAGGAAGTTCCGGCTGGCAGACTGAGACACCACCCCCTTCATGTCCGCTCTAGCAGTGTTGTGTGTGACTGCTCCTGTGTTTGACATCTCACACAAAGAACAGGCCTCCTTTCTGCCTGCCAGAAATGATCTTATTCCGGGCGAAACTATCTTATTTCAAGCAGAAGACAAGCTCTGCGGTTGGATCTGGCCAAAAGTCCAGAGCCCTGGTCTCACAGATGCCCCAATGGGCAGCCCATATAGGCCGGATCTGAGGGCCAGCGCACTCTCTCCTCCTACGGGCTCCCGGCAACTGGTGCTTCTGGCTTGAGAGCAGTACATGTGAAAAGGATCTAGGAGTCTTGGTAGACCATCAACTTGACATGAGTCAACAGTGTGATGCAGCGGCTAAAAAAGCCAATGCAATTCTGGGCTGCATCAATAGGAGTATAGCATCTAGATCAAGGGAAGTAATAGTACCACTGTATTCCGGCCCTTGGTCCCTGCTTGTGGGTACCTTATAAGGGGCATCTCACTGGCCACTGCGAGAACAGGACACAGGGCTAGGAGGGCCCCATCCTGCCTCAGGCCTCTTCGGATGTTCCCCTGACCTGGGCCTTGCGCTTATCATCACCTGAGGTGCTGAATCCCTCCTTCCATTTCTGAGCCTCCGCCGCAATAATCCGGCACGCGCCATTATGGAATCTCTTCACCATCTGCATAACATTGTCGTGATTTTCGTTTTCAGGAGAGGGGGGGGGAGGGGGACGCGCAGTCCTCCAACACCCCAGAAGTTGCTAATGCCTCCATCCACACACCCCCAACACACACACACACACTCTGAGGCGGTGCGACAATGGAGGGTTCGCCTCGATCGACTCACCTGGTTTGGAGGAGAAACCCTATTCACGCTTTAATTGAATATTTGAATAATCTTTTCATTCCTGCGAGGCAGGAAGAATGTCGGCCCCCGAGGAACGCCGGCGCGATCTCTATAGAGAGCGTGCGCGGCTGCCAAGAGCTCCGTCCCAACGCCACAATAGCCGCCCCACGCGCAAGGGAGCGCTTCTGCGGGGACGCTTTTCTATGCCCTCGAGAGCGCTTTGCATTCAGCGCCGCTTTTGTCCGCCCGGAGCTTCTGATAAATTGGAATCGCTTAAGGGAATGCGGGGACACAAAAGGCTGCCATCCCCTCGAGTGGCTGGCTGCAGAATAGGAGTCAGGGAGCGCGCGTGGAAAGGCGAGGGGTTCAATCCATTAAGCCGCTATTAAGCTCTCGTGGAGAACAAAGCCGCGCCGCGCCGCCGCCGCTCATATAAATATTGCTGTTCGGAGCAGCCCCTAATTTTAATTAAAGCTCTTTTTACCTGCTCGGGAGGAGAAGAAGAAGAAGAAGAAGGGGGGGGGAAATCTATTGAGACTCAAACGTTGCCCTTTCCTCCCCACCCCCACCCACCCCTCTCTCTCTCTCTCTCTCTCGCACGGCTGTGTTTGTGTGCGCAAACACACAGGTGCCAAGATCGGGAGGAACAGAGAGAGGACATTCTTTCCCTCTCTGGGAGCGAGGAGGTTGGGGCGGAATCGGCGCCACGGTCAGCTGCGCCACGGGGCGCGCACAAACGCACACAGCCCAGGTTTCGTGTCGTTTTTGCGCACGGGGCGCGGGCAGAGGGCGACCCTTTGTTCCCGCTTCCCTTCGGCGAAGGGGGAAAGCGGGCGGACGTTTAAACGCAATGCGCAAAAAAAGGGAAGGCGGCAGGTGTGGGGGTGTGGGTGTCCTTTGCCTAGAGTTGGAAGAGACCCCAAAGTCCAACCCCCCCAAGAGAATCCTAGAATCCTAGAGTTGGAAGAGACCCCAAGGGCCATCCAGTCCAACCCCCTGCTGCCAAGCAGGACCCCAACATCCATCCAACCCCCTGCCAACCCCAGGCCATCCATGCCAAGCAGAATCATCTAGAATCCTAGAGTTGGAAGAGACCCCAAGGGCCATCCAGTCCAACCCCCTGCCAAGCAGGAAACCCATCCAAGCATTCCTAGAATCCTAGAATCCTAGAGTTGGAAGAGACCCCAAGGGCCATCCAGTCCAACCCCCTGCCAAGCAGAATCCTCATAGAATCTAGAGTTGGAAGAGACCCCAAGGGCCATCCAGTCCAACCCCCTGCCAAGCAGGAAACCCCATCCAAGCATTCCTGACGGACGGCTGTCAAGCCTCCGCTTCAAGACCTCCAAAGAAGGAGACTCCGCCACACTCCTTGGCAGCAAATCCCAGCTCTTACTCACAGGAAGTTCTTCCTAATGTTTAGGTGGAATCTTCTTTCTTGTAGTTTGAATCCATTGCCCCGTGTCCGCTTCTCTGGAGCAGCAGAAAACAACCTTTCTCCCTCCTCTAGATGACATCCTTTGATATATTTGAACATGGCTATCATATCACCCCTTAACCTTCTCTTCTCCAGGCTAAACATACCCAGCTCCCTAAGCCGTTCCTCACAAGGCATCGTTTCCAGGCCTTGGACCATTTTGGTTGCCCTCCTCTGGACACCTTCCAGCTTGTCCGTATCCTTCTTGAACTGGGGTGCCCAGAACTGGACACAGTATTCCAGGTGAGGTCTGACCAGAGCAGAGAATACAGTGGTACTATTACTTCCCTTGATCTAGATGCTATACTCCTATTGATGCAGCCCAGAATTGCATTGGCTTTTTTAGCTGCTGCATCACACTGTTGACTCATGTCAACTTCAAAGATTCTTGAATTCCTCCTCCCTTTCTGCCCTCAAGGTTGTGTCCTCAGCGTATCTGAGGTTGTCGATATTTCTTCTGGCGATCTGAATTCCGCCTTGGGATTCATCCAGCCCAGCCCGTCCCATGATGAATTGTGCATATTGATGGTCCAGCTCTCACTTCCATACATCACTACTGGGAAAACCATCGCTTGAACTAGACGGACCTTTGCCGGCAAGGGAGGGGCGTACCCAGGATCAAAACTAGGGGGGGGGCAAGCCATGGTCGTTCAGGTTGTGACATTTCAAGCACGGAAAGGCGAATGAAACCAAAATTTTATATATAATTATAGCAGTGCTTTATTACGGTAGTGATTACAATTATTTGCTTGATTTTTAAAAAAAAAATTATTCTAGTTACATGTCTTATACAGTACTCCCAAGAGACTGTGATCTACCTTCAGAATTAAAATCTGGCCGTTGTTGACCTATTTTGGGGGTGAGGAATGCCCCGTTTTTTAGGGGTTCGCTTCGTTTTTCGTTGTTGAGCTTCTTTTAGGGACTCGACCTTCTGAAATGATTGATTTAAAAACTAACTCGGCAAGGCGGAAGACTGCCTGCTTTGTAAAGTGGGACAACGTTTGAGGTACAAAACACCCAGGCAAGGAAAACCAACTCAGCTAACTAGTTTATGCAGATCTGAGGAGCCAGTTGATGCAGCAAACTATGGCAAGTTCTTAAAGAAATGGGAGTGCCGGATCACCTCATTTGTCTCCTGAGAAATCTCTATGTGGGACAAGAAGCTACAGTTAGAACTGGATATGGAACAACTGATTGGTTCAAAATTGGGAAAGGAGTACGACAAGGCTGTATATTGTCTCCCTGCTTATTTAACTTATATGCAGAATTCATCATGCGAAAGGCTGGGCTGGATGAATCCCAAACCGGAATTAAGATTGCCGGGAAAAATATCAACAACCTCAGATACGCTGATGATAGAAAGCGAGGAGGAATTAAAGAACCTTTGAATGAGGGTGAAAGAGGAGAGCGCAAAATATGGTATCAAAAAAACGAAGATCGTGGCCACTGGTCCCATCACCTCCTGGCAAATAGAAGGGGAAGAAATGGAGGCAGTGAGAGATTTTACTTTCTTGGGCTCCATGATCACTGCAGATGGTGACAGCAGTCACGAAATTAAAAGACGCCTGCTTCTTGGGAGAAAGCAATGACAAACCTAGACAGCATCTTAAAAGCAGAGACATCACCTTGCCGACAAAGGTCTGTATAGTTAAAGCTATGGTTTTCCCAGTAGTGATGTATGGAAGTGAGAGCTGGACCATAAAGAAGGCTGATCGCCGAAGAATGGATGCTTTTGAATTCTGGTGCTGGAGGAGACTCTTGAGAGTCCCATGGACTGCAAGAAGATCAAACCTATCCATTCTTAAAGAAATCAGCCCTGAGTGCTCACTGGAAGGACAGATCCTGAAGTTGAGACTCCAGTACTTTGGCCACCCATGAGAAGAGAAGACTCCCTAGAAAAGACTGATGTTGGGAAAGATGGAGGGCACAAGGAGAAGGGGACGACAGAGGACGAGATGGCCACCCATGAGAAGAGAAGACTCCCTGGAGAAGACCCTGATGTTGGGAAAGATGAGGGCACAAGAGAGGGGAGACAGAGGATGAGATGGCCACCCTGAGAAGAGAAGACTCCCTGGAAAGACCCTGATGTTGGGAAAGATGGAGGGCACAAGGAGAAGGGGACGACAGAGGATGAGATGGTTGGACAGTGTTCTCGAAGCTACTAACATGAGTTTGGCCAAACTGTGAGAGGCAGTGAAGGATAGGCATGCCTGGCGTGCTCTGGTCCATGGGGTCACGAAGAGTCGGACACGACTGAACGACTGAACAACAACAGCAAGGCCTTCGATTTCACATATGGCGCCCAAACCACCGTACCCGCCCCACACTACCTCCAAAGTAAACCGAAAAGCTGCAGTAGCAAAACCTCAGGACTGAACTTAAAACAAAAGCTGTATTCCCCGGCAAGTGCACAGGCAAACCACCTAGAAGATGCTGTCTCGGTTTTTCTGAGCTTTTCTCGCGAGAAGCGGGCGCCTTTTAATTTCGGACTGCAGTGATCGTGAAACCCGAGGAAGCCCAGTCAAATCTCTCACTGCCTCCATCTCCCGGCGTATATTGTGTCAAGGTCAGAAGAAGTTTCTGTGGGTCACGGCCAGGCTGGTAATCTCCCGCAATCTCCAACGGCCGACCGCATCCGAGGCCGTGCCTGAATTCCTCTGGACGCAAACACAGATGGACTGCCCACCCGTCGCCCCACTCGGATCTCGACAACACGCTCAAGGAAGACCTCCGGCACCCATGTTTTGGAAAGGCGTGTCTGGCAATATTCCAGATTAACCAGCTGCTGGAAGCCACAAGAGGTGTGGGGGCTCGTTGCTTATCGAGTCTCTCCTCCTCTGTTTGTGTTGTACAATTCGACGTACTGTGGTCTGCCCTTGTCTGACTGATTCTGCTTTAGAAATCACTTATTGTAACTGTTGAGTTGAGTGCTCACTGGAAGGACAGATCCTGAAACTGAGGCTCCAAGACATTGGCCAACTCAAGAGAAGAGAAGACTCCCTGGAAAAGACGCTGATGTTGGGAAAGATGGAGGGCGCAAGGAGAAGGGGAGGACAGAGGATGAGATGGTTGAAATCAGCCCTGAGTGCTCACTGGAAGGACAGATCCAGAAGCTGAGGCTCCAAGACATTGGCCACTCAAGAGAAGAGAAGACTCCCTGGAAAAGACCCTGATGTTGGGAAAGATGGAGGGCGCAAGGAGAAGGGGAGGACAGAGGATGAGATGGTTGAAATCAGCCCTGAGTGCTCACTGGAAGGACAGATCCAGAAGCTGAGGCTCCAAGACATTGGCCAACTCAAGAGAAGAGAAGACTCCCTGGAAAAGACCCTGATGTTGGAAAAGATGGAGGACGCAAGGAGAAGGGGACGACAGAGGGCGAGATGGCCACCTCATGAGAAGAGAAGACTCCCTGGAAAAGACCCTGATGTTGGGAAGATGGAGGGCGCAAGGAGAAGGGGACGACAGAGGACGAGATGGCCACCTCATGAGAAGAGAAGACTCCTGGAGAAGACCCTGATGTTGGGAAAGATGGAGGGCACAAGGAGAAGGGGACGACAGAGGACGAGATGGCCACCTCATGAGAAGAGAAGACTCCCTGGAGAAGACCCTGATGTTGAGGAAGATGGAGGGCACAAGGAGAAGGGTACATCAGAGGATGAGATGGTTGAAATCAGCCCTGAGTGCTCACTGGAAGGACAGATCCTGAAGCTGAGGCTCCAAGACTTTGGCCACCTCCACTGCCTCCCGCAGCTTGGCCAGTCGCTTTGAGAACACTGTCCAACTATCTCGTCCTCGTCGTCCCCTTCTCCTTGTGCCCTCCATCTTTCCCAACATCAGGGTCTTTTCCAGGGAGTCTTCTCTTCTCATGAGGTGGCCAAAGTACTGGAGCCTCAGTACTGACAAGCCTGGTAGATGAAGGGAATGCTGTGGATGTAGCCTATCTTGATTTCAGCAAGGCCTTTGACAAGGTGCCCCATGATATTCTTGTAAAGAAGCTGGTAAAATGTGGGCTAGACAATGCTACCATTCAGTGGATTTGTAACTGGCTGACTGACCGAACCCAAAGGGTGCTCATCAATGGCTCCTCTTCATCCTGGAGAGAAGTGACTAGTGGGGTGCCACAGGGTTCGGTCTTGGGCCCAGTCTTCTTCATCCTTGGAGAGGATGCCACAGGGTTCTGTCTTGGGCCCAGTCTTCTTCAACATCTTCATCCATGACTTGGATGATGGGCTTGAGGGCATCCTGATCAAGTTTGCAGATGACACCAAATTGGGAGGGGTGGCTAATACCCCAGAGGACAGGATCACACTTCAAAATGACCTTAACAGATTAGAGAACTGGGCCAAAGCAAACAAGATGAATTTTAACAGGGAGAAATGTCAAGTACTACACTTGGGCAAAAAAAAGGAAAGGCACAAATACAGGGTGGGTGACACCTGGCTTGAGAGCAGGACATGGGAAAAGGATCTAGGAGTCTTGGTAGACCATCAACTTGACATGAGTCAACAGTGTGATGCAGCAGCTAAAAAAGCCAATGCAATTCTGGGCTGCATCAATAGGAGTATAGCGTCTAGATCAAGGGAAGTAATAGTACCACTGTATTCCGCTCTGGTCAGACCTCACCTGGAATACTGTGTCCAGTTCTGGGCACCCCAGTTCAAGAAGGATACGGACAAGCTGGAACGTGTCCAGAGGAGGGCAACCAAAATGGTCCAAGGCCTGGAAACGATGCCTTATGAGGAACGGCTTAGGGAGCTGGGTATGTTTAGCCTGGAGAAGAGAAGGTTAAGGGGTGATATGATAGCCATGTTCAAATATATCAAAGGATGTCATCTAGAGGAGGGAGAAAGGTTGTCTTCTGCTGCTCCAGAGAAGCGGACACGGGGCAACGGATTCAAACTACGAGAAAGAAGATTCCAGCTAAACATTAGGAAGAACTTCCTGTGAGTAAGAGCTGGGATTTGCTGCCGAGGAGTGTGGCGGAGTCTCCTTCTTTGGAGGTCTTGAAGCGGAGGCTTGACAGCCGTCCGTCAGGAATGCTTGGATGGTG
The DNA here is from genome assembly GCA_900245905.1 of Lacerta viridis. Taxonomy (NCBI): domain Eukaryota; kingdom Metazoa; phylum Chordata; class Lepidosauria; order Squamata; family Lacertidae; genus Lacerta; species Lacerta viridis. The sequence goes on along the minus strand of OFHU01002975.1, from coordinate 313,099 downwards.
TTTCCTGCTTGGCAGGGGGTTGGACTGGATGGCCCTTGGGGTCTCTTCCAACTCTAGGATTCTATTGATTGATTGATTGATTGATTGGCAGGGGTTGGACTGGATGGCCCTTGGGGTCTCTTCCAACTCTATGATTCTATGATTGATTGATTGATTGATTGATTGGCAGGGTTGGACTGGATGGCCCTTGGGGTCTCTTCCAACTCTAGGATTCTGATTGATTGATTGATTGATTGATTGGCAGGGGTTGGACTGGATGGCCCTTGGGGTCTCTTCCAACTCTATGATTCTATGATTGATTGATTGATTGATTGGCAGGGGTTGGACTGGATGGCCCTTGGGGTCTCTTCCAACTCTATGATTCTATGATTGATTGATTGGATTGGCAGGGGGTTGGACTGGATGGCCCTTGGGGTCTCTTCCAACTCTAGGATTCCAGGATTCTAGGATTGTCTCCACGGCAGCCCCTCTTCCCAGGTCCCCATCTGCCCCATCCCGGCCCTTCCGCACTTACCGAGACTGAAGAGGATGAGGAATTTCAAGCAGACGAACTCTTGCCTGTCCACCTGGAGCGAATGCAAGCGGAGGACCAGCTCGTGGGCTCTCAGCACCAAATTGTTCAGGATGGATCCCGCCTGCATGGCAATGGTCGACATGTCCACCTGGAAGAAAGGGCAGGAGGGCAGAGGTCAGGACGCCCCCCAAAAGTGCCATCTTGTCAGGGCTGTGACCTCCACCCGAAAGACATTTGAGCGGTCAGCATAGCTGTCAACTTTCCCCCTTTTTAAAGGGAAATTCCCTTATTGCCAATAGGATTCCTCGCAAGAAATGGGAAAAGTTGACAGCTATGGCGGTCAGCTGTGGAGGAGGGTTTGGATTTGATACCTCGCTCAATCGTCCCCCGAAGGAGTCTCCGAGCGGCTCACATTCTCCTTTTCCCTTCCTCCCCCCAATTCTGCGGGAATGGAAGACTTCAGAGAAGCGGGACTAGCCCAAGGTCACTCAGATGAGCGGGGAATCGAACCCGGTTCACCGGATTACAAGTTTGCCACTCTTAACCACTACACCACACTGGTTAATAAGGACGAGAACCGGGTTCACCGGATTACAAGTCCGCCGCTCTTAACCACTACACCACACTGGTTGAAAGGACGCGAATCCAGTTCACCGGATTACAAATCCACCGCTCTTCACTCTTTAAGGCTTTAAAGCAATTAATGGACTGAGTTGTCAACTAGATTGCAATAAATATGGGACGCAGTTGGCGCTGTGGGTGGACCCACCGAGCCTAGGGCTTGCCGATCGGAAGGTCGGCGGTTCGAATCCCCATTGCTCAGTCCCAGCTTCTGCCCACCTTGCAGTTTGAAAGCACGACAGGTCCAGTCGCGGACGACTCTGGGGTTGCGGCGCTCATCTTGCTTTACGGGCCGAGGGAGCCGGCGTCCAGCTTCCGGGTCATGCGGCCGGCAGGACGAAACCGCTTCCGGCGAACCACAGCAGCGCACGGAAACGCCGTCGACCATCCCTATTGATCTACTTGCGCTTTTGACATGCTTTCGAACTGCTAGGTGGGCAGGAGCAGGGACCGAGCGACGGGAGCTCACCCCATCATTGCAGGGATTCGAACCGCCGACCTTCCAATCGGCCAGCCCTAGGTCATGGATCGTGTGCAATAAGCGGCAAGGAGGGACAGTATCGTGCAGTGGCTAGAGTGTCGCACTTGGACTTGCGAAACCAGGGTTCAAATCACCACACAGTGGAACAGACTTCCAGGAGAGTTTTCAGGCGGATGGCCGTCTGTCCTGTATGATCTAGTTGAGATTCCTGCATTGCAGGGGGTTGGGCTGGATGAGACTTCCAGGAGAGTTTTCAGGCGGATGCATTGCGGGAGTTGGGCGATGACCCCTGGGGGTCCCTCCCAACTCTCTCTCTCTCCCTAACTTAGGAGAGTTTTCAAGCAGATGCTGGATGGCCGTCGGTCCCGTACGATGTAGTTGAGATTCCTGCATTGCAGGGGGTTGGGCTGGATGACCGCTGGGGGTCCCTCCCAACTCGACAATTCCTTGATTCTATGAAGCACACACTGGGCCAGTCTCTCTCTCTCTCTCTCTCTCTCTCTCTCTCTCCTCTCTCTGTCTCTCTCTCTCTCTCCCCTCTCTCTGTCTCTCTCTCTCTCTCTCTCTCCCCAGCTGGGAGCTAGCCAAGAGCACACATATCTTTGTGTCCCTCCTCCCTCTCCCCCCCTCTCTCTGTTACCCTCACAGGGTTGCTGTGGGGATTAATTGGAGGGGGGGCAGATGCTAGGTTGGCAGGAGCAGGGACCCAGCGACAGGAGCTCACCCCGTCCTTGCGGGGATTCGAACCGCCGACCTTCCGATCGGCAAGCCCTAGGGCCTCCAGTGGTGGCGAACCTATGATGGCACGCATGCCCAAGTGGGCACTCGCCCCGTCGCCCCGCCCCTTTCGCTCCGACCAATCAAAACGCGACTGAACTGAGCCTAGGGGCGGGCTGTTGAAAACGAGCGAACGCGCCTTCCCTCAGGGAGCGTTTCCCCCCCTCCTCCAACAGAGTCTCCGCCTTTCCTCCCGCCCTCGCCACTGCCGCAGCCAATCCGAACGCGCCTTCCCTCAGGGAGCGTTTTCCCCTCCTCCAACAGGCTTTCCTCCCCCTCGCCACTGCCGCAGCCAATCCGGAACGCGCCTTCCCTCAGGGAGCCTTTCCCCCCTCCTCCAATAGAGTCTCGCCTTTCCTCCCGCCCTCGCCACTGCCGCAGCCAATTAGGGCGCCCGTAAATGAGGCTCGCTATCCTGTCACGGAGGTTTAACGGGCGCGCTTCTCCCTCCTCAGGCGGCGCGCGGCGGCGGCGGCGGCCTCGTCCTCTTTCCCTTTCCCACCCGCTCCCCTTTTTTTCCCCCTCCGCCATTCGGGCGCGTCCCCGTTGCCCCTTCTCCTCCGCCTCAACAGTCGGTAGGCAAGCCGGGGAAGGAGCGGCCTGGCGGAAGGGACACACACACGCGCGCCTTATCCCTCCCTCAGCCGAAGCCGCCGTCGCCCCCCCCTTCTCCGCCATGTCGGCCCCGCCGAAGAAGGGCCACGGCGGGCTGAAGGACGCCTTCCAGCCCCGCCGCCGACACCAGCCCGGCACCGTGGACAAGGAGACGGTCGAGAAGTGCTGAAAGGCAACTATTTATTTTCAAAATATTATAAATAAAGTGCACATATATAGAAGTTCAACCACTGGGGGGTACTCCTCCCAAAAAAAGCTCAACAACTCTCTCCCCCATGATCCCCCGGATTGGCACTTCGCGATAAATCATTGGGTTTCGGGTTGTAGTTGGGGCACTCTTGTCTCTAAAAGGTTCGCCACCACTTGGACTTGCGAAAGCAGGGTTCAGATCGCCACTCAGTGGAACGGACTTCCAGGAGAGTTTTCAGGCGGATGGCCGTCTGTCCTGTATGGTCTAGTTGAGATTCCTGCATTGCAGGGGGTTGGGCTGGATGACCCCTGGGGGTCCCTCCCAACTCGGCAATTCCTTGATTCAATAAGCACACACTGGGACAGTTACACTCATTCTCTCTCTCTCTCTCTTTATCCCTATCCCTATCCCTATTTCTCTATCCCTATCTTTCTATCTCTACCTCTATCTCTATCTCTACCTCTATTTCCCTAACCTGGGAGAGTTTTCAAGCGGATGCTGGATGGCCGTCTGTCCTGTATGATCTAGTTGAGATTCCTGCATTGCAGGGGGTTGGGCTGGATGACCCCTGGGGGTCCCTCCCAACTCGACAATTCCTTGATTCTATGAAGCACACACTGGGCCAGTCTCTCTCTCTCTCTCTCTCTCTCTCCTCTCTTTCTCTCTCTCTCTCTTTCCCTGCCCCCCTGGGGGTCCCTCCCAACTCGACAATTCCTTGATTCTATGAAGCACACACTGGGCCTGTTTCTCTCTCTCTCAGCCTAACCTACCCTCACAGGGTTGCTGTGCAGATTACGGGTAGTTAAGATTCCTGCATTGCAGGGAGTTGGGCTGGATGACCCCTGGGGGTACCTCCCAACTCTCTCTCTCTCTCTCTCTCTCTCTATCTCTCTCCCTAACCTAGGAGAGTTTTCAAGCGGATGCTGGATGGCCGTCTGTCCTGTATGATCTAGTTGAGATTCCTGCATTGCAGGGGGTTGGGCTGGATGACCCCTGGGGGTCCCAAACAACTCTACAATTCCTTGATTCTATGAAGCACACACTGGGCCAGTTCTCTCTCTCTCTCTCTCTCTCTCTCTCTCTCCTCTCCCTCTCCTCTCCCTCTCCCTTCCTCTCTCTCTTCTCTCCCTCCCTCCCTCCCTCCTCCTTCCCTCCTCTCTTTCTCTCCAGCTGTGAGCTAGCCAAGAGCACACATATCTCTGTGTCTCTCCTCCCTCTCTCTCCCTCTCTCTCCTCTCTCCTCTCTCTGTCCCCCCCTCTCTCTCTCTCTGTCTCTCTCTCTCTCTCTCTCTCTCTCCAGCTGGTAGCTAGCCAAGAGCACACATCTCTCTCTCTCTCTCTCTCTGTCTCCTCTCTTTCTCTCTCTCTCTCTTTCTCTCCAGCTGTGAGCTAGCCAAGAGCACACATATCTCTGTGTCTCTCCTCCCTCCCTCCTCTCTCTCTCTCTCTCTCTCTCTCTCTCTCTCTCCTCTCTCCCTCTCCCTTCCCTCCCTCCTCCCTCTCTCTCTTTCTCTCTCTCTTTCCCCTCTCTCTCTCTCTCTCTCCAGCTGGGAGCTAGCCAAGAGCACAATATCTCTGTGTCTCTCCTCCCTCTCTCCCCCCCTCTCCCCCCCTCTCTCTCTTACCCTCACAGGGTTGCTGTGGGGATTAATTGGAGGGGGGGCAGATGCTAGGTTGGCAGGAGCAGGGACCCAGCGACAGGAGCTCACCCCGTCATTGCGGGGATTCGAACCGCCGACCTTCCGATCGGCAAGCCCTAGGCCCTGTGGTTTGGACCACAGCGCCACCCGCGTCCCTCACATTGTGCACATGCCTGGCAAATCGCCGTCCTCATACGCCCACAGCTCTCCATGCGTGCTGTTGTTTAGGTGGACACAAACGCTTGGTGGTGGGATTTTGGGCGGAAGAATGTGCAGGCGAAACTAGGAAAAATTTTCAAGTTTCACCTGTTTCACCTGTAGAGGGAGCGCCCCCCACCCCCCAAAAAAACAGATGCTCAGTGGGCAAAGAAGGCTGGCCAACATTTGTGGGTGGGGGAGATTAGACAAGGGGGTCGGGCGTGGGGAAAGGGGGAAAAATGTCCAGAATCCTGAGCAACAGTGGCACTTCACGCTGCAACATTTTGCTGCGGCGTCTCTGCAAAGGGCCATGGTGGATCCCGCTAACCCTAGCGTTCTTACCTCCTGGCCCGTCACCAGCAAGATGCTGTGCTCCTTCCCATAATGCACTTGGCGGAAAATGTGGTCAAAGACCAGCAGCTCGCTCCAGCAGTTCTGCAGCAGCTTCATCTGGTCGCCCACCTGGGAGGAGGAAGAGAAGAAGAAGAAAACAGCTGAGAATCTTCCTCCAAAGAAGATTCAGAGGCAAATTGGGTCATCGGTGCTAGCTTGCCTCCAATAGAGACACTCTGTGCTACCCAAGTTAGGAAAAGAGCGGAGGGAATTGTCGCAGATCCTTAGCATCCCGGTCATCATCTGTTTGTTTTTTTTTTTTTGATTAAAATAATCTTTATTTCTTTCCAAACATTACAATGTAAAAGACATAATGATAACAAAAAGAAATTTACGTAACCAATACATACAATATACATTTCAATTACCTCCTCTTCCCTTCCCTCCCACCCCCGCTAATTTCCCTCCCTCCCCCTCCCGTTACTTCTCAGTCTACCTATCACTGTGTTTATATTGTTCCTTAATCTATCCGCATGTCCTTATATCTATTCGTATTCCCTTTTATCTCAATTGTTTGGGCCTTTACCATTCTGCCAAGAGATCGGCTTTTTCAACGTATAATTTAAAATAATCCTTAATAATTTCCAATTATTCTCTCTCTCTAATTCACTTATTCCTTTTATTTCCTCATATTTTAATGCCAGATTATAGTATGTCAACATTTTTAGCTGCCAATCCCCTTTTTCTGGTACTCTTTGTGACTTCCAGTTCTTTGCTATCAGTAGCCTTGCCGAGACCGTGGCATACAAGATTATATGTCTATCTTTTGCCTGGAATTCACTGTCCACCATTCCTAAGAGGAAAGTCTCCACGCTTTTCTTGAAAGGATATTTGATCATTTTTTTATGGAAGAGTTAGGAAGAGAGCGGAGGGAATTGTCGCAGATCCTTAGCATCCCGGTCATCATCTGTTTGACTTTCTTCCATCGGGACGTCGCTAGAGGGCTTTATATACAAAAAACGGCTCGGCGCAGGAACAGTTTCCCCCTTGTGCCATTGAATTGTTAAATTCGTAGTTGCGTGGTGCAAGGGGAGGCCAGTTATGGGTGGGGTTCCTTTGCTGTGTTACTGTGTTGTGAGTGGAATAGTGTTGACATTGCAATGTAGCCGAAGCAAAATTCCAAGTATGTTGGTACTTGGCCAATAAAATTATTCCTATTCCTAAAGGGAGCCCTGACCGTTTTCATCCGCCGATCTCGTTCGCCAGAAGCGGCTCAGTCATGCCGGCCGCATGACCCGGAAGCTGAACGCCAGCTCCCTCGGCCAATAAAGCGAGACGAGCGCCGCAACCCCAGAGTCGTCCGCGACTGGACCTAACGGTCAGGGGTCCCTTCACCTTGACCTTTACAGTTAGGCAAAGAAGGATTGCATATGTAGAAAGGTATCTTGAATTACAGACCATTTCGGGACAAGTGTGTCGTTAGAATGACAATAGTTGGAATGGACAAAGGAAACACGAGAAGATGAGAATGGGAAAAAGAAGGCAGGAGAAGGGAATGAGGGAGGGAGGGAGGTAGGAAGGAAGGAAGGAAGGAAGGAAGGAAGGAAAAGAAAGAAAGAAAGAAGAAAGAAAGAAAGAAGAAGAAAAGAAAGAGGAAAGGAAAAGGAGGAAAGGAAAGAAGAAGGAAAGGAGGAAGGAAGGAAGGAAGGAAGGGAAACTAAGAAAGAAAGGAAAGGAAGGAAGGAAGGAAGGAAGGGAAAGAAAGAAAAAGAAAAAGAACTAAGGAGGAAAGGAAGGAAGAGAACTAAGGAGGGAAGGAAGGAAGGAAGGAACGCTGGCCACATGACCCGGAAGCCGTATGCCGGCTCCCTCGGCCGGTAAAGCGAGTTGAGCGCCGCAACCCCAGAGTCGTCCACGGCTGGACCTAACGGTCAGGGGTCCCGTTACCTTTCCTGAAAGAAATTAACCTTTCCACAATATTCTAATTTTTCGAGTTTCACCTGAATATTGAGAGAGAGGAGGAGGAGGAGTTTGGATTTGATATCCCGCTTTATCACTTGCCAAAGGAGTCTCAAAGACAGAGAGAGAGAGAGAGAGAGAGAGAAGGAGATGAAGATTTGAGCTCCTTGGAAGGAGGGAGGGAGGAAGCACAATGGATTCTTCCAGCCTCCCTCCCTCTTCCTCAAGCTCCAGGGGCAGTTTGGGGGGCCAGCTCAGCGCAAGGCTGGCTTTGGAGACCCCCACCGCCCAGCTGGCAAACGAAAACCAGCCCCCCAACAAGAGCACAATGGCACCTGCCCTCTTATCTGAGTCCCTTCCCGGGCCGGCAATCTCGCCAAAAGTGTCTCGCTGTCCGCATCCCACCATGGAAGGAAAAGCGACCCGTTGTTTGGACACACAAAAGGCCAGTGTCTCCCGTTGTGGATACATTTCGTGGTGGATACAGAGTGCGTCCTCCTCCGGCGCAAAGGAATGCAGGGGCGGAAGGAAGCGGCTGTTGGGCAAAGCTCCCCGGTGCCAACGGTTCCCACACCTAGGAAGGACGGGGTGTGTGTGTGCTGCATTGCTAAATCCACAGCGGCTTTGTGGAGGTTTGGGGGACCTTCAAGGAGAATAATAATAATAATAATAATAATAATAATAATAATAATAATATTTATTTATACCCGACCCATCTGGCTGGGCCTCCCCACCCACTCTGGGCAGCTTCCAACACAACATTACAAGACAATACATACATATTGGAGTTGAATATATGAGATAGACTCCTGACATGCAAAGGGAGATACAGGTGAAACTCGAAAAATTAGAATATCGTGGGGGAAGTCCATTGATGTGCGCAATGGTTTTCATTAGCTACTGGAGTTGAATATATGAGATAGACTCGTGACATGCAGTCTCTTGGCTGAGAGCAACATAGAAAGGGAACCAGCCAGCCAGATCTCGCTGTTTCCCCTGGGCTGAGATAGACTTCCTCTGTGTAACCGGAGATGGGTGGGGTCTCACCTGGGCAGGTAGAATCGTAGAATCCTAGAGTTGGAAGAGACCCCAAGGGCCATCCAGTCCAACCCCCTGCCAAGCAGGAAACACCATCCAAGCATTCCTGACAGATGGCTGTCAAGCCTCCACTTCAAGACCTCCAAAGAAGGAATCATAGAATCCTAGAGTTGGAAGAGACCACCATGGCCATCTAGTCCAACCCCCTGCCAAGCAGGAAACCCCATCAAAGCAATTCCTGACGGACGGCTGTCAAGCCTCTGCTTCAAGACCTCCAAAGAAGGAGACTCCACCACACTCCTTGGCAGCAAATCCCACTGTCGAACAGCTCTTACTGTCAGGAAGTTCTTCCTAATGTTTAGGTGGAATCTTCTTTCTTGTAGTTTGAATCCATTGCCCCGTGTCCGCTTCTCTGGAGCAGCAGAAAACAACCTTTCTCCCTCCTCTAGATGACATCCTTTGATATATTTGAACATGGCTATCATATCACCCTTATTGGGACCCAGGTGGCGCTGTGGGTTAAACCACAGAGTCTAGGGCTTGCTGATCAGAAGGTTGGCGGTTCGAATCCCTGCCACAGGGTGAGCTCCCGTTGCTCGGTCCCAGCTCCTGCCCACCTAGCAGTTCGAAAGCACATCAAAGTGCAAGTAGATAAATAGGGACCGCTCCAGCGGGAAGGTAAACGGCGTTTCCGTGCGCTGCTCTGGTTCGCCAGAAGCGGCTTTGTCATGCTGGCCACATGACCCGGAAGCTGTCTGCGGACAAACGCCGGCTCCCTTGGCCTATAGAGCGAGATGAGCGCCGCAACCCCAGAGTCGGACATGACTGGACCTGATGGTCAGGGGTCCCTTTACCTTTACCTTTATCATATCACCCCTTAACCTTCTCTTCTCCAGGCTAAACATACCCAGCTCCCTAAGCCGTTCCTCATAAGGCATTGTTTCCAGGCCTTGGACCATTTTGGTTGCCCTCCTCTGGACACGTTCCAGCTTGTCAGTATCCTTCTTGAACTGTGGTGCCCAGAACTGGACACAGTATTCCAGGTGAGGTCTGACCAGAGCGGAATACAGTGGTACTATTACTTCCCTTGATCTAGATGCTATACTCCTACTGATGCAGCCCAGAATTGCATTGGCTTTTTTGGCCGCTGCATCACACTGTTGACTCATGTCATGTGTATGGTGTAAAAGGCTCCTTGATCCTTTTCCCATGTACTGCTCTCAAGCCAGGTGTCACCCATCCTGTATTTGTGCCTTTCCCTTTTTTTGCCCAAGTGTAGTACTTGACATTTCTCCCTGTTAAAATTCATCTTGTTTGCTTTGGCCCAGTTCTCTAATCTGTTAAGGTCATTTTGAAGTGTGATCCTGTCCTCTGGGGTATTAGCCACCCCTCCCAATTTGGTGTCATCTGCAAACTTGATCAGGATGCCCTCAAGCCCATCATCCAAGTCATTGATAAAGATGTTGAATAAGATAGACTCATGACATGCAAAGCGAGATATGTCAAGCCTTTATTTGTTATAATTGTGATGATTATGGCATACAGCTGATGAAAACCCCAAAGTTGAAATTGTTAATTTGGGGTTCTCATCAGCTGTATGCCATAATCATCACAATTATAACAAGCAAAGGCTTGACATATCTCGCTTTGCATGTCGTTTCTTTCAGTAATTCAACTTTCACAATTTCAACTTTGGGGTTTTCGTCATCTGTACACCATAATCATCACAATTATAACAATTATAATTATAACAAGCAAAGGCTTGACCTATCTCGCTTTGCATGTCACGAGTCTATCATATATTCAGCTAATGAAAACAATTGCATACATAAATGGGCTTTTCCACGATATTCTAATTTTTCGAGTTTCACGTGTATTAGTTTCACCTTTTAAGTTGAATCACGGAAAGAAACAAACCTTTCCGCGATATTCTAATTTTTCGAGTTTCACCTGTATTAGTTTCACCTTTTAAGTTGAATCACGGAAAGAAACGAACCTTTCCGCGATATTCTAATTTTTCGAGTTTCACCTGTATAACCCGTGTGGGTGTGGGTGTGGGCTAGCGGGGAACAGAGAAGGGTTTTTTAATTGTCTTCGGAAACCTTCACAACAGCAGGACTCAGCGATCGCGCACCCGGCTCGAAACTGACAATTAATTTCTCGGTAGTTACAGAAAGTGTCTTTTCCGCCGTCAAAGCTTCCCAAGAGGAATTGGGGTGGGGGGCCGCGAGAAACACCTACAAGCCCCGTGTCCCTCTGACCGGTGACCTTTGGCGCACGGCTCTCCGACACAAAGAGCGCCGGTCCCAAGTCACTGTTTTGAGGTGCGAATTGTTTCCAGGTCTGGCTTTGCATAACTGGGGCGCAACAAAAATCCTAGAGTCGGAAGAGACCCCAAGGGCCATCCAGTCCAACCCCCTGCCAAGCAGGAAACACCATCCAAGCATTCCTGACGGACGGCTGTCAAGCCTCCGCTTCAAGACCTCCAAAGAAGGAGACTCCGCCACACTCCTTGGCAGCAAATCCCACCTTCCAACAGCTCTTACTGTCAGGAAGTTCTTCCTAACATTTAGGTGGAATCTTCTTTCTTGGAGTTTGAATCCATTGCCCCGTGTCCGCTTCTCTGGAGCAGCAGAAAACAACCTTTCTCCCTCCTCTATATGACATCCTTTTATATATTTGAACATGGCTATCATATCACCCCTTAACCTTCTCTTCTCCAGGCTAAACATACCCAGCTCCCTAAGCTGTTCCTCATAAGGCAAAGGGAAAAGCCCTGTTTTTTTTGAGGATCAGCTAAAAGTTTTGCAGCTTTTTGCAAAGGGAAAAGCCCTGGTTTTTTTTTGAGGATCAGCTCAAAGTTTTGCAGCTTTTTTGCAAAGGGAAAAGCCCTGGTTTTTTTGAGGATCAGCTCAAAGTTTTGCAGCTTTTTTGCAAAGGGAAAAGCCCTGTTTTATGGGGTTCAACTCACATTTCTTCAGCTTCTAAAGGAAAGGGAGTCTTTTCTACAGTTTACAGACAGATAATCTAATCAGCCAGTCCCATGTCGCTGGGGAAAAAACAACCTCCCTCTGCAGCACATTCAACAATGGAGGGCGGGGCTGAAAGGGAGCCGGGACTCTTATCTCTCTCCCGATCTCTTGCTGATCAGCTGCTGAGCGGGGTCCTTTCAACACCCCCTTTTCTCTTTGTAAAATAAAAAGCATGATCCTCTTTTGGCCCCTGGGCAATTCGGCTCCAGGGACCACCATTCACTCCATAAGACGCACAGATATTTCCCCTTACTTTTTAGGAGGGAAAAAGTGCGTCTTATGGAGCGAAAAATACGGTACGTTGCTTTGCTGAACTTTGTTGATCTCTACACGTAGGTTATGTCCGTGCAGAGAGAAATATATTGCGTGAATATGATTTTGATACAGCTGGTTACGTCTTTGTGGTCCATTGGAGCCTCAGCTTCAGGATCTGGCCTTCCAGCGAGCACTCAGGGCTGATTTCAACCATCTCGTCCTCTGCCGTCCCCTTCTCCTTGTGCCCTCCATCTTTCCCAACATCAGGGAGTCTTCTCTTCTCATGAGGTGGCCAAAGTCTTGGAGCCTCAGCTTCAGGATCTGTCCTTCCAGTGAGCACTCAGGGCTGATTTCAACCATCTCATCCTCTGTCGTCCCTTCTCCTTGTGCCCTCCATCTTTCCCAACATCAGGGGTCTTCTCTTCTCATGAGGTGGCCAAAGTTGGAGCCTCAGCTTCAGGATCTGTCCTTCCAGTGAGCACTCAGGGCTGATTTTGACCATCTCGTCCTCTGCCATCCCCTTCTACTTGCGCCCTCCATCTTTCCCAACATCAGGGAGTCTTCTCTTCTCACGAGGTGGCCCAAGTTTGGGAGCCTCAGCTTCACGAACTGCCCTTCCAGTGAGCCCTCAGGGCTGATTTCCTTCAGAATGGATCGGTTGGATGTTCTCGCAGTCCGCGGGACTCACAAGAGTCTCTTCCGGAGACCCTTGAGCTGTTACGATCTCTCCAAATGAAACGTGTCCCCATTCTCTCTGAGACGAATGCGGTCACGGCAGGAAGGGGGGCTGGCGCGGAGAGTTGCGGAGGGCACAATTATTTGGTGAAGATTGGATGTGTCCCCTCGACAATTGGGAAGGGACAAAGCCGGCCCAGGAGATGACAATCAAGGCTTTCGCAAACTGAAGGTGTTAATAAGAGGTTGACAACCTTCATGTGTCACTGCGGCCATCCGATCCCCTTCCCCCAGCCACCCCCAAGACCATCAGGAAAACAAGATGTTGTTTAATTGCCTGCCTGCATGTCAGGCTAGCAACTTTCTCCTCCTCCTCCTCAGTTCCGAGAACTGGGTGTGCAGGACATTGAATCCTAACTAAAAGAAAGTGGAAATGCAGATTGCTAGCTTAGCTCCTTGAACAGAGTTCCCTACAGATTTTCTCGGACTACAACGCCCATCACTGCCTACCTCTAGCCATGTGAAAGGTAAATCCTAGAATCCCAGTTCTCTAATCTGTGAAGGTCATTTTGAAGCGTGATCCTGTCCTCTGGAGTATTAGCCGCCCCTCGCAATTTGGTGTCATCTGCAAACTTGATCAGGATGCCCTCAAGCCCATCATCCAAGTCATTGATGAAGATGTTGAATAAGACTGGGCCCAAGACAGAACCCTGTGGCACCCCACTAGTCACTTCTCTCCAGGATGAAGAGGAGCCATTGATGAGCACCCTTTGGGTTCGGTCAGTCAGCCAGTTACAAATCCACTGAATGGTAGCATTGTCTAGCCCACATTTTACCAGCTTCTTTACAAGAATATCATGGGGCACCTTGTCAAAGTCATTGATCAAGATGTTGAAGAAGACTGGGCCCAAGACAGAACTCTGTGGCACCCCACTAGTCACTTCTCCCCAGCAAGCCTCCCATCACCGGGAGAAACCCATCTCGATGTAATTTATTAAATTATAGGTTGTCACTGGAGGAGACCAGAGCAGCCCAAACCCCGGACGAACCCAGGAGCAATCTATTCCACCTCTCCGGCCCAGACGCTCCATCCCCGCAAATCTTCCTTCCAGCCTTGACATATCTCATCTCGGCTCACTTAAGAGAGGGTATTTATGGGTCTCAGTTCTGACCTCTCCCCCCCCCATCGGCTCGCCCCACACCTCCCTCCATAAACAAGAAGCCGCCTCTGCCCAAATCTCCCCTGGACTGGCCGGCTATTAGTCTCGCCTCCCGAAGGCCAGCCGCGCCCGTAACTCTCCATCGCCTGACAGGTCAGGAACATCAGGACATCACTCTCTCCGGCAGATTGGCAGGCGAGGCTCTCGTTTGTCAAGAGCCGGACTGACAGAATTACTGGCCCTTAAACGAAACGATATATCTGGGAGGTTCAGTCCGGTTTCAATCTGGCCGCCCTGGGAGTGAGGGGGGTGGGGGAGGGAGGGGACGGATATCGCACCAGGAACCGGTGTCAAGAGCCCAATTAACCCCGGTGGCAACAGAACATCCAGAGAGGTGTTTGGGAGGGCGGAGGATCCTGACACACTGGCACGGTCGCGGAGGGTGGGTGGCGGCTGACGGGTTGAGGTTGAATCCCGACAAGACAGAAGGACTGCTTTTTGGGGGGAAGGAGGCGGGCAGGTGTGGTCCTGAACAGGGTAACTGTGCCCCCGAAGGACCAGGTGCGCAGCCTGGGAGTCATTTCGGACTCGCAGCTGTCCATGGAGGCACCTGTCCAGACACCGACACAGGGGACGACAGAGGATGAGATGGTTGAATCATCCCCAAGGGCTCACTGGAAGGACAGATCCTGAAGCTGAGGCTCCAAGACTTTGGCCACCTCGTGAGAAGAGAAGACTCCCTGGAAAAGACCCTGATGTTGGGAAAGATGGAGGGCACAAGGAGAAGGGGACAACAGAGGACGAGATGGTTGAAATCAGCTCTGAGTGCTCACTGGAAGGACAGAACCTGATGCTGTGAGGCTCCAAGACTTTGGCCACCTCATGAGAAGAGAAGACTCCCTGATGTTGGGGAAGATGGAGGGCAGAAGGAGAAGGCGACGACAGAGGACGAGATGGTTGGACGGTGTCCTCGAACATGAGTCTGACCAAACTGCGGGAGGCAGGGGGAGACAGGAGGGCCCGGCGCACTCTGGTCCATGAGAAGACTCCCTGGAGAAGAACCTGATGTTGGGAAAGATGGAGGGCACAAGGAAAGGGGCACGATAGAGGACGAGATGGTTGGACAGTGTTCTTGTGCCCTCCATCTTTCCCAGCATCAGGGTCTTTCCCAGGGCGTCATCTCTTCTCATGTCTTGGAGCCTCAGCTTCAGGATCTGTCCTTCCAGTGAGCACTCAGGGCTGATTTCAACCATCTCGTCCTCTGTCGTCCCCTTCTCCTTGTGCCCTCCATCTTTCCCAACTTCAGGGTCTTTTCCAGGCAGTCTTCTCTTCTCATGGACCAGAGCACCCCAGGCCCTCCTGTTTCACACTGCCTCCCGCAGTTTGGTCAGACTCATGTTGGCAGAGAACCCTGTCCAACCATCTCATCCTCCGTCGTCCCCTTCTCCTTGCGCCCTCCATCTTTCCCAACACCAGGGAGTCTTCTCTTCTCATGAGGTGGCCAAAGTCTTGGAGCCTCAGCTTCAGGATCTGTCCTTCCAGTGAGCACTCAGGGCTGATTTCAACCATCTCATCCTCTGTCGTCCCCTTCTCCTTGTGCCCTCCATCTTTCCCAACATCAGGAGTCTTCTCTTCTCATGAGGTGGCCAAAGTCTTGGAGCCTCAGCTTCAGGATCTGTCCTTCCAGTGAGCCCTCGGGGCTGATTTCCTTCAGAATGGATCGGTTGGATCTTCTCGCAGTCCATGGGACTCTCCAGAGTCTCCTCCAGCACCAGAATTCAAAAACACCCATTCTTTGGCCATCCGCCTTCTTGATGGTCCAGCTCTCCCTTCCATGCATGGGATCAGAGATAGGGAAGTTTATTGAACTCCGTAAAGGACTGATTCCCACTTCTTGTTTGCAATATCTTTCTTTGTTATTCTGCATTGTTTGTCTCCTTGTGGCTAGCATTGACGTCAGTCGCGAAGCGCATTCTTGAGCTGGGGAGATTTCCTCTCGGCACAAAGTCCAGATCTGGGATCCCGCTGAACGATTCGAATACCTTTCCACCACCAACCCCCAACATGTTCAAGCCCCCATTTCTGGGGAAGAAGCAGGGTTGTGTCTCCGAAGAAGGAAATTGTGGTGTCTACATCTCAGTAAAGTCAGATTAGCAAGGGTTGGGAAACGACGTTTGTCCCAGAACAAGATTAGCCTTCGCGTCCATTCCCATAGGATATGGGACTTGCAGGCACTGACCGACAGACGCCCCGGGAAGACCGCAAGCAGGGCATTTGCAGGGCTGGGGGGGTATTAGTGGGTAAACCACAGAGCCTAGGGCTGGCCGATCGGAAGGTCGGCGGTTCGAATCCCCGCGATGACGGGGCGAGCTCCCGTCGCTCGGTCCCTGCTCCTGCCCACCAAGCATTAATTCTCCAATTAATTCCCACAGTTAGGCTTTAACACTTTCGTAGGTTAGGGACAGAGAGAGAGAGAGAAACTGGCCCAATATGTGTTCATAGAATCAAGGAATGGTAGAGTTGGGAGGGACCCCCAGGGGTCATCAAGCCCAACCCCCTGCAATGCAGGAATCTCAACTAGATCAGACAGGATGGACGGCCATCCGCCTGAAAACTCTTCTAGGTTAGGGAGAGAGAGAAACTGGCCCAATGTGTGCTTCGTAGAATCAATGACAGGCAGGTAGCCGTCTTGGTCCGCCATAGTCAAAACGAAATAAAATAAAATAAAATAAAATTCCTTCCAGTAGCACCTTAGAGACCAACTCTGTTTGTTCGTGGTACGAGCTTCCGTGTCTGAAGGAGTGTGCATGCACACGAAAGCTCGCACCAAGAACAAACAATAGTTGGTCTCTAAGGTGCTGCTCATAGAATCAAGGAATGGTCGAGTTGGGAGGGACCCCCAGGGGTCATCCAGCCCAACCCCCTGCAATGCAGGAATCTCAACTAGATCAGACAGGACAGACGGCCATCCAGCATCCGCTTGAAAACTCTCCTAGGTTAGGGAGGGAGGGGGAGGGAGGGAGAGAGAAAGAGAGAGAGACAGAGAGAGAGACTGGCCCAGTGTGTGCTTCATAGAATCAAGGAATTGTAGAGTTAGGAGGGACCCCCAGGGGTCATCCAGCCCAACCCCCTGCAATGCAGGAATCTCAACTAGATCATACAAGGCAGACAGCCATCCGGCATCCGCTTGAAAACTCTCCTAGGTTAAGGACAGAAAGACAGAGAGAGAGAGAGAGAGAGAGAGAGACTGGCCCAGTGTGTGCTTCATAGAATCAAGGAATTGTCGAGTTGGGAGGGACCCCCAGCGGTCATCCAGCCCAACCCCTGCAATGCAGGAATCTCAACTAGATCATACAGGACAGGTGTCCATCCAGCATCCGCTTGAAAACTCTCCTAGGTTAGGGACAGAGAGAGAAGAAGAGAGGAAGAGGAGGGGAGGGAGAGAGAGAGAGAGAGAGAGAGAGAGAGAGAGAGAGAGAGAGAGAAACTGGCCCAGTGTGTGCTTCATAGAATCAAGGAATTGTCGAGTTGGGAGGGACCCCCAGGGGTCATCCAGCCCAACCCCCTGCAATGCAGGAATCTCAACTAGATCATACAGGGACAGACGGCCATCCGGCATCCGGCATCCGCTTGAAAACTCTCCTAGGTTAGGGAGGGAGAGAGAGAAAGAGGGGGGGATAGGGAGGGGGAAGAAGGGAGGGAGGGAGGGAGAAAGAGAGAGAGAGAGAAAGAGAAAGAGAGAGAGAGAGAGAGGGAGGGAGAGAGAGAGAAACTGGCCCAATGTGTGTATCTCATCTATTCAACTCCAATAGCTAATGACAACAATGGCAGACATAAATGAAATTTTCCATGATATTCTAATTTTTCGAGTTTCACCTGTAAATGAAAGCTTTTTATTATGATTCTTACTTGTTGTTATTCCTTTGGGAGAAAATATGAAATAATGTAAAACCATTTTTGCGGGGGGGGGGATCAATGGGGAGGCGAGAAGAAAATTCCACATGGGACACAGGACAACAAGCATTTCTAGATAACCTCTGACCAACTGCCTGGTCTCTCCTCCGGCTCAGAGAGAACAAGGCATGCGCACTCCCTGCATGTGCTAGCAAGCGCCAAGTGGTTCGGAAGCGGCCGTCACAAAAACAGAAGTTTCCTTCTGTTTTTCATGTTCAGTTTCACACGGAGGCCCAGGTCCAAGAGCTTTCTGGCGCTTCCCTGGCTGCCAGAAGCCAAGCTACAGGGAAGCGTGTGCAGGGCCTTCTCGGTGGTGGCGCCCTCCCACCAGATGTCCGAAAGAAAAACAACTACCCGGCTTTTAGAAGACATCTGAAGGCAGCCCGGTTGCATTTTAATGTTCTGTTGGAAGACGCCCAGAGTGGCTGGGGAAACCCAGCCAGATTGGCGGGATATATATTAATAATAATAATAATAATAATAATAATAATAATAATAATTCAAAGTGTTGGTGCTGACCTTGAAAGCCCTAAACGGCTTAATAGACCACTGCATTTTAATATTCTGTTGGAAGACGCCCAGAGTGGCTGGGAAACCCAGCCAGATGGGCGGGTATTTATTATTAATTATTATTATAATATTATAATATTATAATAATATTCAAAGAGTTGGTGCTGACCTTGAAAGCCCTAAACGGCTTAATAGACTATTGCATTTTAATATTCTGATGGAAGACGCCCAGAGTGGCTGGGGAAGCCCAGCCAGATGGGCAGAGTATTATTATTATTAATAATAATAATAATAACAATAATAATAATATTCAAAGTGTTGGTGCTGCCCTTGAAAGCACTAAACGGCTTAATAGACTATTGCTTAACAGACTATTGCATTTTAATATTCTGTTGGAAGCTGTGGGAAACCCAGCCAGATGGGCGGGGTATTAATAATAATAATAATAATAATATAATTAATATATTAATTAATTATATTATTATTATTATTGCCCTGCCCCCACTCACCTCCAGCTCTTTGAAGAAGACGCAGCCTCGCGCCCACTCCACAATGGCGAAGAGGGTCTGATCCGCCATCTTGCACATGAGGCCAAAGGCGCTGAGCTTGTCGTGCCGGCCCTTGCTCTGCTCCTCCTGCAGGCAGGCCAGAATGCGGCCCTTGACCTGCGCCTCGTCGGGCTCCTGCTGAAGCAGCTTGAGGATCACGTCGGGCATGTCGGCCCCCGGGGCCGGCGAGCTCCCTCCGGCGTAGACCTCCGGGTAGGGGTAGGCCGGCGCCGCCTCGTTGGGATGGGTGGCATACGGGTCCGGGAACTCGGACTTGATGGCCCGGCTGGCGAACGCCGGATAGTGGTATCCGCCGGGGAGCGGCCCGGGAGCCGAGGGCACCGGGACGGCCAGGGCCCCGTAGGAGCCGCGCTCGTAGTCGACGGGCGTCATGGCGGCCGAGCTGCTGATCCCGCCGCTGCTCCCGGGCGGCGCCACTCCCTTCGCCACGCCGGGCTGGTGGTGGTGGTGGTGGCTCAGGCCGTGGAGCGAGGCCGACAGCCCGCCGTACTCGGCCTGCGCCGGGGACACGATGGCGGGCGGCGTCTCCAGTTTGAAGCTGTTGGCCCGGATCAAGGCCTTCTTCTGCTGCTTCATGGCCCGGTCGCGCTTGTACATGGGGCCGAACTTGTTCCGGCCGCCCCTCATGCGGTCAGCGCGCACAGCTGCAGGGAGGGAGGAGAAGAAGGGGAACGGCGTCAGATAAAATCCGACCAGGTGTGGGAATGTTCAGGGATGCAGGAGAGGAGATATTGTTCGATTATATCCTGTTCCAATTTGTGTTCACAAGTCCCACAATTTAGCAGAGTAACACTCCCCTTTGAAATTTACGCAGCGGAAGGGTGCTGGGCCCATAACCCTTCGTGGGAATGTTCTGGGATGCAGGAGAGGGTATATTGTTTGATTACCAGTATATCCTATTCCAACTTGTGTCCACAAATTCCACAATTTAGCAGAGTAACATTCCCCTTTGAAACTAGCAAATCTCCCCTTGGCCGGTGAACCAAGGAGCAAAAGACCCAGCGTGTTCAATGCCAGTTATTTGGAAAGTTGAGGAAGAATCATAGAATCATAGAATCCTAGAGTTGGAAGAGACCCCAAGGGCCATCCAGTCCAACCCCCTGCCAAGCAGGAAACACCATCAAAGCATTCCTGACAGATGGCTGTCAAGCCTCCGCTTAAAGACCTCCAAAGAAGGACTCCACCACACTCCTTGGACAAATTCCACCACAGGTGAGGTCTCCAGAATGGAATACAGTGGTACTATTACTTTCCTTGATCTAGATGCTATACTCCAGGGGTGGCCAACTCCCAAGAGACTGTGATCTACTTAGAGAATTAAAAACTGTCAATGGTCTACCCCCTTTTGGGGGGTTCAGGTCAAAGTTGTTGAGCTTTTTGGGGAGGAGGAAAGCCCTGTTTTTTAGGCATTCAGGTCAAAGTTGTTGTTGAGCTTTTTTTAGGGAGAAGGAAAGCCCTGTTTTTGGGGGGTGCAGGGCAAAAACATTGAGCTTGTTGTAAGGGGAGCCAAAATTGTTGAGCTTCTTTGTGGGAGCCAGTGATCTACCACAGACGTCCACTGATCTACTGGTAGATCCCGATCTACCTGTTGGACGTGTCTGCTATACTCCTATTGATGCAGCCCAGAATCGCATTGGCTTTTTTAGCCGCTGCATCACACTGTTGACTCATGTCAAGTTTGTGGTCTACCAAGACTCCTAGATCCTTTTCACATGTACTGCTCTCAAGCCAGGTGTCACCCATCCTGTATTTGTGCCTTTCATTTTTATTTTTTTGCCCAAGTGTAGTACTTTACATTTTTCCCTGTTAAAATTCATCTTGTTTGCTTTGGTCCATGGGGTCACAAGAAGAGTTGGACACGACTGAACGACAACAAGGTGCTACTGGAAGGATTTTTTATTATTATTATTATTATTTTATTTTGTTTGGACTGGGCAGGGCGAGGAAAGCATGATTCGGACCACCCAGTCAGCTGCTGCGCAGACCTCCGAGTCGCACAGAGATGGGGCGCACTCCAAGGACCTCCGGAACAAGGATCTCCGGAAAGCTAATATCTGAGCACGTGCGTCCCTCCTTTTTCAGCCGATTCCAGCTTTTAATAGTAGCTCGGGCTTAGTAGCCGCGCAGGGCGCTTTGGCCGAGGCGTTTTTTTATCCGTGGGCAGCGGCAGCCGACGCCAGAGCCTGCCTTCCTTCCTCCTCGCTCCCGAGGAAATTGGGAGGCGAAGGCGCGTCCTGTGCCAAGAGACCGACTCCGACTCCCGGCTTGGTGGGAGTCGCTCTTGACGGCTGCAAAACCTCTCCCTCTCTCCCCCACCTTCCCCTCTTCTCAGGGACTAGGGCAGGAGGAGGTAGGATCCCGGGCAAAGTTTCCTCTTTGGGAAACGGGGGAGAGGGAGAGCCTCCCTTTCCAGGGCGCGTTTCCAAGGCAGCTGCGCTTTTGGGAACGGCGACGGCAGCAGCAGCGGCTGGGGGAGGCGGCAGAGAAGCCACCTGCACCGGCTTCTTTCACACGACCGGGGCGCATTCCTGCGCTCCGCTGGGGGGAGGGTCGTGGCGAAGAAGAAGAAGAAGAAGAAGAAGAAGAGAAGAAGAAGAAGAAGAAGAAGAAGAAGAAGAGCTAGCTTGCGGAAAGGGGCCTTTACGCCGACGACGCACACCCTCCCCGTCCCCCACCCTGCAAAACAAAATAAAAAATAAAAAAATCCTTCCAGTAGCACCTCCGGAAAGGTAACATCTGAGCCAGGCCCTTGCAAAGTACTACACTTGGGCAAAAAAAAATGAAAGGCACAAATACAGGATGGGTGACACCTGGCTTGAGAGCAGTACATGGGAAAAGGATCTAGGAGTCTTGGTAGACCACAAACTTGACATGAGTCAACAGTGTGATGCAGCAGCTAAAAAAGCCAATGCAATTCTGGGCTGCATCAATAGGAGTATAGCATCTAGATCAAGGGAAGTAATAGTACCACTGTATTCCGCTCTGGTCAGACCTCACCTGGAATACTGTGTCCAGTTCTGGGCACCACAGTTCAAGAAGGATACTGACAAGCTGGAACGTGTCCAGAGGAGGGCAACCAAAATGGTCCAAGGCCTGGAAACATAGAATCATAGAATCATAGAGTTGGAAGAGACCACAAGGGCCATCCAGTCCAACTCCCTGCCAAGCAGGAAACAAAGACCGACTCCGACTCCCGGCTTGCCTTATGAGGAACGGCTTAGGGAGCTGGGTATGTTTAGCCTGGAGAAGAGAAGGTTAAGGGGTGATATGATAGCCATGTTCAAATATATCAAAGGATGTCATATAGAGGAGGGTGAAAGGTTGTTTTCTGCTGCTCCAGAGAAGCGGACACGGGGCAATGGATTCAAACTACAAGAAAGAAGATTCCACCTAAACATTAGGAAGAACTTCCTGACAGTGAGAGCTGTTGGACAGTGGGATTTGCTGCCAAGGAGTGTGGTGGAGTCTCCTTCTTTGGAGGTCTTGAAGCGGAGGCTTGACAGCCATCTGTCAGGAATGCTTGGATGGTGTTTCCTGCTTGGCAGGGGGTTGGACTGGATGGCCCTTGGTGTCTCTTCCAACTCAATGATTCTAGGATTCTATGATTCTATGTCAAAACAAAATTTAAAATTTAAAAATCCTTCCAGTAGCACCTTAGAGAAAAATCCTTCCAGTGCGCACCTCTTCAGATACACTGAAACAGCAGTCACCAGACCCTTATATATAGTGAGAGGGCGGGGTTACTGGTAGGTAGCCGTGTTGGTCTACCATAGTCAAAACAACATAAAAAATAAAAAATTCCTTCCAGTAGCATCTTAGAGACCAACTCAGTTTGTTCTTGGTATGAGCTTTCGTGTGCATGCACACTTCCCCAGACCAAGAATAAACTTAGTTGGTCTTTAAGATGCTACTCTCTCTATGGTGCTGGAGGAGACTCTTGAGAGTCCCATGGACTGCAAAAAGATTAAACCTCTCCATTCTGAAGGAAATCAGCCCTGACATCCTGAAGTTGAGTCTCCAGTACTTTGGCCACCTCATGAGAAGAGAAGACTCCCTGGAAAAGACCCTGATGTTGGGAAAGATGGAGGGCAAGGAGAAGGGGACGACAGAGGACGAGATGGTTGAAATCAGCCCTGAGTGCTCACTGGAAGGACAGATCCTGAAGCTGAGGCTCCAAGACTTTGGCCACCTCATGAGAAGAGAAGACTCCCTGGAAAAGACCCTGATGTTGGGAAAGATGGAGGGCGCAAGGAGAAGGGGATGACAGAGGATGAGAAGGCCACCTCAGGAGAAGAGAAGACTCCCCGGAAAAGACCCTGATGTTGGGAAAGATGGAGGGCACAAGGAGAAGGGGACGACAGAGGACGAGATGGTTGGACAGTGTTCTCGAAGCTACCAACACGAGTCTGACCCAACTGCGGGAGGCAGGGGAAGACAGGAGGGCCTGGTGCGCTCTGGTCCATGAAAAGACTTCCTGTAGAAGGCCCTGATGTTGGGAAAGATGGAGGGCACAAGGAGAAGGGAACAACAGAGGACGAGATGGCCACCTCACGAGAAGAGAAGACTCTCTGGGAAAGACCCTGATGTTGGGAAAGATGGAGGGCACAAAGAGAAGGGGACGACAGAGGACAAGATGGTTGGACAGGGAGCTGCCAACATGAGTCTGACCAAACTGCGGGAGGCAGGGGAAGACTGGAGGGCCTGGCACACTCTGGTCCATGGGGTCACAAAGAGTCGGACGCGACGAAACGACAACAACTCATATGATCTCTCTCTGTGTTCATTTTGATCTTCTTTAAAACCCCATTTGGTTTCCAGAGAGGACACGTGTCCTTTCCGACCTAGAGGATGCTGTGGAGCGAGTCCACCCCGCCCCCCGCCCGACGCTCGCCCAGCGTCTCCTCCTCCTTTCCACCCCACGAAGGAATTTACTTTCGCTTTCTATGTCATTCAAAGCCTCCGGCCCCCATCCTGTGCTCCAGGCTGCTACAAGCTGCAGGCAGCCCCCTGCTCTCCGAGGCAGGAAGAAACAAAATTAAAAAATAATTTTAAAAATCCCTTCCCATAGCACCTCAGAGACCAGCTCAGTTTGTTTTGGTGCGACCTTCCGTGTGCATGCACACTTCTTCAGATATAATGTGTGTGCATGCACACTTCTTCAGATACACTGAAACAGAAGTTGCCAGACCCTTATATATAGTGAGACAGTGGGGAAGAGCATTACTCAGAAGGGCGGTGGGGATGGGGGATTGGCTGATGGGTGTGGAAAACCTGTTGACGGCCTGTTGCTGTTGTTCAGTCGTTCAGTCGTGTCTGACTCTTCGTGACCCCATGGACCAGAGCACGCCAGGCACCCCTATCCTCCACTGCCTCCCGCAGTTTGGCCAAACTCATGCCAGTCGCTTCGAGAACCCTCATACCAAGGACAAACTGAGTCGGTCTCTGAAGAAGTGCGCATGTACACGAAAGCTCCTACCAAGAACAAACTGAGTTGCTACTGGAAGGGTTTTTTAATTTTTTATTTTGTTTTGACTATGGCTGACCAACACGGCTCCCTACCTGTAACTGTACCGTTATGTATAGCCTAGCTAATAGTATGGTGATTTTGAGGCATGCTATCACTAAACCTCTGACTGAATGACTTTTTGCAACCTATTCGATGTCCCTAGCTGAATGTCTGACTATAAAGCAGGGGTCAGCAACCTTTTTCAGCCGGGGGCCGGTCCACCGTCCCTCAGACCATGTGGTGGGCTGGACTATATTTTGGGGGGGGGAGAACGAATTCCTATGCCCCACAAATAACTCAGAGATGCATTTGAAATAAAAGGACACATTCTGCTCATGTTAAAACACCAGGCAGGCCCCACAAATAAGCCAGAGATGCATTTGAAATAAAAGCACACATTCTGCTCATGTGAAAACACCAGGCAGGCCCCACAAATAAGCCAGAGATGCATTTGAAATAAAAGCACACATTCTGCTCATGTGAAAACACCAGGCAGGCCCCACAAATAAGCCAGAGATGCATTTGAAACGAAAGCACACATTCTGCTCATGTCAGAACACCAGGCAGGCCCCACAAATAAGCCAGAGATGCATTTAAAATAAAAGGACACGTTCTACTCATGTCAAAACACCAGGCAGGCCCCACAAATAACCCAGAGATGCATTTGAAATGAAAGCACACGTTCTACTCATGTCAAAACACGCTGATTCCCGGGATGTCCGCAGGCCAGATTGAGAAGGCGGTTGGGCCACATCTGGCACAAGGGCCTTAGGTTGCCTACCCCTGCTATAAAGAATGTTAATTTATTTATAAAAAAGGATCCCACCCCCCACCCTCTTGGAAGAAGGCACTTTCTCGTCAGTGCCTACCTTCTGCGTTGCAAAGTCTCACCCCGCAACCACCCGCCAAGACCGTTCCCACGTGCGTCACCTTCAAGTTTCATCCCCACCGCGAGGCACTTCTGGAACCGGCAGTACGGGCACCTCTTGCGCTGCGTTTTGTCGATCTTACAATTCTGGCTCTCCGTACAGGTGTAGTGTTTGTTGTTCTGAACCGTTCTCTTGAAGAAGCCCTAAGGGTAAGAAGCGTGAGATTTTTTTATTTTATTTTTAAACCCAAACTTTGTTAATTTTCACGCAGCTACAAAGAGCCAATAAAGAACGACTAGAAAACATATCAGATAAATCCAAGAAATCATATACAAATAAAATCAGCATTCAGAATAAACTCTACAATTCCCCATTATCCCTTTGCCCTCTCCCTTCCCCCATCCCCTTGCTTCTCAAGCTGGATTTCGAAGGGGCAGAGGAACCAGAGACCAAAATTGCGAACATGCGCTGGATTATGGAGAAAGCTAGAGAGTTCCAGAAAAACATCTACTTCTGCTTCATTGACTACGCAAAAGCATTTGACTGTGTCGACCACAGCAAACTATGGCAAGTTCTTAAAGAAATGGGAGTGCCATTTGATCACCTCATTTGTCTCCTGAGAAATCTTCTATGTGGGACAAGAAGCTACAGTTAGAACTGGATATGGAACAACTGATTGGTTCAAAATTGGGAAAGGAGGTACGACAAGGCTGTATATTGTCTCCCTGCTTATTTAACTTATATGCAGAATTCATCATGCGAAAGGCTGGGCTGGATGAATCCCAAACCAGAATTAAGATTGGCCGGAAGAAATATCAACAACCTCAGATATGCTGATGATACAACCTTGATGGCAGAAAGTGAGGAGGAATTAAAGAACCTTTGAATGAGGGTGAAAGAGGAGAGTGCAAAATATGGTATCAAAAAAACGAAGATCGTGGCCACTGGTCCCATCACCTCCTGGCAAATAGAAGGGGAAGAAATGGAGGCAGGGAGAGATTTGACTTTCTTGGGCTCCACGATCACTGCAGATGGGGACAGCAGTCACGAAATTAAAAGACGCCTGCTTCTCGGGAGGAAAGCAATGACAAACCTAGACAGCATCTTCAAAAGCAGAGACATCACCTTGCCGACAAAGGTCCATATAGTTAAAGCTATGGTTTTCCCAGTAGTAATGTATGGAAGTGAGAGCTGGACCATAAAGAAGGCTGATCGCCGAAGAATTGATGCTTTTGAATTCTGGTGCTGGAGGAGACTCTTGAGAGTCCCATGGACTGCAAAAAGATCAAACTTATCCATCCTTAAAGAAATCAGCCCTGAGTGCTCACTGGAAGGACAGATCCTGAAGTTGAGGCTCCAGTACTTTGGCCACCTCATGAGAAGAGAAGACTCCCTAGAAAAGACCCTGATGTTGGGAAAGATGGAGGGCACAAGGAGAAGGGGACGACAGAGGATGAGATGGTTGGACAGTGTTCTCGAAGCGACTGGCATGAGTTTGGCCAAACTGCGGAGGCAGTGAAGGATAGGCGTGCCTGGCGTGCTCTGGTCCATGGGGTCATGAAGAGTCGGACACAACTAAACGACTAAAGAACAACAACCACCACTCTTCTTTGTTTATCTGCATACCTGTATATGAGATTTTCTCCTCCTTTCCTTCTCATTTATTTGAGGCCATTAAATATCTGCAAAGAGATCAGCTTTTCCTACACGATGTTCAGTATAATCTTTGAACCAAGTTGAAAGCGGGAGAGTTTCAAGGAGTCTGGAAGGGCGAAGAATTCCCCACACTCCTCGCCTCGAAAGCCCAAAGCAGCTGTCACATTCTACTTATGTAAAAACACGCTGATTCCCGGACCGTCTGCGGGCCAGAATCAGAAGGCGATTGGGCTGCATCCAGCCCCCGGGCCTTAGTTTCGGGACCCCTGGGCTAGAGTCTCTCACAGGACCTAACTGGCACCCTCCCCCCGCAAGGCGCTCAGGGCCTTCTCGGTGGCGGCACCTGCCCTGCGGAACGCCCTCCCACCAGATGTGCAAGAGAAAAACAACTCCCAGATTTTTAGAAGACATCTGAAGGCAGCCCTGTTTCAGGAAGCTTTGAATGTTGAATAGATTATTGTATTTTCACATTCTGTTGGAAGCTGCCCTGAGTGGCTGGGGAAAACCAGCCAGATGGGCGGGGTATGTATGTATGTATAAATAAATAAATAAATAAATAAATAAATAAATATAAATAAATAAATAAATAAATAAATATTATTATTATTAGGGCCTCGCCACAAATGTGACACACATACCCCAGTAGAGACATCCTGGTAAACTGAGGCTTCATTCTCTGGGCCTCTCTCTTCCCCCCCCGCCTTAATCCATCCCCCCATTAAGGTGGGAATCTCAAAACCACCGTCTCCAAACCAGCAAGCAAGCAAGCAAAAACCCCTTTAGAGAAAGCAAGGGAGTTCGAAGGAAGGAAAACAGAACGAAGGAAAACAGAGGAATGTTTTCCCCCACCCCTGCAAATAAAACAATCCACCAAGCAGAAAAAAATGACGGCGAACAGACCATATATAAGGGTCTGGCGGCTTCTGTTTCAGTGTACCTGAAGAAGTGTGCACGCACACGAAAGCTCATTCCAAGGACAAACTGAGTTGGTCTGCTAAGGTGCTACCGGAAGGAATTATTTTATTTTATTTTATTTTATTTTATTTTATTTTATTTTATTTTATTTTATTTAGACATTTCTGAAGGCAGTCGTGTTTAGGGAAGCTTTTCATGTTCGACGGATCATTGTATTTAATGTTTTGTTGGAAGTGGCCGGAGTGGCTGGGAAGCCCAGCCAGATGGGCGGGGTATAAATAATATATTAATATTTTATTATTATTATTATTATTATTATTATTATTATTATTATTATTATTATTATTATTATATTCCACTGCGGCAGGCAATGGAAGACAGGAGGGCCTGGCGTGCTCTGGTCCATCGGGTCATGAAGAGTCAGAAGCGACTATACAACAACATTATTATTTAAAGGGATGCCGTTGCTGGGTATCATCCGGCCGCAGGGGGGTTGGAGGGCGATATTCAATATTCGCCTCACCCCGCCCCCACCCCCCACCCCCCCTAATTTCTCCCTAACCCTTCCCGCACCCTCCACTCGCAAAGGACGGCGAGCGCAAACCCGTTCCTGAAGAGGAGGGACGGAGCGGGCCGCCAGCGGGTCTGATCCTGAGCCCCACCAGGCCTTTTTTCACAGAGGAGCCGAGCCGAGGGCAGAACTCCGGGTCTCCCTTCGGTTCGATTCCCCTCGATTAACGGGGGGGGGGAAGGCGCGCAGGATCTTCGCGCGTCTTCGGCGCAGCCATATATTTCCCCGCGCGTAAAAATCTACAAGGCGCTTTCTTGGGAAATCGTGGCCATCACATCCACGCGCTGGCTGCTCACCGGAAAACGTCCCCATATCCCCAACCGATCCCCTCGGTTCAGTTCCCCGTAGGCTCTGGAGAATATTAACTGCGAAGACTTGCGCTTCCCCCAAAAGAAAGAATCTCTCTCTTTTTTTAATCCGAAAGCCAGAAAAGGGATGCGTTTTCCGGGACGCATTTCCCGACGCACTCGCCCTCAGAATCGGTCGGTTTCATTTATCCCGGAAGCGTTTTATTCAGTCTCAGATCCGATTTCCAAACGATTCCTACCGAAAAGAGATTTAGGGGCGGAAAAGGCCCCGGGACAGACTTTGGGAACCTGAACGGGAGTCGGCATCAAATCGGCGTTACGCGCGATTTTGGGGCGCAGGGTCAACGGACTCCTGCAAAACTCGCCGCCACCCGTAAAATCGGGGTTCGAGGAGAAGGGATAAACATTCGCAATCCGCCCTCTAAAATATCACAAATGATCGACAACCAAAACAAGCCCAAAAGAACTGAGGGCCGTATTGTGGCTTGTTCCCTGTTTAGGATTATTGTATTTTAATATTTGTTGGAACCCGCCTGGAGTGGCTGGGGAAGCCCAGCCAGATAGGCGGGGTATCAATAATAAATTATTATTATTATTATTATTATTATTATTATTATTATTATTATTATTATTATTCAGGGCGACCGTTGAGATGTGCCCGAGAAAATTAAGATGAGTGAAGCTTCTACAGGTCGAAATATGTACCGGGGTTTTCAACAGAATATGGGAAAGGTTCTGGAACTGTTCTGAAGCGCCGCTGGCTAATCCAGTGTTCCATGAGTCTGGCTTCGCCCTTAAGAAACATACGTTTAACAATAATTCTGGAGCTATTTTAACCAACATAATCATTTGCGTTTATGTTGCTGATATTAGTAGCACGGCTTCATTTTAAGGA
This sequence comes from Lacerta viridis, assembly GCA_900245905.1. Lineage (NCBI taxonomy): Eukaryota > Metazoa > Chordata > Lepidosauria > Squamata > Lacertidae > Lacerta > Lacerta viridis. The sequence goes on along the minus strand of OFHU01002975.1, from coordinate 283,858 downwards.
TTAATTTTAATCATAATACGACTGAAGCAGTCGTCGCTATTTCATAGAACAACGAAGCAGTGATAGCGAGAATAATTCAAATTTTGTTTGCATTCTTTTCTTTTCAATCCCGTTCTCACCGTTTCGCTCTGCAAATATCTGTCAACCCCATTCCCTAGCCGGGAGGTGAACCTCTTTTAAATACGCACGTCCAGCGTCACGTATTAAAATACGCCACCATAATTTTCTGCGCCGACGGCTGTTTTAGGGCGCTGCAGTTAAGACGCCCAGGGCGAGATCCAATTTTCGATGCGGTATTTATTTATTATGATTAGTTATCCCAGTAGTGATGTATGGAAGTGAGTGCTGGACCATCAAGAAGACTGATCGCCGAAGAATGGATGCTGGAGGAGACTCTTGAGAGTCCCACGGACTGCGAGAAGATCAAACCTCTCCATTCTGAAGGAAATCAGCCCTGAGGTGCTCACTGGAAAGGACAGATCCTGAAGCTGAGGCTCCAAGACTTTGGCCACCTCATGAGAAGAGAAGACTCCCTGGAAAAGACCCTGATGTTGGGAAAGATGGAGGGCACAAGGAGAAGGGGACGACAGAGGACGAGATGGCCACCTCATGAGAAGAGAAGACTCCCTGGAAGAAGACCCTGATGTTGGGAAAGATGGAGGGCACAAGGAGAAGGGGACGACAGAGGACGAGATGGCCACCTCATGAGAAGAGAAGACTCCCTGGAGAAGACCCTGATGTTGGGAAAGATGGAGGGCACAAGGAGAAGGGGACGACAGAGGACGAGATGGCCACCTCATGAGAAGAGAAGACTCCCTGGAAAAGACCCTGATGTTGGGAAAGATGGAGGGCACAAGGAGAAGGGGACGACAGAGGACGAGATGGTTGGACAGGGTTCTCGAAGCTACCAACATGAGTCTGACCCAAACTGCGGGAGGCAGAGGAAGACAGGAGGGCCTGGCGCGCTCTGGTCCATGGGGTCACGGAAGAGTCGGACACCACTTAAGAACAAGAAAAACGAGCAATCCATTTGAATCTAAAAAGCCAGTGCTTCCTTTTTCTAGATCTCAATTAAGAAGTTCGATATACAGGCCTTAGGAAATGACTGGAATAATGAATGGGAACTTTCACTATTACGCCGGCAGTGGGGAATCGTGTTTTCGCCTCGATGGACCTTCAATTAAGATGTGTGCACGCACGCGAAAGAACAGACTGCGCTTGCCTCTAAGGTGCTACTGGAAGGAATTATTTCATTTTTATTTTGTTTCCATCCGGGATTATTATTCAGCCGGCGGCCGGAGCGGAGAGCTAGGCAGTTGGGGGACGGTGTTGCATTTTGATGGTCTGCTTCGTATTCCATAGTCAAAACAAAATAATTTTTTTTTAAAAAAAAAAATTCCTTAGAGACCAACTATTCCATACTTCCTCATAGTAATCCCACACGACCACCACAGAAGGGGGAACCTAATTTTTTTTTTTTTTAGAAGGACCCCACAAGCCCAGGCTGCCGCCCTGAAACATTTTATTTGGAGGGGGGTCCACATTTGGGGACCCCTGCTCTCCAACCTCTGCCCTCGTCTCCTTCCTAAAACCGCTAAGCCCTTTTCTCGGCTGCGCAGGCGGGTCCCTCGACGGACGGACGGAGGGCCTCTTTACCTTGCAACTTTCGCAGGTCAGCAGCCCGTAATGGTAGCCGGAGACTTTATCCCCGCAGACCGGGCACAGCTCGTCCAAATCGTCGTCGTAGGAGTAATCCATCGCCTCCTCTGGAGAAGGAGGAGAGGCGTCGCGGGCAGCGTCGGAGCCTTAATCGGCGGCGATGGCGGCCCAACCCAAGGGCGCACTGGCAGAGGGACCGACGGGCAAAGGATGGAAGGCCGTTTTTATAGCTCCGGGTGAGGCTGTGCCCGCCCGGTCTCCTCCGCCGCCTCTTGAGGTGTGTGTGTGGGGAACCTCGGGGGGGGGGCGGCGCGGGAGTCAGAAGCGCCCAGCCGGGGAAAGGAGAGCGCCGGTGAGGAGTGGAGAGTTAAGAGTGGAGAGTTGAGGCTCCGTTATCCCCGCGGGGTGGGGCGACGCGTGTCAGAACCCCCCCAGCCACCCGCCCAACGGGGGGTGCGGGGTGGGCAGCGCTCCTCCCCACCGCTGATCTCCGTTGGCCCCACCTCCTCGCCCAGCCCCAAGGCGACACGTCCCGTCCTTCACCGGACTGGCGTTTTCCAGCGACTTGCGGCTCCGACGGGGCGCAAGCAGCGGCGACGTAGGAGGGAATGAAGGAGGACTGGGACAAGGGGACTTGGGGGGCTGGTTCCCCCCCCAAAAAAAACCCCGCCACGGGACTCCCCAATCCCTCCTTCCCTAGCAAAGCTCTTCCCCCCCCCCACAGCTAGGGCGCCGGTCCTGCGCCGTTTCCACCGCCCCACTCCAGATTGGAGCGACCGAAAAACTCAGGAAAACATGGGGCGGGGGGGGGAGGCCATGGGGGGGGGTGCATTCAGCGGCCTTCTCCTCTTGGGGTTTGTTTTCTCTCTCCCTGGGTGGGTGGGTGCGCGCGCGCGCGTGACGTCGGCCGGACCTCCCCAGAGGCGCGTTTGGCAATCCTCACGCGGAGAGCCCGGGGGAGTTGGGCCAGCGGCGCAAAGCGCGCAGCCCGATGCGCAGCCGGGCCGCTTTTCGCCTGGGCCGGGAGACTTCCTGGATATTTCAAGGGAGTCCGGGAACCGAGGGAAAAGGACACCAAGTTAGTCACTGCTGCTTAATTTGAGAGGAGGGGAGATTACACACACACACACACACACACACACACACACCCAAAAACTGTAATTCATCCTTTCGGAGGGAATTGATAAAATGTTTCGGGTTGTGTTTTTTTCCCGGGCGGGGGGGACAAACAAGACTCGAGAACACATCGGGAGACTTCATGGAAATAAAGGGGTATTTTAAAGGGTATAAAAGGGTATTTATTAACAAATAAAAGGTGTTTGGTTTACCATCGTCACCCAGCCTCCTGTGCCGTTTTTATGTTCTTCCACCCGCTCAGCAAACCGCGCTCCAAATTATTAGAGATCTGGGGAACTCGGAAGGCGGGGGGAAATATCCGTGTTCCTGTTATACCGTAGCATTATATACTTTAAATAGAATATATTGTAATTGTAATTTAAATATATTTATATTGTAATTGTAATTTAAATATATTTATATTGTAATTGTAATTTAAATATATTTATATTGTAATAAATTCTATAATATATTTATATTGTAATTGTAATTTAAATATATTTATATTGTAATTGTAATAAATTCTATAATATATTTATATTGTAATTGTAATTTAAATATATTTATATTGTAATTGTAATAAATTCTATTTAAAGTATATAATGTTATAGTATAACAGGAACACTGATATTTCTCCCTGCCTTCCGAATTCCCCAAATCTCTAATAATTTGGAGCGCGGTTTGCGCTCCAAATTATTATACACTTTAAATATTATATACTTGAAATATATTACAATAGCATGCTTTGTAATACATTATCAATTATAATGTTAATATAAATTATAATGCATGATAATTATGTAATAATATATTGAGGGCAGAAGACATATAAATATTATAGTTGCTATACAGTATTGTGTTATATATTATAATTTATAATAATATATTGAGGGCAGAAGACATATAAATATTATAGTTGCTATACAGTATTGTGTTATACATTATAATTTATAACACACGTTGTAAGATACCAAAGTCATGTTAATATAATAAAATATGATAAAATTATTATTATTATTATTATTATTAAATTTTTATTTATACCCCGCCCTGAGCCCGGTTTTTGGCTGGGAAGGGCGGGGTATAAATAAAAATTTATTATTATTATTATTTATATATTCAGGGGGGGTACATGAAGATTATTGTTGTTATACTATGTTTGTATAAGATACATTTTATATAATAATTATAATTTATACTTTGTAACCTGTTATAATTCATACTTTGTCCACAGGGTCACGAGGAGTGGGACAGGACTAAACAACAGCAACAAACATATTGTAAACGGTAATTATGACAAAATATTGTAATGGGGTTTTTTTTTTATTGCGTCATAACAACATCGTAACCCACCAGCGCCTTGTGCTCTCGGGCAGTGCACACGTATCCCTAATAAATACATTAAACATGATCATCGTAACATAAAGAAGCGTAGGGAGAAGGAGGGGCGGCGCGTCAGGGGCGGAGAAACGTGCCAAAGAAACAAACGTCCCATGGCAAGCCTGAGAAATCATTTCGAAGCACCTTCAGACGAGAGGATGAGCCATTTAAAATAACGTGTTTCATGCACACGGAAGCTCATACCAAGAACAACCTTAGTTGGTCTCTAAGGTGCTACTGGAAGGGATTTATTTTTTTAAATTAATTTTGCGTTCCTAGTATTCTGTCTTTCTTAACGCCGGTGGTGGGGAAACCCATGCGACAAAAGAGAGCGGCCAGCGCAGCCCCTCTTTCTGCAGCGGGTTCTCCCTTTTACACAAGAGTATTCCTCTATAGTATTTTTACACAAGAGTATTCCTCTATAGTCAGAGGATTGGAGAAGATCAGTCTACATCCCAATCCCAAAGAAGGGCAGTGCCAAAGAATGCTCCAACTACCGCACAATTGCGCTCATTTCACACGCTAGCAAGGTTATGCTTAAAATTCTACAAGGCAGGCTTAAGCAGTATGTGGACCGAGAACTCCCAGAAGTGCAAGCTGGATTTCGAAGGGGCAGAGGAACCAGAGACCAAATTGCAAACATGCGCTGGATTATGGAGAAAGCTAGAGAGTTCCAGAAAAACATCTACTTCTGCTTCATTGACTACGCAAAAGCATTTGACTGTGTCGACCACAGCAAACTATGGCAAGTTCTTAAAGAAATGGGAGTGCCGGATCACCTCATTTGTCTCCTGAGAAATCTCTATGTGGGACAAGAAGCTACAGTTAGAACTGGATATGGAATAACTGATTGGTTCAAAATTGGGAAAGGAGTACGACAAGGCTGTATATTGTCTCCCTGCTTATTTAACTTATATGCAGAATTCATCATGCGAAAGGCTGGGCTGGATGAATCCCAAGCCGGAATTAAGATTGCCGGAAGAAATATCAACAACCTCAGATATGCTGATGACACAACCTTGATGGCAGAAAGTGAGGAGGAATTAAAGAACCTTTTAATGAGGGTGAAAGAGGAGAGCGCAAAATATGGTCTATCAAAAAAACGAAGATCATGGCCACTGGTCCCATCACCTCCTGGCAAATAGAAGGGGAAGAAATGGAGGCAGGGAGAGATTTGACTTTCTTGGGCTCCACGATCACTGCAGATGGTGACAGCAGTCACGAAATTAAAAGACGCCTGCTTCTCTGGGAGGAAAGCAATGACAAACCTAGACAGCATCTTCAAAAGCAGAGATATCACCTTGCCGACAAAGGTCCGTATAGTTAAAGCTATGGTTTTCCCAGTAGTAATGTATGGAAGTGAGAGCTGGACCATAAAGAAGGCTGATCGCCGAAGAATTGATGCTTTTGAATTATGGTGCTGGAGGAGACTCTTGAGAGTCCCATGGACTGCAAGAAGATCAAACTTATCCATCCTTAAAGAAATCAGCCCTGAGTGCTCACTGGAAGGACAGATCCTGAAGCTGAGGCTCCAAGACTTTGGCCACCTCATGAGAAGAGAAGACTCCCTGGAAAAGACCCTGATGTTGGGAAAGATGGAGGGCACAAGGAGAAGGGGACGACAGAGGATGAGATGGTTGGACAGTGTTCTGGAAGTGACTAGCATGAGTTTGTGCAAACTGCAGGAGACAGTGAAAGATAGGCGTGCCTGGCGTGCTCTGGTATATGGGGTCACGGAGAGTCGGACACGACTGAACGACTGAACAACAACAAAAGTATTTTGTCATTCTTAACGCGTTGGTGGGGAAACCCATGCATGCAACAAAAGAGAGCGGCCAGCGCAGCCCCTCTTTCTGCAGCGGTTCTCCCTTTTACACAAGAGTATTCCCTCTCCCCCCCAACCTGGTCCCATCATCACCTCCTGGATAGATAGAAGGGGAAGAAACAGAGGCAGGGAGAGATTTGACTTTCTTGGGCTCCATGATCACCGCACATGGGGACAGCAGTCGCGAAATTGAAAGACGCCTGCTTCTCGGGAGGAAAGCAATGACAAACCTAGACAGCATCAAATCTGAATTAAAAAAACTGCGCCTCTCAGGGGCCCCTCTGAGGTCTGCGCCCTAGCGGCTTCCTAGATGGCCTGGGGTGGGGAGAGCACCGGCCCCGTGTGCGCGTTTTTGCGCGTGTGAACGCGGGGAGGCTGCACCGAGCGCCTTCAGGGGTTCCTTCCCGGCCCCTGACGGGGACCCCTTGGCCCTTTATGCCTGGTGGTGTGGGACTCCTCCGACTCCCATCAGCCCAACTAGGGAGCGGGGTCAACGGCCAGGGACGTTGCGAGTTGGACGCGCAGCAACCTGGCTCGCACCTTGAGCGAGAGCGCACGGGAAGAGCGCAGCGCTTCAGTCCGTCGGTAGGTGTTTCCGGGGATGCTGGAGGCCTGCGGGACCCGAACCAATCCTCTGGATCCGTCTTGCTCGGCGCCTCAGAGGCTCGCCAAGGATTTCGGGAGAGGAGAGTCTCTCTCAGCCCTGCTGGGAGACGCTGAGCGGGATAAACGCGAGGAGCGCAAGGCGGACGCTCTGCCACTGAACCGCCTCGGTCTTTCGCCTCTGTGCCCCGTAAGCAGATCAACAGCACCCAGAGGAGACCTGGTGTGTGTGTGTGGGATGTTGTTGAGTCGTTTAGTCGTGTCTGACTCTCTGTCACCCCATGGACCTGGTCCTCCTGTCTTCCCCTGCCTCCAATACCTTCGGGTAGTGATAAAGCGGGATATCAAATCCAAACCTTTGGCGCGCCCCACAAATTGTGTGCCCCAACCTCACCCCAAGTGCCTCCTCGGTGTCCAGGTTGCTGCACCCCCAAAACCGACCCCCTTTCCCACTGGCTGACTTACCAAACCCAAAGGGTGCTCATCAATGGCTCCTCTTCATCCTGGAGAGAAGTGACTAGTGGGGTGCCACAGGGTTCTGTCTTGGGCCCAGTCTTATTCAACATCTTCATCAATGACTTGGATGATGGGCTTGAGGGCATCCTGATCAAGTTTGCAGATGACACCAAATTGGGAGGGGTGGCTAATACCCCAGAGGACAGGATCACACTTCAAAATGACCTTAACAGATTAGAGAACTGGGCCAAAGCAAACAAGATGAATTTTAACAGGGAGAAATGTAAAGTACTACACTTGGGCAAAAAAAAAAATGAAAGGCACAAATACAGGATGGGTGACACCTGGCTTGAGAGCAGTACATGTGAAAAGGATCTAGGAGTCTTGGTAGACCATCAACTTGACATGAGTCAACAGTGTGATGCAGCAGCTAAAAAAGCCAATGCAATTCTGGGCTGCATCAATAGGAGTAAAGACGATCTGTGCAGGATTGATAGACAATTTATTACGGTCGGAGACCAGCATTAAAAAAAACACATTTGGAGGTACAATCCCAAGCAAAAAACAAACATGTAATAATACATTGTACAAAATTAACATTTATAAACGCGATGAGCATAAAGCGACTTATAAAAGTTTAAGATGAGCTACCGCAGACAACGGGGTTAAACCACAGAGGGCTTGCCGGTCAGAAGGTCGGCGGTTTGAATCCCCGCGACAACAGGGCGAGCTCCCGTCGCTCGGTCTCAGCTCCTGCCCACCTAGCAGTTCGAAAGCACGTCCAAGTGCAAGTAGATAAATAGGTCCCGCTCCGGCGGGAAGGTAAACGGCATTTCCGTGCGCTGCTCTGGTTTGCCAGAAGCGGCTTCGTCCTGCCGGCCGCATGACCCAGAAGCTGGACGGCCGGTTCTCTCGGCCAATAAAGCGAGATGAGCGCCGCAACCCCAGAGTCAGACATGACTGGACCTAATGGTCAGGGGTCCCTTTGCCTTTACCGTTGCCGCAGAGAACTGACCCTGGGTCGCCTGCGGAGCAAGCGGGGTGGAGGGGGCGGGCCGCCCTGGGTACCGCCCTGGGTGTAGGGTGACACTTGTCACTTTTTCGAGTTTCACCTGTACATAAATGGACTTTTCCATGATATTCCAATTTTTCGAGTTTCACCTGTCATGGGGCACCTTAGAATCATAGAATCATAGAGTTGGAAGAGACCACAAGGGCCATCCAGTCCAACCCCCTGGCAAGCAGGATGAGGGTTTCCAACCTTGTCCGAGGCCTTGCTGAAATCAAGATCGGCTACATCCACAGCGTTCCCTTTTGCTCCTTCCAAAGAAGGATATGGGCCAGTTGTTTCCTCTGTTCCAAGCTACGAATCGATCGCTGACTTTGCATGAAAAGGTGCGTATTAAAGTCCTTCGAAAAAAAGGGGGGGTGTCAAAAAATCCTTCCAGCAGCACCTTAGCGACCAACTAAGTTTGTCCTAAGTTTGCCCTGTGGTACCTATATCTGCCGGCTGTCCTTGGCTTCTTGCGCAAGGGTTTCCCAAGGAAGTGATTGATGGCGAACCGTGCCAAGGCCATCGGCAGCAGCTGCAAGTCCTCCACTCCCGAAACGATCCCTCTCGACTGTGTCATGGGGTGAGGTGGGCTGAACGTCTCCGTCCTGTGCTATCCGTGCACCGGTCGCTTGGAAGATTGAAAAAAACCCGGGTACCAGAACTGGGTTTCCACATTAGCTTCTGGCTGACATCACCATGAAGACAGAATACAGGTGAAACTCGAAAAATGAGAATATGGTGGAAAGGTTCGTTTCTTTCCGTAATTCCACTTAAAAGGTGAAACTAATAGATGAGACTCCTGACATGCAGAGCGAGAGATGCCAAGCCTTTATTTGTTATGATTGTGATGGTGATGGCGTACGGCTGATGAGAACCCCAAATTCACCATCTCAACTTGGGGGTTTTCATCAGCCGTGCGCCATAACCATCACAATTATAACAAGCAAAGGAGCGTTTCCACCGCCATCGTTCTGCCCGGATACTGGGGTCCAGCGCCGAGGGCCTTCTGGCAGTTCCCTCGCTCAAGTAGACCTGAAGGAGCGTCTCCAACCCCATCGTTCTGCCTGGACACTGAGGTCCAGCGCTCAACAGGGCTGCCTTCAGATGTCTCCTAAAAGTCTGGTAGTTGTTGTTCTCTTGGACATCTGGTGGGAGGGCGTTCCACAGGGCGGGCGGGCGCCACCACCGAGAAGGCCCTCTGCCTGGTTCCCTGTAACTTGGCTTCTCGCAGCGAGGGAACCGCCAGAAGGCCCTCGGGAGATGGACCCCGGTGTCCGTGGTGGAGACGTTCCTTCGGGTATACAGGACTGAGGCCGTTGAGGGCTTTCAAGGTCAGCGCCAACACTTTGAATTGTGCTCGGAAACGTCCCGGGAGCCAATGTAGGTCTTTCAAGACTGGAGTTATGTGGTCTCAGCGGCCGCCCCCAGTCCCCTGTCTGGCTGCCGCATTCTGGATTAGTTGCAGTTTCCGGGTCACCTTCAAAGGTAGCCCCACGTAGAGCGCATGGCAGTAGTCCAAGCGGGAGATAACCGGAGTATGCATCGCTCTGGCGAGACGGTCCGCGGGCAGGGAGGGTCTCATCCTGCGTCCCAGATGGGACAGAGAATGGACCTGCGCCTCCATGGACAGCGGCGAGTCCAAAATGACAGCCAGGCTGTGCACCTGGTCCTTCGGGGGCACAGTTACCCCATTCAGGACCATGGAGTCCCCCACACCTGCCCGCCCCCTGTCCCCCCAAAACAGTCCTTCTGCCTTGTCAGGATCCAACCTCAATCCGTCAGCCGCCATCCATCCTCCGACCGCCTCCAGGCACTCACATGAGGCATGTGGTTGACCACTGGGGTCAACGGGCTCCTTCGACCTGATCCTGCGGGCTCTCCTTATGTTCTCATGGCACCAGCCTCCATCTCAGCAATAAATCAGGCTCAGTTCCTCTCCCTCCCTCATTTTTTTTAATGAGCTTCTTCTCTGGCCATGCAAGACCCCCACAAGCATCCTTTAGCAACTTCCTTTCCACTCCTGCTTGAGCTATGGCAAAGGTCCCTGTTTATCTTCCTCGCTGCCACATTCTGACGCTGGTTTATTTTATTGTTATTATTTTTTAAAACATATTTTATGCACCAATAGAAACTGGGCTTGGATTTATTATGCCGACTTCAAAACAAAGCTTTATACACTTTGCAATAGGCTTTGTGACTAGTGGGGTGCCACAGGGTTCTGCCTTGGGCCCAGTCTTCTTCAACATCTTGATCAATGACTTGGATGATGGGCTCGAGGGCATCCTGATCAAGTTTGCAGATGACACCAAATTGGGAGTCGCTTTATGCTCAGGTTATAAATCTGAAGAAGTGTGCATGCACACGAAAGCTCATACCAAGAACAAACTCAGTTGGTCTCTAAGGTGCTACTGGAAAGAATTTTCGATTTTGAGTTTATAAATGTTAATTTTGTACAATGTATTATTACATGTTTGTTTTTTGCTTGGGACTGTACCTCCAAATGTGTTTTTTTATGCTGGTCTCCAACCGTAATAAATTGTCTCTCTATCTTGCACAGATCGACTTTACTCCTATTGACGCAGCCCAGAATTGCATTGGCTTTTTTAGCTGCTGCATCACACTGTTGACTCATGTCAAGTTTGATGGTCTACCAAGACTCCTCGATCCTTTTCACATGTTCTGCTCTCAAGCCAGGTGTCACCCATCCTCGTCCTCTGTCGTCCCCTTCTCCTTGCGCCCTCCATCTTTCCCAACATCAGGGAGTCTTCTCTTCTCATGAGGTGGCCAAAGTCTTGGAGCCTCAGCTTCAGGATCTGTCCTTCCAGTGAGCACTCAGGGCTGATTTCCTTCAGAATGGATAGGTTTGATCTTCTTGCAGTCCATGGGACTCTCAAGAGTCTCCTCCAGCACCAGAATTCAAAAGCATCCATTCTCCGGCAATCAGCCTTCTTGATGTTCCAGCTCTCACTTCCATACATCACGACTGGGAAAGCCATCACTTGAACTATACGGACCTTTGTCAGCAAGGTGACATCTCTCCTTTTGAAGATGCTGCCTAGGTTTGTCATTGCTTTCCTCCCCAGAAGCAGGCGTCTTCTAATTTTGTGACTGCTGTCCCCATCTGCGGCGATCGTGGAGCCCAAGAAAGTCAAATCTCTCCCTGCCTCCATTTCTTCCCCTTCTCTTTGCCAGGAGGCGATGGGACCAGTGGCCACGATCTTCGTTTTATACAGTATAATAGGTTTGAACTTCTCGCAGTCCATGGGACTCTCAAGAGTCTCCTCCGGCGCCAGAATTCAAAAGCATCTATTCTTCGGCGACCAGCCTTCTTGACGGTCCAGCTCTCACTTCTATACAAAAACCATTTCTTGAACTAGAGGGACCTTTGTTGGCAAGGTCATGTCCCTGCTTTTGTGTGTTCATAGAATCATAGAGTTGGAAGAGACCACAAGGACCATCCAGTGCAACCCCCTGCCAAGAATTCAAGAATTTGTGGCGCCATCCAGTCCAACCCCGTTTTAACGCTTTACTTTGCATCTCCGTGCCAGCTGGGGCGCAGGCTGCCTCTGAGGGTGTGCAGAGTGCTTACAGCCAGAGCAAAGCTGATATATATATATATATATATATATATATTTTTGCACACCAGCCGATCACTGCCTGGAGGCTTCTCGCTCGCTGCCCCCGCTGAGAGGAGCGCGCAGAAAAGGGAGAGTGTTTGCATCCGGCCGCCCCACAGGCAATTATCAGCCGAATGCCAGATGTTCGGAGCCGGTGCCAATGTCATGGGAAATAAATCTCCAGCAAGTTCAAGGCCTCGGCCGGGCCGCCTCTGCTGCCGAGCGGAGAGCCTGCAAGCAGCGCTGTTCCTGGAGAAAGTGGCAATTTCCTTGGGTAGCTATTTTGGGCAAGGAGGGGATTTTGCAGCGAGCGGGGGGGTATCTACATCCTTCAGCTCTTTCTCCTCTTCCGAAGGACTTGCGGCTGGTGATGAAGATATAGGGGGAAAGTCCCTTCTGCCCACAGGGGTTGGGCTCTTGGGTTCGTGCCTACTGGGACAAAGAAGGGGAATATTCGGTGTGGGGGCTCCAGCCTGTCTCTGGGAGAGTGGCTGCCAACCATGGGCGTACCCAGGATCAAAACTAGAGGGGGGGGCAAGCCATGGTCATTCAGGTTGTGACATTTCAGCACGGAAAGGCGAATGGAACCAAAATTTTAGGGCTAGACAATGCTACCGTTCAGTGGATTTGTAACTGGCTGGCTGACCGAACCCAAAGGGTGCTCATGAATGGCTCCTCTTCATCCTGGAGAGAAGTGACTAGTGGGGTGCCACAGGGTTCGGTCTTGGGCCCAGTCTTATTCAACATCTTCATCCATGACTTGGATGATGGGCTTGAGGGCATCCTGATCAAGTTTGCAAAAGGGTGCTCATGAATGGCTCCTCTTCATCCTGGAGAGAAGTGACTAGTGGGGTGCCACAGGGTTCGGTCTTGGGCCCAGTCTTATTCAACATCTTCATCAATGACTTGGATGATGGGCTTGAGGGCATCCTGATCAAGTTTGCAGATGACACCAAATTGGGAGGGGTGGCTAATACCCCAGAGGACAGGATCACACTTCAAAATGACCTTAACAGATTAGAGAACTGGGCCAGAGCAAACAAGATGAATTTTAACAGGGAGAAATGTCAAGTACTACACTTCTCCAGGCTAAACATACCCAGCTCCCTAAGCCGTTCCTCATAAGGCATCGTTTCCAGGCCTTGGACCATTTTGGTTGCCCTCCTCTGGACACGTTCCAGCTTGTCCGTATCCTTCTTGAACTGTGGTGCCCAGAACTGGACACAGTATTCCAGGTGAGGTCTGACCAGAGCGGAATACAGTGGTACTATTACTTCCCTTGATCTAGATGCTATACTCCTATTGATGCAGCCCAGAATTGCATTGGCTTTTTTAGCTGCTGCATCACACTGTTGACTCATGTCAAGTTTGTGGTCTACCAAGACTCCTAGATCCTTTTCACATGTACTGCTCTCAAGCCAGGTGTCACCCATCCTGTATTTGTGCCTTTCATTTTTTTTGCCCAAGTGTAGTACTTTACATTTCTCCCTGTTAAAATTCATCTTGTTTGCTTTGGCCCAGTTCTCTAATCTGTGAAGGTCATTTTGAAGTGTGATCCTGTCCTTCTCCATCCCTATCCCAGGAGGGACATCAAAATCTGGCCGGCCTCCATCCTCTCTCTCGGTTATCAGCGGCCTCGCCGAGCCGCTTTCTCTGCCACGTTCCTGGAACGTGGTGCCTGCAGGTGTGGCCTACGCCAGCGGCTGGAAAACCTCTCCGCACTCGGCTGCCAAAGCCCGGGTCCTTGAACCCATGGCCTCCCGGCCGTAAGGCAAACCTCGCATGAGGTCTCGGAGATTTCGGACGGCAGGTCCTGGTGGTCTTCTTCCTCTTGGGGGCCAGATGGGGCTCAACCATTTTTGGCACAAAGCCGCCCGAAGCCAGATCGACAGCGTCTTGCGTTCCAAGCTTTCGATGGAGCGGTATTGCGAATCGAGAGCTTATCTCTAATGGGGGGGGAGTAGGCTTGCTTATTCGCTCAGTGCACGGTTGAAATTTGGAACTCTCTGCCACTGGAGGCAGGGACGGCCACTCACCTAGATGCTAATAATAATAATAAAATTATTATTATTATTACTATTATTATTATTTTTATTATTAGCATCTAGGTGAGTGGTCGTCCCTGCCTCCAGTGGCAGGGAGTTCCAAATTTCAACCGTGCACTGAGCAAATAAGCTAGCCTCCCCCCCCCATTAGAGATAAGCTCTCGATTCGCAAAACCGCTGCATCGAAAGCTCGGATAATAATAATAATAATAATGATAATGATAATAATAATAATAATAGTAATAATAAATTTTTATATGTACCCCGCACATCTGGCCGAGTCCCCCCAGCCACTCTGGGTGGCTTCCAACAAATATTAAAATACATAAAAATATCACAGATTAAAATAATAAACACACACACACACCGACCACTCTCCCCACTCTCTCCCTATATATAAGGGTGTGGTTACTTCTGTTTCAGTGTATGTGAAGAAGTGCGCATGCACACGAAAGCTCCTACCAAGAACAAACTGAGTTGGTCTCTAAGGTGCTACTGGAAGGAATTTATTTTATTTTATTCTGTTTCATAGAATCATAGAATCCTAGAGTTGGAAGAGACCCCAAGGGCCATCCAGTCCAACCCCCTGCCAAGCAGGAAACACCATCCAAGCATTCCTGACGGACGGCTGTCAAGCCTCCGCTTCAAGACCTCCAAAGAAGGAGACTCCGCCACACTCCTTGGCAGCAAATCCCACCGTCCAACAGCTCTTACTGTCAGGAAGTTCTTCCTAATGTTTAGGTGGAATCTTCTTCTTGTAGTTTGAATCCATTGCTCCGTGTCCGCTTCTCTGGAGCAGCAGAAAACAACCTTTCTCCCTCCTCTATATGACATCCTTTTATATATTTGAACATGGCTATCATATCACCCCTTAACCTTCTCTTCTCCAGGCTAAACATACCCAGCTCCCTAAGCCGTTCCTCATAAGGCATCGTTTCCAGGCCTTGGACCATTTTGGTTGCCCTCCTCTGGACACGTTCCAGCTTGTCCGTATCCTTCTTGAACTGGGGTGCCCAGAACTGGACACAGTCTTCCAGGTGAGGTCTGACCAGAGCGGAATACAGTGGTACTATTACTTCCCTCGATCTAGACGCTATACTCCTATTGACGCAGCCCAGAATTGCATTGGCTTTTTTAGCCGCTGCATCACACTGTTGACTCATGTCAAGTTTGTGGTCTACCAAGACTCCTCGATCCTTTTCCCATGTCCTGCTCTCAAGCCAGGTGTCCCCCATCCTGTATTTGTGCCTTTCTTTTTTTTTTGCCCAAGTCTAGTACTTGACATTTCTCCCCGTTAAGATTCATCTTCTTTGCTTTGGCCCAGTTGTTTAATCTGTTCAGGTCATTTTGAAGTGTGATCCTGTCCTCTGGGGTATTAGCCACCCCTCCCAATTTGGTGTCATCTGCAAACTTGATCAGGATGCCCTCAAGCCCATCATCCAAGTCATTGATAAAGATGTTGAATAAGACTGGGCCCAAGACAGAACCCTGTGGCACCCCACTAGTCACTTCTCTCCAGGATGAAGAGGAGCCGTTCATGAGCACCCTTTGGGTTCGGTCAGCCACCCAGTTACAAATCCACAGAATGGTAGCATTGTTTGTCATTGTCATTTTGTCATTGTGTGTAATCCAGCCGACACGGTGCAGGGCGCTAGCTAGAAATAGGTCCTGAATGTGAACAGATATGGCCGGGCTGTGCAAGGGTTGTGGGGCCAGGATAGTGGACGAACCCCACCCCCTCCCCCAGGGGCTGCCTTTCCTCCTGCGAAGGTCAGCGCCGGTGACAAAATGTCTTCTGCTGAGTCCTTGGGCCCGGTAATAGATGTTCCGAGCAATGTTGACATTTGGTGATCTACCAAAGATCGGGTTAATGGGGCTGGCGCTGGTGACAGAGTGATTTGTTCCCCGGCCGAATCGCCGACCGGGCGGCCTTCAGCAGTAAAACATCGCGCCAGCTCCCTCCGCTACAACAGCTGCTGTCACCGGCTAGATCGTGGGGGGGGGGTTAGCCAACCTACGGCCCGGGGGCCGGATGCGGCCCAATCGCCTTCTCAATCTGCCCGGCGGACGGTCCGGGAACCGGCGTCTTTTGACACGAGTAGAACATGTCTAGGGTTGCCAGGTGTCCTCTATTTGAATGGACAGCCCACTTTTTCACGTCGTGTTCAGTATTTCCCCCCCCCCCATGAAAGAGTGGACCTTTTTTTATTATTATTCAAAAGCTTTATGACGAAATGGTATTTTAATACGTGTTAAAGGTTTTGTAAGAAAATATATTCTCGAAGCTACTAACATGAGTTTGGCCAAACTGCGAGAGGCAGTGAAGGATAGGCGTGCCTGGCGTGCTCTGGTCCATGGGGTCACGAAGAGTCGGACACGACTGAATGACTGAACAACAACAACAAAGAAAATATATAATTTAATTTAATTTAATTTAACACCCCCCCCCGGCTTGTTTTTTTGGAAACAGACCTGGCAACCCTAAACCTCTGGGTTATTTGTGGGGCATAGGAATTCGTTTGTTTCCCCCCCCCAAAAAAATAAGGTCTGGCCCCCCACAAGGTGTGAAGGACGGTGGACCGGGACCCCTGCTGAAAAAGCTTGCGGAGGCAAGCAAGGGAAACGAGGCAATGAAGAGAAGATGGAAATGTCTCCATTTCTGGGCTGCCTCAGGTAGTTCCAAAGAACAGGGAAGGGCAGAGATCCCTAAAAGACCCTCAGGTTAGTTAAAGATAGCCCCCCTCCCAATCCCCATACTCAGTTACAGATTGAGGTTGAATCCTGACAAGATGGAAGGACTGTTTTTGGGGGGACAGGAGGCGGACAGGTGTGGTCCGGAACGGGGTACCTGTGCCCCCGAAAGACCAGGTGCGCAGCCCGGGAGTCATTTTGGGCTCGCAGCTGTCCATGGAGGCGCAGGTGAATTCTGTATCCATCTGGGACGCAGGGTGAGACCCTCCCTGCCCGCGGACTGTCTCGCCAGAGCGGCGCATGCTCTGGTTATCTCCCGCTTGGACTACTGCCATGCGCTCTACGTGGGGCTACCTTTGAAGGAGACCCGGAAACTGCAACTAATCCAGAACGTGGCAGCCGGACTGGTGACCGGGAGCGGACGCCGGGACCACATAACACCGGCCTTGAAAGACCCACGTTGGCTCCCAGGACGTTTCCGAGCGCAATTCAAAGTGTCGCCGCTGACCTTGAAAGCCCTAAACGGCCTCGGTCCTGTATACCTGAAGGAGCGTCTCCACCCCCGTCGTCCAGCCCAGACACTGAGGTCCAGGCGGGAAGGTCAACGGCGTTTCCGTGCGCCGCTCCGGTTCGCCAGAAGCGGCTCAGTCCTGCCGGCCGCATGACCCGGAAGCTGTACGCCGGCTCCCTCGGCCAGTAAAGCGAGATGAGCGCCGCAACCCCAGAGTCGGACGCAACTGGACCTAACGGTCGGGGGTCCCTTTACTTTAGGTTTCCAAAATGACTTTCGGATGCAGGAACGCGTTCTTGACTCCTCCGGGAAATGGGAATTCAGCAAAGCCCGGATCTAGCCCCCGGCAGGCTGATCTTTCAGAAATCGTTCCCCTGACAACAAGGTCCCCGTCAAAGCCATCGCCATGGAGATGCGAGGCCTGCGTCTCATTCCTCCAGTGTGTGCATGTGCGCGGCTGGGCCCCAACTCAGCGGAGGCACCCCAAGTGTAGACCCCTGTGTCCGGGATGAACCCCGGTGTCCGGGCTGAACGATGGGGGGGTGGAGACGCTCCTTCGGGTATACTGGACCGAGGCCATTTCGGGCTTTCAAGATTCGGTATACCTGAAGGAATTGGAGGCAGGTGGTTTCTGTGCGAAGCTTTCAGCAAAGCTTGCTTGCCTTTCACCCAGGTGCTCTTTATCGCGGTGCGTTTGGACAGCAGCCGGACCCAAAGCTCCATGTTTGTGTAACGTATGCCTCCTTGAAATTTAGAGGAATGTTGTGGTTTTGCTTGCGATGAGCATGTTTCCCCCATCTGCAGTGACTTTGAGGACATCTGGGTTGAGAATGGTTTCTCCCCTGTATCCTGCCTTCTCTGGCCCTTCCCATTTGGTATTTGGGCTAAAACTAATACCCCAGAGGACAGGATCACACTGTTGTTGAGCTTTTTTTAGGGGAGCCACAGTTGTTCAGCTTCTTTGGGGGAGCCAATGATCTACCGGTGATCTACCGCAGACGTCATGATCTACCTGTTGGATGTGCCTGAGATATAAGAAAGTAGATTTTACAATGTTACAAAGTTACTAAAGAAGACTAGAAATGAACGCAAAAGAGAGGATGTGAGGAAGTCCCAAGTTTAGGATTATAAAGAGGATAAGGATGAGTAATTAAGTGTTTTGTTTGTGTGTATTTTATGTGGTTTTTGTAGTGTATGTATTTGTATTTTGTGTATTAAAATCCAATAAATTCTTTGACTGCTTCTTGGGAGAAAAGCAATGACAAACCTAGACAGCATCTTAAAAGCAGAGACATCACCTTGCCGACAAAGGTCCGTATAGTTAAAGCTATGGTTTTCCCAGTAGTAATGTACGGAAGTGAGAGCTGGACCATCAAGAAGGCTGATCGCCGAAGAATGATGCTTTTGAATTCTGGTGCTGGAGGAGACTCTTGAGAGTCCCATGGACTGCAAGAAGATCAAACTTATCCATCCTTAAAGAAATCAGCCCTGAGTGCTCACTGGAAGGACAGATCCTGAAGTTGAGGCTCCAGTATTTTGGCCACCTCATGAGAAGAGAAGACTCCCTGGAAAAGACCCTGATGTTGGGAAAGATGGAGGGCACAAGGAGAAGGGGGACGACAGAGGACGAGATGGTTGGACAGTGTTCTCGAAGCTACTAACATGAGTTTGGCCAAACTGCGGGAGGCAGTGGAGGATAGGCGTGCCTGGCGTGCTCTGGTCCATGGGGTCACGAAGAGTCGGACACGACTGAACGACTGAACAACAACAAATTCTTTGGGGGGGGGGGAAGGAAAGGAAAGACATTGTGCTGGTAAGGGAACGTGGGGCCTGGAGGGCCGGCAAGAGAAAGGCACGTTTAATTCCTGGGTAGGTGGAAGCGAGCTGGGATTTTCGTATGCTAGCTCTTTTGAAACAAATAAAAGGGAACCCAAATGCATTTATGGGGTCCATTAGCCAGGGCGATCCAGAAGCGGGAAAGGGACGCAGGCATCGGGAATGGGAAGCAGCTGCTCACTTGGCGACGCTGCCGCTGCCATCTCGATGTGGCAGGCGGGCGCGCACACCCGGGCGCACAATGGCCCGCTCCCGGCTGAATGGGCCCCGATGCACGCAGCACTCCAGGATGTATAGAAATCTGAATGCACAAAGTCCCCCCCTCGCGGCTCGCCTCTATAGCAAGAACACAAGGCGATCTCTTTCATTGACCTCTCCGCAGGTCAAGGCTGCTCTCGCCGTTTTCTTGCTGGCTTTTTTCTTTTTTTTTGTAAAATAAAAAATAATTCCAGCTGCTTGGAGGCAGGGGCGAAAAGAAGCCGCTCCTTTCGTCTGCTCCTGGGCTGAGATCTAACCCCTGGATAAATAGGAGAAAGGGGAGCCAGCCCTGCTTTCTTTGGCCTCCTTTTATCCTGCGGTTGGGGCTGCAGTCTCTAAACCACAGAGCCTAGGGCTTGCCGATCGGGAGGTTGGCAGTTCGAATCCCGGCGGATTTATTTATTTGCCGGGGTGGGGTTAGTCGGTTTTTTTAAAGAGCCAGGGAGAGATTTCGGAGAACCTTAGGATTGTAGAGTTGGCAGGGGGGGTACCCTAAGGGTCGGGACGCGAGCAGCGCTGTGGGTTAAACCACAGAACCCAGGGGTTGCCGCTCGGGAAGTCGGCGGTTCGGATCCCCGCAATGACGGGGCGAGCTCCCGCCGCTTGGTCCCAGCTTCTGTCCACCTAGCAGTTTGAAAGCACGACAGGTCCAGTCGCGGACGAATCTGGGGTTGCGGCGCTCATCTTGCTTTACTGGCCTAGCGGTTCGAAAGCGCGTCAAAGCGCAATTAGGTGAATAGGTCCCGCTCCGGCGGTAAGGTCGACGGCATTTCCGTGCGCTGCTCTGGTTCGCCAGAAGCGGCTTAGTCCTGCCAGCCGCATGACCCGGAAGCTGTACGCTGGCCAGTAAAGCGAGAGGAGCGCCGCAACCCGAGTCGGACTTGACTGAGAGCCAGTGTGGTGTAGTGGTTAAGAGTGGTAGACTCGAAATCTGGGGAACCGGGTTCGTGTCTCCGCTCCTCCACATGCAGCTGCTGGGTGACCTTGGGCTAGTCACACTTCTCTGAAGTCTCTCAGCCCCACTCACCTCACAGAGTGTTTGTTGTGGGGGAGGAAGGGAAAGGAGAATGTTAGCGCTTTGAGACTCCTTCAGGTAGTGAAAAGCGGGATTTCAAATCCAAACTCTTCTTCTTCTTCTTCTAACAGTCAGGGGTCCCTTCACCTTTATTTACCATACTGTCATATTTATTTTATAGTACGGTACATTGATAGAATCCTAGAGTTGGAAGAGACCCCAAGGGCCATCCAGTCCAACCCCCTGCCAATCAATCAATCAATCAATCAATCAATCAATCAATCAAAGAATCCTAGAATCCTAGAGTTGGAAGAGACCCCAAGGGCCATCCAGTCCAACCCCCTGCCAAGCAGGAAACACCATCCAAGCATTCCTGACGGACGGCTGTCAAGCCTCCGCTTCAAGACCTCCAAAGAAGGAGACTCCGCCACACTCCTTGGCAGCAAATCCCACCTGTCCAACAGCTCTTACTGTCAGGAAGTTCTTCCTAATGTTTAGGTGGAATCTTCTTTCTTGTAGTTTGAATCCATTGCCCCGTGTCCGCTTCTCTGGAGCAGCAGAAAACAACCTTTCTCCCTCCTCTAGATGACATCCTTTGATATATTTGAACATGGCTATCATATCACCCCTTAACCTTCTCTTCTCCAGGCTAAACATACCCAGCTCCCTAAGCCGTTCCTCATAAGGCATCGTTTCCAGGCCTTGGACCATTTTGGTTGCCCTCCTCTGGACACGTTCCAGCTTGTCAGTATCCTTCTTGAACTGTGGTGCCCAGAACTGGACACAGTATTCCAGGTGAGGTCTGACCAGAGCGGAATACAGTGGTACTATTACTTCCCTTGATCTAGACGCTATACTCCTATTGATGCAGCCCAGAATTGCATTGGCTTTTTTAGCTGCTGCATCACACTGTTGACTCATGTCAAGTTGATGGTCTACCAAGACTCCTAGATCCTTTTCACATGTACTGCTCTCAAGCCAGGTGTCACCCATCCTGTATTTGTGCCTTTCATTTTTTTTGCCCAAGTGTAGTACTTTACATTTCTCCCTGTTAAAATTCATCTTGTTTGCTTTGGCCCAGTTCTCTAATCTGTTAAGGTCATTTTGAAGTGTGATCCTGTCCTCTGGGGTATTAGCCACCCCTCCCAATTTGGTGTCATCTGCAAACTTGATCAGGATGCCCTCAAGCCCATCATCCAAGTCATTGATAAAGATGTTGAATAAGACTGGGCCCAAGACAGAACCCTGTGGTATCCTTCTGAACTGTGGTGCCCAGAACTGGACACAGTATTCCAGGTGAGGTCTGACCAGAGCGGAATACAGTGGTACTATTACTTCCCTTGATCTAGATGCTATACTCCTATTGATGCAGCCCAGAATTGCATTGGCTTTTTTAGCTGCTGCATCAATCAATCAATCAAATACATGGACACTGGCCACCAGGCATTGTTGTGCATGTATGTGTGTGTTTGGTGCGCACCTGTGGGAAGCGGAAGGAAGGAGGTGGCGGCGGAAAGGACACCCGAGAGCCAAGCCGTGCAGAACCGTTTTCACATTTATTAGTTGAAATATCTAACACTCGCTAAACATGCATTTTAACACTTATTGGTCACATTTCCACAGGTAGTCAAGTCACAGAGGAGAACTCCGGAGCCGGGGGCCGCCGGGCGAGAGGGAGGGGCTCCCGGCCTACGACTCAGCGTGCGAGTGGCGACCCCGCGGTGCAGAGGCTCTGGCTCCAGGCGAGTCGAAAGGTAACAGCTCAACGTTTACTATTTCTTACGCTGCGGGGACATCCTGCTTCCCTGATTCATTACGAGGGATTGTGCGGCGGCGGTGGTGGTGGTGGTGGGGATGTATCGCAGGCTGCCGGGTCGAGGCGTCGCTGCGCCTCCGGGACGCCCGGGGCGGGGCGGGGATGGAGACGCGGGTCCGCAGGGTGGGGAGAAGGAAGTGGCAGGAGCCGTGAGGGTGGGCTCGGATTGCCAAGAGCCCCCCCTTTCCTTCCGGAAGACCTGGAAGCGTCTGCATGCGCTGCCGCGGAGGACAGGCGGCACAGACACCGGGCGGCCTCTTCCCTAACAACTCTGCCCGAAGTTCCGGGCGTCTCTTCCATTCGTTCGCCCCACCCATGGGGCAGCCTGCTATATCTCTTTCTGACGCAGGGGGGCAGAGGGGGGGTTGCAAAGAGTTCTCCTGCAGCAGCATCAACGAGGAACGGAGAATCTCTGCCAAAGTTGACGGAAGCGGCGTTCCCCCCCCAAAAAACCCGCCGCATCTCTGCTCGGAAACACGTACAGGTTATTTTAGGTTTTGTTTTTTTTTCAAGTGGGGGAGAAATTCTTTGTTTCTTCTCCCCCCCGCACACACACACAATCCCTTTGAGACGATAAACAGGATGTCACCCAAGAGGTAGTTTTGTTCTGGAAACAGAGTCAATAATGTCATCGGCAAACAAACTAATACACAACGTTTTCATACTTGGGAAAGGAAGAAAGGAAGGAAGAAAAGAAAACGCGTCTATCGCGAAGTCGAGGTTGGCGGGTGCCGCCGGGCGGGGCGGATTCAAGTCCAGACGGGGGGCCGTCCAAAGGCGCTGGGGGCCGGAGACAGCCCCCTCCTGCTGCGGGCGGAAGCAGCGGCGGCGGGGTTTTTTCCCCCCCGGGTTCGGTTTAAATACATATCCCTGAGCTTCTGCGTGCGGCACAAAAGGGCGCACAGAGAACCCGGAGGAACCCCCGCAGGTTGCCGCTTTGGACCGGCATCACCTGAGATGCAAAAAAATAATAATAATACCCGCGTCGTGTACTTCCGGCTACCACCCCGGCGTTTCAAAGCACTGCCAGCTCGGGTCTCTCCAGACTCGTAGCCGCGGCGCCGGCAGCGCAGCAGTGGGGGTACAAACAGCTCCCTCTCCGCCCCCCCTTTTTTGGTTGTTTCCCTATTTAGAAATAAAGTATTTTTTTAAAAGGTAAAAAGGAAGTTCAAGTTTATAAACGGCAACAAAACGAAACGGAGCTTTGGTTTGAAGGACCGGCCAAAGGGGTATTTGCAGCCTCCCGGCTCAGCTTAGGGAGTAGAACGGCAACTGGGATTTTAATGTGTTTTAATATCTGTCGGAGGCCACCCAGAGTGGCTGGGTAACAAATAATAAATTATTATTTTATTTGGGCGTCTTTCGGGTTGCTTGTGCTGTGGGCAGCCTGGTTTCGCCGCCGCCCCGGTGGCTTTTCCTGGGGCGATCGGGTAAAGGCAAGGGGACGGATTCGGCGGTCACTCTCTCTCGCTTTTTCTAAATGAGTTTCACGATACAGGTGAAACTCGAAAAATCAGAATATCGTGGAAAGGTCCATTCATGTAAGCAACTGTTTTCATGAGCTGCTGGAGTTTGTTATACAGGTGAAACTCGGAAAATTAGAATATGGTGGAAAAGTCCGTTTCTTTCAGTAATTCAACTGAAAAGGTGAAACCAATATAGACTCATGACATGCAAAGCCAGATATGTCAAGCCTTTGCTTGTTGTAATTGTGATGATTTTGGCGATCAGCTGATGAAGACCCTAAAGCTGAAATTGTGAATTTGGGGTTCTCATCAGCTGTACGCCAAAATCATCACAATTATAATAAAGGCTGGAGATGTCTCGCTTTGCACGTCATGAGTCTATCTCATATATTAGTCTCACCTTTTAAGATGAATTACTGAAAGAAAGGAACCTTTCCACGATATTCTAATTTTTCGAATTTCACCTGTGTTAGTTTCACCTTTTAAGCTGAATTACTGAATGAAAGGAACCTTTCCATGATACTCTAATTTTTCGAGTTTCACCTGTATATTAGTTTCACCTTTTCAGTTGCATTACTGAAAGAAAGGAACCATGTTACGAGTCTATTTGTCTATTTGTCATAATTGTGATGATTATGGCGCATGGCTGATGAAAACCCCCAAGTTGAGATTGCAATATTGAATTTATTCTGCGCTTGCCAAATCATCAGGACTGTCGCCGCTTGGGGAATTTTACCGACACGCTCTTTGATTTGGCTGTATTTGGCGTACTGTAGACCGCTTTGGAAAAGCGGCAAAGAAACCAATCCATCGTGCTAAAAAGGAAAAAAAAAATGCACAAGCAAACTGCGGCAGCTATCTCCCGGCGGGGAGAAACCAGAAATAGCAGAGCTCTCCCGCACGGCATTAAGCACGTTATTATAAAGTTCCTATTGTTTTTGCAAAAATGACCGCCGAACAAAAGCGAGCGGGGAAGAGAGGATGCCAACCTTTGTGCGGTGTCCTTCAAACCAAATTCGCGACTCCGTCTATAAACGGGCGACCCTAGGGTCCCTACGTCTCTAAGCTACGGCTCCTATTTTCTTCACATAATACCTGAGTCCGCAAAGGCGTTTTTACATTCACGTTACCCTGTTTCAAAACCAAACGAGCCTTCGGCGGGGGCTCGGCTGCGGGAGGCCGCGATAATGGCGGCCCGGCGCGTTTACCTCCTGGCTCGCTGCATTAGCCTTTGGCACGCGGATGAATCCAGCGCGGCGCTCCCTGCTAAGAGACGTAAACAGGGGCTTTTGTTTGTGTGTGTGTGTCGACGGAGAGGGGGTGTGCGGCGAACGCGGAGGCAAAAAGGGGACAGCCGCCCCCCCTGCGCAGGCTGCAATGCCCCCCTCTCTCTCTCGTTCCTGAGTCAAGTAAGCCACCTTTGAAATACGCAGCAGGGGAGGGGGGGCGGAGAGGTCTCCGTGAAATGTCGAGCGGCGGGCCGGACTCCGCAGCCTTGTGCAACTTATCGAGGATATCCCTGCCGAGTAAAAGCGGCGAGCCAGAAGGTAAACCCGGGGGGGGGGGGTCGGTCGGAGGTATTGCGGACAGCTCCGTCCCCCCGCCCCTTAAAAGGAAACACAAAAACTAGTTATGCGACACAGACAGACGGACAAGACAAGACAGAAGGGCAGGTGGGGGGGCGAGCCCCCGTTGCCCCTTGAGGTATATCGTGTCAAAGCAGAAGGCTTTCCAAAGTGGGAGGGGGTTGTTTTTTTTTGGTTGCAAATGGACCGATGGGGAAAGCCGGCCGCAAGAGGGCCGTTTACCCGTTTCACCTTGCCGGAAAGCAGCAACAGCGGCGTCCGGGGGGGTGGGGTGGGGGTTAGCAAAGCGATATTCTCCCCCCCAAAAAAAACCGCCAACGGTCCGATGGAGATCCAAGCCGGGCCGGCAGCGGGGAGGGACCTGCTCGTTTCGGCCTGCGGTTTTTGAGTTTCCCGGGCCCAACCCGTATCGAGATCTCTCCCCTAGAGAGGTGCCAAACGTGAACGGTGTGCGGCGTGGCTGGGGGGGGGTCGGTCGAATTGCAAGGTCGGAGGAGGGGGGGCGTGCTGGCTGTGGCCGCCATGCCGGGAGATTCAGGCCTTTGGGGAAGTCACTGGCGGAGAAGCCTCTCTTGCCGTGAGCGTGGAAGTTAAGGAGGAGTGTGACATGCGTAGAGGAGATGGGGGCCTCTGGGGACAGGAGGAACCCCCGTGTGCGAATCGGGGAGAGAGGCCCCCCCCCAATTCAAATCACCCAATCACAACCTGGGGAATCTTTCACAGAATCGTCGAGTTGGAAGAGATCCCAAGGGCCATCCAGTCCAACCCCCCAAGCGGGAAACACCGTCAAAGCTTTCCTGACAGATGGCTGTCAAGCCTCCGCTTCAAGAGGATGAGTTTGGAGGGGTGTCCCGCCCCCCCCGAAAACGGCCGTATTTTTCCCATGTATAAGACTAGTTTCCCCCCCAAAAAAGATGTCCAAAATTAGAGGGGGTGTCATACATGGATAGATCTCCCCCTCCATTTTCTTATATCCGAGTCTCCCAAAATAAGGGACGTCTTTCCCCTTTTAAAGGCTGTAGAGCTGTAGGGCAATCGGCCGCCTCTCGGTTTGCCCCCGTTTTCTTTTGCAGGTGGGGGGGGGACAGGGGCCCTCGGACGGCGCAGCTACCTTGCCCGTAGCTGTCAACTTTCCCCTTTTTTTAAAAAGGGAAAATCCCTTATTCCGAATAGGGTTCCTCGCAAGGAAAGGGAAAAGTCGACGGCTACGATCTCGCCCGAGACCCAGCCGACGTCCTCGCAACCGTGCGTCTTGGTGGCCGAGGGAGGGGTTAACGCGGGCACTCCCAAACTCAGCGCTCCGGACCTTTTGGGACTGCAATTCCCATCACCCCAGACCTGTTAGCTAGGGGTGATGGGAGTTGTAGTCCCAAAACGTCCGGAGCGCCGAGTTTGGAGGGATGCCTGGGTTGAACGGCTGATGGGTCTGGCGTGCCAAAGGGCACCACAAATAGGTGGGGTGTGTGTGTGTGTGTGTGTGTGTGTATCTGAAGGCAGCCCTGTTTAGGGAAGTTTTTAATCTGTGATATTTTAAATGTATTTTAATATTTGAAATAATTTTAATATTTAAATGTGTTTTAAAATTGGGAAGCTGCCCAGGGTGGCTGGGGAGACCCAGCCAGATGGGCGGGGTACAAATAACAAATTATTATCATTATTAGATAATAATAATGATAATAAATTGTTATTGTTAGATAATGATAATAAATTATTATCATTATTAGATAATAATAATGATAATAAATTATTATAATAATGATAAGGATTTATTATTATTATTATTATTATTATTATTATTATTATTATTATTATTTCAGGTGGGCAGACTGGCACTTGGCACATCTCTAGGGGAGAGCAGATTGCGGCCTCCCACGGCAAAATGAGCCCTTTGCGGGCGCAGGTTGAGAGATGAGCGCAGGTTGAGAGAGGGGCGCAGGTTGAGAGAGGAGCGCAGCGCCTTCTCCTTGAGGTAGTCTGAAGTCGTCGGCCCCGGCTTGGTTAAAAAATTAAAAAATAAAGAGGTCTAAGCCTAAAAAAAAAACAACAACACTGTTAACAAACATCTTCACATTCTGTAAACCGGGAGAGGACGGCCGCATCCGGACGGAACGCCGCGTGCGGGGTTGAAGATCATACATTCAACTTTGTCGTGAAATAAATATTATAGGGAGAGAGTCAAGAGGAGGAGGGAGAAACGAGAGAACCCCACAAGTATTCCTGCGGCGGCAGCGAGGCTACCCATTGCCCAGCTGCTGCGGTTCCGTCGGCGGGCGCGTCCCTCCGACCGCGGCTCACTCTTTGCTGGCGCTGGCCTTGCAGGAGTGCAGAACGGCCTTGAAGAGGAGGGGGAGCTGCTCCAGGGGGACGCCGACCATTTTCCCTGCCGAGAGAAGAACGCAAGCTCCATTAGCTGCCCCGTCATAAGCATCCGGCGCTGTCTCGCCGGAGCGGCGCACGCTCTGGTTCTCTCCCGCTTGGGACTACTGCCATGCGCTCTATACGTGGGGCTACCTTTGAAGGTGACCCGGAAACTGCAACTAATCCAGAATGCGGCAGCCAGTGACTGGGGGCGGCCGCCGAGACCACATAACACCGGTCCCTGAAAGACCTACATTGGCTCCCGGGACGTTTCCGAGCACAATTCAAAGTGTTGGCGCTGACCTTGAAAGCCCTAAACGGCCTCGGTCCCGTATACCCGAAGGAACGTCTCCACCCCGGACACCGGGGTCCATCTCCCGAGGGCCTTCTGGCGGTTCCCTCGCTGCGAGAAGCCAAGCTACAGAGAACCGGGCAGAGGGCCTTCTCGGTGGTGGCGCCCGCCCGGTGGAACTCCCTCCCACCAGATGTCCAAGAGAATGTTGTAGGAATATTAAGGTCTTTCATTTATATGTAATAATTTTTATTAATGTACCAAGCAAACAAGGCCACATGTCTGTCCTGGCGCCATTTTGACTCGTTAAAACTGACCAAATGTTTCTCTGCAAGGAAGGACATGCAAAGCGAGATATGTCAAGCCTATGTATTAGTTTCCCCTTTGAAGCTGAATTACTGAAAGAAATGAACCTTTCCAGGATACTCTGATTTTTCGAGTTTCACCTGTATAACAAATACTAACCCTAACCCTCATATATTAGTTTCACCTTTTAAGCTGGATTACTGAAATCAATGGACTTTTCCACAATATTCTGATTTTCCGAGTTTCACCTGTCCATAAATGGACTTTTCCATGATATTCTGATTTTTCGAGTTTCACCTTTATAACCAATAAAGGCTTGACATCTCTCGCTTTGCAGGTCACGAGTCTATCTCATATATTCCACTCCGGTAGATCATGAAAACAATTGCTTACATAAATGGACTTTCCCACGATATTCTCATTTGTCGAGTTTCACCTGCAGATGAGCTACTAGTTGGTTTCAGCAAGTTTCTTCCCATGTCCTCGTGTACAGGAAAGGTGGGATCTCCTTGCTTCCCTTGGATCTGCTTACCAGCTGCCCTGGAGGAGATTCCCCGCACGGTGGCAGCGTGGCCAGAGGCGGAGAAGCTCCTCAATCCAAGATTCACGACCCGGAGAGAGTCTCACCTGCAATTACGAGGCAGTGGAACCAGAACGGAGAGAGTCTCACCTGCAATGTATCGGATCTCCGGCAAACACATCATCAGATCGGGGAAGCGGTTCGGCTGATGGGGGTACTTGAACTCCATGAAATCTTGGCAGACGTACCAGCACCGCTTGTTCAACTGCTCCAGCTGGGAGGTGTTTGTCAGGCCTCGGATATCTGAGCAGAAGGAGGAGGAGAAGAAGATGGGTTTGGATTTGATATCCCGCTAGCCCAACGTCACCCAGCAGCTGCATGTGGAAGAGTGGAGACGCGAACCCGGTTCACCGGATTACAAGTCCGCCACTCTTAACCACTACACCACACTGGTTTAAGGGACGCAAACCCGGTTCACCAGATTACAAGTCCACCGCTCTTAACCACTACACCACACTGGTTTAAGGGACGCGAAGCCGGTTCACCAGATTACGAGGCCGCTGCTCTTAACCACTACACCACGCTGCCCCCGCCGCTCACCTTGGTTGAGGAAGTTGATGGCTTTCATGCAGGCGTATTCCTCCTTGCTAACCTTGAGCTGGCTGAACTTGCGGTAGAGGTAGATAAGCCGTTCCATCACCTCCATCCCTTCTTCGCTGAACCTGCAGAGGGGAGGCGGGCAGGGAGACTGGCGTCAGGCGAGCCCTCCGGGAGCTATCCCGGATCCCGTTCCGGAACCGCCCAGAGACCTCCGTGTGTAGGACGGTATTAAATTCAACAGAGAATCGTCACCCCCGCCCAGTCAAGCTGAAAAGTGGCTCCTTCAAGGAACTCTCCCCGTCGACCATTTACTATTTAATCGCACATCTTCTAACATTGTGCATGCCAGGGGTCAGCAAACTTGTCCAGCAGGGAGCGGTCCCACTGTCCGTCAGACCTTGCGGGGGGCCGGACTATTTGCGGGGCCCCCGGACGCGAAACAAGACGGCCTCACCTGTGCAGCTCGTCGTCGGAGGGTGAGTACTTTGCGGTGACGTCGGCCAGGTCGCCAAAGATCTGCTTGCCGTAGACGGTGAGCGAGGAGAGGAGGACCAGCTCCTGCCAGGTGGAGCTGAGGAGGCAGGTGTAGTCCTTGATGGAGAGCTCGCCAAAGAAGGGCAACTTCTTCACCCAGGCAATCTGGCGGAAGAGTAGCTCGTCGGCCAGGCGGCACAGCAGCGCAAAGAGCTCCGACTGGGTCACTTTGTACCTGGGGCGGGGGGGAGAAAAACAAAGGGGAAAGCCCTGGTTTTTTTGAGGATCAGCTCAAAGTTTTGCAGCCTTTTTTGCAAAGGGAAAAGCCCTGTTTTTTTGAGGATCAGCTCAAAGTTTTGCAGCTTTTTTGCAAAGGGAAAAGCCCTGTTTTTTTGAGGATCAGCTCAAAGTTTTGCAGCTTTTCTTGCAAAGGGAAAAGCCCTGTTTTTCTGAGGATCAGCTCAAAGTTTTGCAGCTTTTTTGCAAAGGGAATAGCCCTGTTTTTTTGAGGATCAGCTCAAAGGTTTGGCAGCAAAGGGGGAAAAGCAAAGCTCCTTTTGCAAAGGGGGAAAAGCAAAGAGGAAAAGCCCCATTTTTATGGGGTTCAACTCACATTTCTGCAGCTTCTAAAGGAAAGGGAGCCTTTTCTACAGTTTCCAGACAGATAATCTAATCAGCCAGTCACATGTCGCTGGGGAAACAAACAACCTCCCTCTGCAGCACATTCAACAATGGAGGGCGGGGCTGAAAGGGAGCCGGGACTCTTATCTCTCTCCCGATCTCTTGCTGATCAGCTGCTGAGCGGGGTCCTTTCAACACCCCCTTTTCTCTTTGTAAAATAAAAAGCACGATCCTCTTTTGGCCCCTGGGCAATTCGGCTCCAGGGACCACCATTCGCTCCATAAGACGCACAGGTATTTCCCCTGAGGAAAAAAGTGCGTCTCACGGAGCGAAAAATACGGTATATAGCTGAGCTGGAAAGGAGCAGGCCCCCCCATTTATATGGCCAAGCTGGAGAAGAGCAGACCCCCCCCGAGTCTCCCCATGTGACAAGGCTCCCCCCTGCTGCGCTCTGGGAGGTCGCCGGTGGGCAGAAAGGGGCCGCCACTCACCCGTCTTCGATGAGCATCGGGGTGCCGAGGGGGTCCAGGTCCTCGGCCGAGACCAGCTGGCTGATGAGGAGGCCGTGGGCTTGCGGGTCGAGGCTTCGGGGTTGCGGGGGCAGCAGGGCCGAGTGAGCCGGGCAGCTCAGAAGGTGCGGGAGGTACTGGTAGGGGGCCGCTACCGGCGCCCCCATATATTGATCCCTGAGTGCAGCGAATCCGTTCAGCTCGACGGATCTGCTAGAAGAGGCAAGGCGGGGGTTGAGAGGCGGGGAGACGGAAGAAGAGGGGGTGTGTGTCAAAGCTTCCGCGACTCGCCATGGAATGCCTTTCTTGAATCGATATATCGCCCTATACCAGTGGCGGTCAAACTCGGCCCTCCGGCTGTTTCGGGACCGCCATTCCCATCATACCTGACCACTGGTCCTGTTAGATAGGGATGATGGGAGGCTGTAGCCCCCAAACGGCTGAAGGGCCACGTTTGGCCATCGCTGCCCTATACGATTCACAAATTAAAATATAAAACGGCATTTATATTCGGCGTTTGCCAAAATAGAATAATCCCCCCTAAAAACCCACATTATTATTATTATTATTATGAAAATTGTTGCCATAAAATTGTTGTTGTTGTTAAAATAAGACATCCCCTATTATGTTATTAAGAATTTACGGTATACCACCCTATACCCGTATTACCACCCTATACCCACGGATCTCAGGGCGGTTCACAGAATAAACTCAAGATATAAAACCACAAAATACCTAATAAAAACAAAAACAACCCAATAGCCCCCCCCCAAACCCACCACTTTATTTATTAAATTTATTTATTAAATACAGTCACTCTGGGTGCATTCCAACAAAAATTCAAATAAATAAATAAGGAATGAGGGAAATTTTTCGCTTATTTATAGCTTATCTTAAAAGACCATTGTAAGCAGTTTAAATCATTAGCAGGATTGTAGTTTTGAGGACGAATTCCGGACACAACGGAGATGTAAAAGATGTGATGTTATAAAGACGCGGGAGGAAAGGATTAATAACTGGACGGTGCAAGTGCCCTGAGACTTTGGGGTAGAGGGCCATATGGAAACTCAAAAAATAAATTTTTTAAAAAAGGAAAATTAATAACAGGACCCGCCAAAGGGAGGGTGGTAGGCCAGGAGATTCCTTCCTATCTTGCTTTTGTTATTTATTTATGTTATTTTGTGATTTATCTCTGTAAAAGGGGTGCATTTGAGGCAGAAACAACCCCTTGAACTTGGCTCTGCAGCCGCAAAGGAGAAGTCTTCACGGCAATTCCGGAAGGCGACACTTTAGATGGCGAGCATTGCGGGAAATTCCATGCCTTTGTAGAAAGGGTTTATTCGGTGAACCGCCCTGAGACCCCCGGGTATATAAATTAAATAAATGTTATTGGTAATCAACGTGCCGATGCCACCCCAGTAGGGTCGACCGGGCCCGAATGCAAGAACCGACCCCCGACCCCCTGCGTCCCCCCACCTTGAAGACGGAGTGGAGACGGGCGAGGGCTGGTTGCTCTCCGACACCCCGTTGCCGGGGGAGCTGTTGTCGCTGTCTCCGTTGTTGCTCCACGAGATGTTGGCCTCGCCTTCGAATTCCTGTCCGGACATGATCCTCTCAATCTCCTCCTCGGAGATCTGCGGGGGAAGGGGGGGAGAAGGAGAGGAGGGACGTGCACGCAACCCGGACGGCGGATAAGCCCGCCCACCTGCCCGCCGGCAAGTGGGCCCCCTCCGCGGCAAGCGGGCCAACGGGAGGAAGGCGTTTTCGGGAAGGCAAGCAGGCCAATGGGAGGAAGGGGATTTTGGGGCGGGACTCCCCAACGCCGCGACTTTCGAGCTACTACCCAGCCGCCCCTTTGGTGGGTGGGGGGGCCAAGGCGCGCTCGGTCCTTGGCCGCCCTCTTTCCCAAAAGGCTCCCCCTGCTCTTTCGGCAGTCGGTTCCAGCGGGTTTTTATTCCGGCTGCTTGGCCACAACTGCCTTGCAACATCCTTAACAACATCCCGAGTTTTGGGCTGCCACTTATCTACAAATAACACTCTCTCTCTCTCTCTCTCTCTCTATATATATATATACTGTATATTCTGGCGTATAAGACTACTTTTTAATCCAGGAAAATCTTCTCCAAAGTCGGGGGGTCGTCTTTTACGCCGGGTAGAGAATCTGCGGTCGGGTATATCTCAAACGCTATATTTTAACTGGAAAAGTTGGGGGTCGTCTTGTCCGCTGGGTGGAGAATCTGCGGTCGAGTATATCTCAAACTCTATATTTTAACTGGAAAAGTTGGGGGTCGTCATATATGCCCAGTCGTCTTATACGCCGGAAAATACGGTATATACATACACACACACACACCGTATTTTTCAGTCTATAAGACGCCCCAATGAATAATACGAAACCTTATTTGAGGGGCTCCAATTTAAGAAAATGGGGGAGATGGCCCCTGTGTATAAGACACCCTCAAATTTTGAACTTTTTTTGGGGGGGGGAACCAAGTCTTATACATGGAAAAATACAGTATATATATTGTTTTGCTGAAACAGCCTTACAACGTCCCCAAGGGTAATCGCACGAGTTTTTTCTCTGCTGGGAACTGGCTGCTTTTGGGGCCACTTATCTACAAATATATACAGGTGAAACTTGAAAAATTAGAATATCGTGGAAAAGTCCATTTATGTAAGCAATTGTTTTCATTAGCTACTGGAGTTAATATATGAGATAGACTCATGACATGCAAAGCGAGATATGTCAAGCCTTTGTTTGTTACATTGTGATGATTATGGCGTACAGCTGATGAAAACCCCAAAGTTGAGATTGTGAATTTGGGGTTCTCATCAGCTGTACGCCATAATCATCACAATTATAACAAATAAAGGCTTGACATATCTCGCTTTGCATGTCATGAGTCTATCTCATATATTAGTTTCACCTTTTAAGTTGAATTACTGAAAGAAATGAACCTTTCCACGATATTCTAATTTTCCGAGTTTCACCTGTATATGAATGAGAGATATAAATTTAAACAACGCTTTTCTGCTAGCGTGGGGATAAAAACACACAACGGAAATTACCTCCCTTTCATAGAAATTAATTATCTCCCGATTGCTCCAAAAAGCAGATTCCCTTTAACTCGGCAAAAAGGAGGCAGCTGGGCTAACTCTCTGGGCACCCCCATTACCCGGGATCTCCAGCCGTGCCTTGCGGAGAGAAACCGCGGCACGGCTTGACAGAGAGCGAGACCGCAGCCTCCCCAAAGTGGCCACTGTGCATTCCCGCGACGACACCCCACCCCCAGAAAAAACGCCGCGGCCCGACGAGAGCCTTTGGGGCGTCCTTCCCTCGGTCAGGGCCTGAACTGCCCGGAGTTTTGCAAGCAAGTCCTCTCCAGGCGAGCCCCCCACCCGCCAAGCAGGCGTTTCACCGGGGGGCTTCGAAAACTGCGGCGTGGCCAGGTTTCCGGAGAGCGGCAGGAGCTCTGACGCCGCCAGCAGCGTTCCAGAAAATGGCCCCCTCTCCAACCCAAGCGCACGCAAAAATGGGAGGAATGCAGGTGGATTGGCGAGAAAATGCAATCCAACAAAATGCTTGGTGCTCTCCTGCGGCCCTCCAGATGTTTGGGCCTACAACTCCCTAGCTAACGGGACCAGTGGTCAGGGATGATGGGAATCGTAGTCCCAAAACAGCCGGAGGGCCGAAGGTTGGGGGTGCCTGCTCTAGGGTTCCGGCAGAAACCAACGGCCGGGAGACACCTGCCTCTGCGGCTCGCGTCCCGTGCGGCTCCCACCCTGGCCGGCAAACGCTCGGCGGGCAGCTCACCTGGACAGGTCCGATGCTCTTGTTCCTGCCTCCGGGCATGCCATCTTCACGGATCGCTTGAAAAACAAGAAGGCAGCAAGAGCAGGTGGTTAGGGATCCCCCCAAAACCCAAGAGTTACGGGCACCATTCTTTTGCTCTGGTTTCTCTCCCGAGGATTCGTTGGCCAGATCTCCCGAAACCCGAGAGTTACGGGCACCATTCTTATGCTCCGGTTTCTCTCCCAAGGATCCATTGGCCGGATTACCGTATTTTTTCGCTCCGTAAGACGCACTTTTCTCCTCCTAAAAATTAAGGGGAAATATCTTTGCGTCTTATGGAGCGAATGGTGGTCCCTGGAGCCGAATTGCCCAGGGGCCAAAAGAGGATCGTGCTTTTTATTTTACAAAGAGAAAAGGGGGTGTTGAAAGGACCCCGCTCAGCAGCTGATCAGCAAGAGATCGGGAGAGAGATAAGAGTCCCGGCTCCCTTTCAGCCCCGCCCTCCATTGTTGAATGTGCTGCAGAGGGAGGTTGTTTGTTTCCCCAGCGACATGTGACTGGCTGATTAGATTATCTGTCTGGAAACTGTAGAAATGGCTCCCTTTCCTTCAGAAGCTGCAGAAATGTGAGTTGAACCCCATAAAAATGGGGCTTTTCCTCTTTGCTTTTCCCCCTTTGCAAAAGGAGCTTTGCTTTTCTCCCTTTGCAAAAAAAGCTGCAAAACTTTAGCTGATCCTCAAAAAAACCAGGGCTTTTCCCTTTGCAAAAAAGCTGCAAAACTTTAGCTGATCCTCAAAAAAACAGGGCTTTTCCCTTTGCAAAAAAGCTGCAAAACTTTTAGCTGATCCTCAAAAAAACAGGGCTTTTCCCTTTGCAAAAAAAGCTGCAAAACTTTTAGCTGATCCTCAAAAACAGGGCTTTTAGAGGAGGAAAACCAGAAAAATATTTTTTTTTCTTGTTTCCTCCTCTAAAAACGAGGTGCGCCCTATGGTCTGGTGCGCCCTATGGAGCGAAAAATATGGTAGTCAGGTCCACTGTGCCCTGCAGACGATCCTCGCCTGCCAGCCCGTCTTTCCTCTCCTGCTTCAGCCAAGCTTGTTGGCCTTTCCCTTTGGCGCCTCTGAGTGCTATTTTGACTTTTTTATAATTAAAAATAAATGTAAATTTATTTTCAGTTTTCAAAAACGGACAAAAGGCGCACGTTGCAATCACAGACTTCCAATGCAAATGCATGGTTCCTTATCCATTTAAATCAGGTATCCCCAACCTTCGGCCCTCCAGATGTTTTGGACTACAATTCCCATCATCCCTGACCACTGGTCCTGTTAGCTAGGGATCATGGGAGTTGTAGGCCGAAACATCTGGAGGGCCGCAGGTTGGGGATGCCTGATTTAAATCAGATTCAAATTTTTAACACTGCATTTTCCCAACAAATGAAACTGCTCTGTAGAAAACACAACTTGAAAAAACGAGACCATGCATGTGTTTTTGTAAACTAAGAAATCTTTAATAAAAATGTATATATATTTTTTAAAAAGCTGCATTTTCCACTTTACATATTGGACCCCCCCCCTTTGTGATTTCTTACCTCACTTAAATTTAACAAAGTTTTTAACATTGCATTTTCCACTTTGATCCGTTTTTAAATCATTCCACAATTAATCTTGGGAATACTTTTAACTGCTCGCTTGAGGCTGAGGCTAGCAATGCACTCGGTTGCATACTGTGACTTTTCAAATACTCCACAAATGTTCCCCACTCCAAATAAATTCTCTTCCCTCTTGGTCTCCCACTGCACCTGTTAATTTGGCCATTTCTGCATAATCCATAAATAGGGGCATCCTATTCCATACCTGCTGACGTTTCACCCCTGAAAATAGGGACATCCTATTCCATACCTGCCGACGTTTCTCCCCTAAAAATAGGGACATCCTATTCCATACCTGCCGACATTCTCCCCTGAAAATAGGGACATCCTATTCCATACCTGCCGACATTTCTCCCCTAAAAATAGGGACATCCTATTCCATACCTGCCGACGTTTCTCCCCTATTCCTCCCCTGAAAATAGTTCCATACCTGCCGACATTCCTCCCCTGAAAATAGGGACATCCTGTTCCATACCTGCCGACATTTCTCCCCTGAAAATAGGGACATCCTGTTCCATACCTGCCGACATTTCTCCCCTGAAAATAGGGACATCCTGTTCCATACCTGCCGACATTTCTCCCCTGAAAATAGGGACATCCTGTTCTATACCTGCCGACGTTTCTCCCCTGAAAATAGGGACATTTCCTCCTCGATAAGGGAGAATGTGGGCTGAGAGATCTCTCCAACTGCGGGGACCTCAGGTTGGCCGGCAGCGAAGGGGGGTGCCAGCCCCTTCCGGAGGCCAGCTTCTGGGGTTGGGCATGAGAGCAGGGGGCTCCCCAAAGAGGGACAAACTCCCTCCTCGATTGGGAAACTCGGAGAACGCGTGCCGAGCTACCTCCGACCCCGTCCTGTCCCCGCGGCAATGCACGAGCGGGTACCTTTCCGGTTCATCCCCATCTGCAGGCACTTCAGCAGGCGGCAGTACTGGCAGCGGTTGCGCTGCTTGCGAGACATGACACAGTTCTTGTCGCGGCTGCACCGGTAGACCCTCTTGTTGCAGATGCTGCGCTTGAAGAAACCCTTGCAGCCCTCGCAGGAGATGATTCCGTAGTGCAGGCCCGTGGCGCGGTCGCCGCAGATCAGGCAGGTGCGCTGGTCGGCCCGCTCGCCTGCGGAGAGGGTGAGGAAACGGCAGCGGGTGAGACGCGGGGGCAAGGGGGAGGCCTCCATTGTTGAATGTGCTGCAGAGGGAGGTTGTTTGTTTCCCCAGCGACATGTGACTGGCTGATTAGATTATCTGTCTGGAAACTGTAGAAAAGGCTCCCTTTCCTTTAGAAGCTGCAGAAATGTGAGTTGAACCCCATAAAAACGGGGCTTTTCCTCTTTGCTTTTCCCCCTTTGCAAAAGGAGCTTTGCTTTTCCCCCTTTGCAAAAAAGCTGCAAAACTTTTAGCTGATCCTCAAAAAACAGGGCTTTTCCCTTTGCAAAAAAAGCTGCAAAACTTTTAGCTGATCCTCAAAAAAAACAGGGCTTTCCCTTTGCAAAAAAAGCTGCAAAAACTTTTAGCTGATCCTCAAAAAAACAGGGCTTTCCCTTTGCAAAAAAAGCTGAAAAACTTTTAGCTGATCCTCAAAAAACCAGGGCTTTTCCCTTTGCAAAAAAAGCTGCAAAACTTTTAGCTGATCCTCAAAAAAACAGGGCTTTTCCCTTTGCAAAAAAAAGCTGCAAAACCTTTAGCTGATCCTCAAAAAACCAGGGCTTTTCCCTTTGCAAAAAAACTGCAAAACTTTTAGCTGATCCTCAAAAAACAGGGCTTTTTGAGGAGGAAAACCAGAAAAAAAATATTCTTGTTTCCTCCTCTAAAAACGAGGTGCGCCCTATGGAGCGAAAAATACGGTACATGATTGAATGTTTTCACGGCTTACGTTATTTCTATTTATCCTGTTATATTACCGTGTTGTCTGTTGTTGTCGCTTTAATCAAGATCAGGCTTAACTACCCGCCTTGCTTTTCACTAGAATTCTGGTCTGGTCTCTGTCATTTTACTAGCCGGTAAGGGCTTCCAATTGTGGTCTGCCAGGGGTCCGAGCTCCATCCCGGAGAAGGACCCCTTTAAACTCTGATTACATATATATTCACAAACACACACATATATATGTATGTGTACGTCTGTGTGGAAATCTCTGGTTCTCCCGGGCAAGAGAGGAGAAAGGTACTCACTGCTGGCGTTCAAGGGGAGCACGGAGGAAGGCGAGTTCATCGGTTCAACATCCGTAGCTAGGAAGAGAAGGGAGGCAGGGTTTGAAATGCTGTTCCAATAACAATAATAATAATTATTCCAGTTACAGGTAGGTAGCTGTGTTGGTCTGCCATAGTAAAAAAAAAAAAAAAAAATTCCTTCCAGTAGCACCTTAGAGACCAACTCAGTTTGTTCTCGGTATGAGCTTTCGGGTGCATGCAAAACAAAATAAAAAATAAAAAAATCTCCTTCCAGTAGCACCTTAAGAGACCAACTCAGTTTGTTCTTGGTATGAGCTTTCGGGTGCATGCAAAACAAAATAAAAAATAAAAAAATTCCTTCCAGTAGCACCTTAAGAGACCAACTCAGTTTGTTCTTGGTATGAGCTTTCGGGTGCATGCAAAACAAAATAAAAAATAAAAAAATCTCCTTCCAGTAGCACCTTAAGAGACCAACTCAGTTTGTTCTTGGTATGAGCTTTCGGGTGCATGCAAAACAAAACAACAACAACAACAAAATTCCTTCCAGTAGCACCTTAGAGACCAACTCAGTTTGTTCTCGGTATGAGCTTTTGGGTGCATGCAAAACAAAATAAAAAAATAAAAAAAATCCTTCCAGTAGCACCTTACGAGACCAAATCAGTTTGTTCTTGGCATGAGCTTTCATGTGCATGCAAAACAAATTTAAAAATTAAACCCTTAGAGACCAACTCAGTTTGTTCTTGGTATGAGTTATCTGAAGAAGTGTGCATGCACACGAAAGCTCATACCAAGAACAAACTTAGTTGGTCTCTAAGGTGCTACTGGAAGGAATTTTTTATTTTGTTTTTAATAATAATAATAATAATATTGTTGATACCCTGCCCATCTGGCTGGGTTTCCCCAGCCACTCTGGGCGGCTCCCAACAGAATACAGTGGTACCTCTGGTTAAGTACTTAATTTGTTCCGGAGGTCCGTTCTTAACCTGAAACTGTTCTTAACCTGAAGCACCACTTTAGCTAATGGGACCTCCCGCTGCCGCCAGAGCACGATTTCTGTTCTTATCCTGAAGCAAAGTTCTTAACCTGAAGCATTATTTCTGGGTTAGCGGAGTCCGTAACCTGAAGCGTACTGTAACCCGAGGTACCACTGTATTAAAAACACGATAAAACATCAAACATTAAAAACTTCCCTAAAGAGGGCTGCCTTTGGATGTCTTGTTTAAAAAAAACAAAAAACATTTTGGGAGTCTGACGGAGGCAGGGATACCAAAAGCAAATGTAGCAGCACTCAAGAGAGTATACTAGTAACAGTAACAACAATATATCTATATTCCTCCTAGTTATTTAAATTCTGTCTGTCTTGACTTTTACTTCCAACAACAACACATCTACAGGTGAAACTCGAAAAATTAGAATATCATGGAAAGGTTCCTTTCTTTCAGTAATTCAGCTTAAAAGGTGAAACTGACAGATGAGATAGACTCATGACATGCAAAGCGAGATATGTCCAAGCCTTTATTTGTTATAATTATGATGATTATGGCGCACAGGAGAACCCCAAATTCACAATTTCAACTTGGGGGTTTTCATCAGCTGTACGCCATAATCATCACCAATTATAACAAGCAAAGGCTTGACATCTCTCCCTCTGCATGTCATGAGTCTATCTCAGATATTAAACTCCAGCAGCTAATGAAAACAATTGCTTACATAAATGGGACTTTTCCACGATATTCCAATTTTTTCAAGTTTCACCTGTATATTCCTCCGAATTATTTAAATCCTAAATACCTTGACTTTTACTTCCACTAATCCCATGGTTTCCCATTTATTATACTTTAAACTAGGTAAAGGGATTCGAAGTGCCAACCTTCTGATTGGCAAGCCCTAGGCTCTTTTAAATCTTGAAGGTAAAGGTAAAGGGACCCCTGAGCGTTAGGTCCAGTCGTGTCCGACTCTGGGGTTGCAGCGCTCATCTTGCATTCCTGGCCGAGGGAGCCGGCGTACAGCTTCTGGGTCATGTGGCTGGCAGGACTAACTAAGCCGCTTCTGGCGAACCAGAGCCGCGCACGGAAAGGCCGTTTACCTTCCCGCCGGAGCGGGACCTATTGATCTACTTGCACTTTGACGTCCTAGGTGGGCAGGAGCTGGGACCGAGCAACGGGACCTCGCCCCGTCTGCGGGGATTCGAACCGCCGACCTTCTGATCAGCAAGCCCTAGACTCTGTGGTTTAACCCACAGCGCCACCTGGGTCCCTTCTTTTAAATCTTACTTTATCGTATATCAATTCAATTTAAAATAGAAACCAAACTAAAAAAATACATGTAAAGAAAGACTCATATCTTTGTCGAGCCGGAGACGCCGCGATCCCGCGGTCCGGTCCCATGTGGGTAACAGACCCGGCAGGATACCCCCAAAATGAAACCGGGGGGGCAACCCGACGTGCGGAGAGGGAGGAGGAAGGAACAGACCACCCTGCTCTGGACTTCCGCCGTTGAAACCCCATTTCCTGAGGGAAATAAGGCACGTCCACACTTACCGGGAGGTGGGTCGTGTTCGGAAGGTGGCTCCCGGTAAAAACCTGGGGGGGCAGGAAAGAGAGGCATCATGGGTTGGTGCTACAAGCAAAGATAATAATAATAATGATAAATAATGATAATAATAATAATAATAATAATAATAATAATAATAATAATAATTACTATTTATACCCCACCCATCTTGCTGGGTTTCCCCAGCCACTCTGGGCAGCTTCCAACAAAAGATTAAAATACAACAGTCTGTTAAACGTTAAAAGCTTCCCTAAACAGAGCTGGTGGTTGTTTTTCTCTTTGACATCTGGTGGGAGGGCGTTCCACAGGGAGGGTGCCACCACTGAGAAGGCACTACCGATAAGAGTGTCGCGTAGCCCCTCCTGCACTGTCCAAGTTGCATTCCAAATTATTCCAACCCACCCCGTTGCTTCTAGCCGGAGGCAATTTATTTTAACGGTTTTGTTCTCCAATTGCTCCGAGGTGCGTGATGGGACGCCAATTAAAAAAGGAAAAAAACTGAATTGGTCTCAAAAATTGGCTGAGTACGCGGAATTAGATAGCGTGTCAGAAAAGATCAAATATAAACCAATACAGGTATTGATTTCAAAATGGGACGTTTTCAAAATATATTTCCCTCTCCCCAGGGAAAGCAAACCTCGGGAATCCCTCTTGCAGATTCTCCATTCTGTTCCCATTGTTTTGAGGGAGCTGATGGGATCCTGGCAAATGGGGGCTGTTAACCCAGCTGGATGGGTGGGGTACACATAATAAATTTATTATTATTATTATTAATTAGCATGAGCAATTCTCCTTCCAAAAGGCACTTCCGTCAAAATAATCCAAATTATTGATATGATCGGTAATCTCAACTGATAATCAGAATAATCCAACGGGACAGATTGTACTCGAAGCAAAAATGGAACTGCTATTGTTTTCTTTCTACAAACAGTGGAAAGTCTCTAAATTTTGAGGGGGAAACCTGATTTGCAAGGAGGGGAATAATTTCGATGGCGACTGTTCCCTTCTCAGCCGTGGATCGCTTATGTCTTGCACTGGTATGCCATGAGTGACACTGCATGGAGGCAGGAAGCTTATTATTATTATTATTATTATTATTATTATTATTATTATTATTATTTTGTTTTAGCATCTGCGTAAAGGGGGGGGGGGCGAGCTCAACAACTTTCCAGAAGATCTTCTGGCAGATGAAGATGATCAGGGGTCAGCAAAAACTGCAAGGTTTTTTTAGAGGGAGAAATTATACTAAGATCTATTATTTGATTTGATTTTTATATTGTTGATCATAGTCAACAACAACTTTATTGCACTAGCCAAAGGCCACGGCATCATTCACAAAGGGAATTCTTGTTCTCGTGTTGCCGCAAAAACAATGATAGCTTGGTTCTCCTGGACCTCTCGCGGAGGAGACCAAAGGATGATCGCTGGGTCCGGTTCAAGTGAGTAGAGACAGCCCGGTCGCAACGGAAATTGATCCGCCCCCCCCTTTGCAAATTGGGCGAAATTCGGCCAGAAATGCAACCTTTCCGGCCTCACTCGGAACCGCTCCGCTCAACGTCAATTTGCAAAAGAGTGGAATGATTTAGACGTTCTCTCTCTCTCTCTCTCTTTTTTGCAAACGGCAGAGAGACTGTCAATTTGGGGGGTGGGGTCAGCCTGGTTTGCAACGGGGAGGGGGCAACAATTCCGACCGCAAGCGTGTCTGCATTGCTTTGCTCCTTGCACGGAGGCGGGGGGGACGTCGGACCAGTTTTGCAGCTGCCCACGTCCTAAGGGACAAGAGGGCTCCAAACCCAAAAATCCGGTTTGGGCGAAATTGCGACAAGGAGGACCTTCGAATGACCTGGGGGGGGGGGAGGGTGGGATAGAAGGAAGAGAAAGGAGAAGAAAGGGGTTGCACTGGGGGTGGGGGGATATTTGCTTCGGGTTTCCCATCACAATATAGGCCGGCTTGCATTTGTATGGGGCGCTTTCATTCGACTCTCCCTTCCCTCCGGAAAATCCCGGGTGTTATAAAATATTCAAGGTGGCCATTGAAACTCGGGGAAGGGGGGGGAGATTG
Source organism: Lacerta viridis (assembly GCA_900245905.1). Lineage (NCBI taxonomy): Eukaryota > Metazoa > Chordata > Lepidosauria > Squamata > Lacertidae > Lacerta > Lacerta viridis. The sequence goes on along the minus strand of OFHU01002975.1, from coordinate 241,024 downwards.
ATCGGGGAGAGGAAGCGGCCGAAGAGGAAGGAAGCAAGGAGGGAGGGAGGGAGTCTTCAAAGGGACCCGTTTACAGTGGAATGGCCCCCCCCTCCAAACACGCCTTGCATGATTTATTGGGGGGGGAGGGAAAGAAAGGAGAATGGTCTGGGAAGAGGGATCCAGAGATTTTGCTTGGAGGGGAGGGAAGTCGGAGATGCCAGCCGATTTTTTTGGGGCGGGGGAAGAGTGAAGCAAGAAGAAATTGGAGGAGATGCGGAATATTTCAAGTGAATTTATACACACACACACACACGTATCTGAAGAAGTGTGCATGCACACGAAAGCCGAGAACAAACTTAGTTGGTCTCTAAGGTGCTACTGGAAGGAATTTTTTTTTTAAAAAAAATTTTTGTTTCAACTATGGCAGACCAACACAGCTACCACAACACAGTAACACAAACACACACACACACATATATATGGGTAAAGAAAGAAGGGGGCAATAAGGAAGACCCTCCAAGTGCCCCCCCTTTTCTGGAGATGGTCCTATAACAGGACAGGATGCCCCAATTTTCATCAGAGAAAGGTTGGAGGGTGTGTGGCAGTACAATGATTTTACAGAAGTAGTAATTTTCATAAATAATGATTTTCATCAGAGAAAGGTGGGCGGGTCTGTGGCAGGCAAACTTATTTTACAGAACTTATTGTTATTATGGAACAAAACGTCCTGATTTTCATCGGAGAAAGGTCGGAAGGACTTTGGCAGCAAACTTATTTTATAGAACCTTATTATTATGGAAAAGGACATCCCAATTTTCATCAGAGAAAGGTCTGTGGCAGCAAACTTATTTTATAGAACTTATTATTATGGAAAAGGACGTCCCAATTTTCATCAGAGAAAGGTCTGTGGCAGCAAACTTATTTTATAGAACTTATTATTATGGAAAAGGACGTCCCAATTTTCATCAGAGAAAGGTCTGTGGCAGCAAACTTATTTTACAGAACTTATTATTATGGAAAAGGGCGTCCCGATTGTCATCTGAGAAAGGTTGCAGGGTGTGTATCAGTAAAAATTTATGTTATAGAACTTATTATTATGGAACAGGAGTCCTGATTTTCATCAGAGAAAGGCTGGATGATATGTGGCAGTGAAATTATTTTATAGGAATGATGATGATGATGGAACAGGCCGTCCCGATTTTCATCAGAGAAAGGATGGAGAATATGCAGCAGTGGAATTATTTTATAGAATGACAATTATGCAAGGAGCTACTTGGCGGGGGGAGCCAGATCTAATTTTATGATACCCTCATTCTCTGTATAATTACAGTTACAGGTAGTTAGCCATGTTGGTCTGCCATAGTCAAAATAAAAAAATTCCTTAGTGTGCATAAACGCTAAAGCTCATACCAAGAACCAACTTAGTTGGTCTCTAAGGTGCTACTGGAAGGAATTTCTTTATTTTTTATTTTGTTCTGTATAATTAGTTACACATTATAATTACTTCTCATTAGGAACTAAGGTCCCTATTGCGGACCTTCCCACAGCGTCAATGTTTTCATGCGCCGTAAACCACCTTGAGATTTTTAGTCAAAAAAAACATAGAGCGGTCTAGAAATGAATCGAAATGAAAAGATACAATTAGGGTGTTGTAATTATTTACGTTATCAACAAAGGTCCACACTGCGGGGAGCCATATCTATGGAGTACTATATTCAAAAGCGTACAGTTTATATACTGATTAAATTGAAGTATCATAATATAAACATATTATTATAGATTATATAATAAAAAAAATATTTTTATTATATTGTGATACTTAAAATTATTTGAGATTTTTATAAAGCGGTACAGAAATGAATTAGGCGATGACAAAATAATAACATAATATTATGATGTTGTAACTATTTATCATTATAAATGAAGGGAGGGGGAGGGAGCCGTATCTATTAGGATATTCTAATTCTATACATTTCTATATTCTACTTCTAAATATTTTTGTATTGTATTACCATTCTTTACTGTTATAAATGAAAGTCCCCCTTTCTTCCACCCACCAATCTTTTTTTAGGGGGGGGAAGGTCAAATCCCTTACAATAGTCTAATCCTATACCTTCCCATACCCTACTTCCCAACATTATCCTATCACATGTCACTTGGCTTGTGCTCTGCAGAAATAAAATGATTCACAACAATGAAATAATATTGTATCAAGGCAATATTTACAGTAACAAAATAATAATATTATGACACTGTAACTGTTGACCGTTAGAAACAAAGGCTTCCGACCCACAAAGGAGAAAGCTTTATTCCCTTCTTTTTCTTCTCCTTGAAATGAAATGAATCATAACATTAGAAACGAAGGCTTCTCACCCGCAAAGGAGAAAGCTGCCCCCCATTGTTTTCTTTCCCCTTTCCCCCTTTTTCTTCTCCTCCCTTTCCTATTTCTCCCCTTATTTTTCCCCCTTCCCCCTTTTCTTCATTTTTCATTTCCCCCTTTTATCCCCCCTTGCCCCCCTTTTTTCTCCCCCTCCTTTCCCTTTTCTTTTTTTCCTTTCCCTCCCCAATTCCTTCTATTTTCTCTTTGCCCCCCCTTTTCTTCTTTTCCGCCCATGTCTTTCCTTTCCTTTTTTCCTTTTCCTCCCCTTGATTTCCCCTTTCTTTTTTCTCTTGTCCCCCTTTCTTCTTCTTTTCCGCCCTTGTTTTTATCCTTTCCCACTTTCCTTTTTCCCCTTTTCATCCCTTGATTTTCCTTCTATTTTCTCTTCCCCCCCTTTTCTTCCTTTTCCGCCCATGTCTTTCCTTTTCCTCCCCTTGATTTCCCCTTTCTTTTTTCTCTTATCCCCTTTGTTTCTCCCTTTTTTTCTTTCCCCTTTCCGTTGTTTTTGCCTCCCCCTTGCTTTCCCCTCCCCCCTTCTTTTCCCCTTTCCTTCTTCCCCCCTCTTTCCCCCCTTTCCTTTCCCGTGAGGCTTACCGTTCTGAGGCGGTGGCGGCGGAGGAGGCGGCGGCGGCGGAGGAGGAGGAGGCCGCGGCGTTCCGGGTGGCCTCCGTCCTGCTCCGGAGGCCGCTCCGGGCGGCGGCGGGCGGCGGCTCGTCGTCCATGTCTCTCAGGCGGGGCGTCGGGCGGAAGCAGCAGCCGCGGCGGCCTGGCGCGCCCGGCGCCCATCGCCGCTCCGCTCGCCGACCGACCTGACAGGACCGAGCGACTCGACCTGACTCCCGGACCGCGAGCGCCCACGCCCCGTTCCAGCGCGCCGCTCCGCACTACGCACGCGCCGTCCCGCCCCCTCGAAGGCGGCGGCGGCGGCGCGGATTGGCCGGCGGAAGAGGGGCCCGCCAGGGCGCACGCGCGGCTCCTCCTCAGCGCCACCGACGGACGCCATTGTCCGGCCGAGGCGCGTCGGTGCGCACGCGCGGAAGGTCGGCGCACGCGCAGAATCGCCTCCCCTCCAGGCTGGCTGCGCAAGCGCAAAATCACCTCGCCTACCCTCCTATAGGGGCTGGTTGCGCACGCGCAGAATCAACTCTTCGCCGAGCTGACTGCGCACTCGCAGAATTACCACCCCTGCCGGGCCTTCTAGGTGGACTGTCGGCGCACGCGCGGAATCAACTCTCGCCTGACCGCCTAGAGGGCTGACTGCGCACGCGCAGAATCACCTCCCCGGCCGAGCTGACTGCGCACGCGCAAAATCACCTCCTAGCCTGCCCTCCTAGGACTGGCTGCGCACGCGCGGAATCACCTCCCCGGCCGGGCCTGATTGCGCACGCGCCATAAAAACCTCCCCTCCTGCTCTTCTAGAGGGACTGATTGCGCGCGAGCGAGATCAACTCTCCGCCGGGCTGACTGCGCATGCGCAGAAAGACCTCCCGGCCCGAAGGCGAGAGACGGACCGACGGTGCACGCGCAGCTCCTTCACTGACAGGACCCTTCACGCGCGTGCCCTTCTCCGTAGTTTTGGGCCGCTTCGGGGCGAAACCGGCGTCGAAACGGGCAGAGATAAGGAGAAACGAGCGTGAGGGGAGAACCGAACCGCCGTTTTTGGAGACGTTTAGGGCGGCGGAAGCTGGTAGGCCCGGTTTCCCAGTTCCGACCCCGCCCCCTCTCCTTGGGCCTTTATTCCCGAAAGGCCGCCTTTTTCCGTAGGCCACGCCCCCTCTTTACATATTCATAGGCCGCTTCGAACGTTCCGCCGCCGAGGGGGCGGGGCGGCTGCCGGCGCAGCCCCGCCCCGCTTATGAATATGAAACAAGCACCATTCATATGGGAATTTAATTCATTCTTGCCGTGTCATTATTAATGGTTATGGACTTGGGAATGTCAGGAGTTTATTTGTGTTATTGTTCCAGTTATGTAGCCGTGTTGGTCTGACACAGTTGAAATAGATACACAGACACACACGCGGTCTCTAAGGCACTACTATTTTATTTATTTATTTTACATTTATTTATATTCAAAACAAAATAAAAAATTCTTAGAGACCAACTAGGGGTGTGTGTGTGTGTGTGTGTATGTATGTATCTATTTCAACTGTGTCAGACCAACATGGCTACATAACTGGAACAACAAAAACATGAATATAAATAAATAAATAAAATTAAAAAATAAAATAGTAGTCCCTTGGAGACCAACTAAGAGTGTGTGTGTGTGTGTGTGTGTGTGTATAAATAAATCCAGTTACAGGTGGGTAGCCGTGTTGGTCTGCCATAGTCAAAACAAAATAAAAAATTTCTTTCCAGTAGCACCTTAGAGACCAACTAAGTTTGTTCTTGGTATGAGCTTTCGTGTGCATGCACACTTCTTCAGATATGCATGCACACGAAAGCTCAAACTTAGTTGGTCTGTAAGGTGCTACTGGAAAGAATTTTTTATTTTGTTTTGACTATGGCAGACCAACACGGCTACCCACCTGTATGTAAATGGATTTATTTATATTGTTAGTGTTCCAGTTATGTAGCTGTGTTGGTCTGACGCAGTTGAAATAGATACACACACACACACACACACTCAGTTGGTCTCTAAGGCACTACTATTTTCTTTTATTTATTTATATATTTTAAAATTTATTTATGTTCTCATTGTTCCAGTTACGTAGCCGTGTTGGTCTGACACAGCTGAAATAGATATATACACAGTGGTACCTCTGCTTACGAACGGGGATCCGTTCTGGAGCCCCGTTCATAACCCGTGACGTGCGTAACCTGAAGCTCCGCGTCTGCGCATGTGCGCGATGTGATCCGTCTCGTCTGCGCATGCGCGAACCGCCAAACCCAGAAGTAACACATTCCATTCGGCGCGTTTGTAACCCATGTTGTACGCATCCTGAAGCATTCATAACAAGAGGTATAATAATAATAATAATAATAATTTATTATTTGTACCCCGCCCATCTGGCTGGGTCTCCCCAGCCACTCTGGGCGGCTTCCACCAAACATTAAAATACATTTAAAATATCACAGTTTAAAAACTTCCCTAAACAGGGCTGCCTTCAGGTATTTTCTGAATGTCAGGTAGTTGTTTATTCCCTTGACTTCTGATGGGAGGGCGTTCCACAGGGCGGGCGCCACTACCGAGAAGGCCCTCTGCCTGGTTCCCTGTAGTTTTGCTTCTCGCAGTGAGGGAACCGACAGAAGGCCCTCGGCGCTGGATCTCAGTGTCCGGGCTGAATGTACGACTGTATATACACACACACACAAACTTCGTTGGTCTGTAAGGCACTACTAATTTATTTATTTAATTTTTATTTATTTATGTTATGTAGCCATGTTGGTCTCACGCAGCTGAGATACACACACACACGCTTATTTGGTCTCTAAGGCACTACTGGACAATTTTTTTTTTATTTCATTTTATTTATTATACACACACACACACCAGGGGTAGGCAACCTAAGGTCCATGGGCTGGATATGGCCCAATCGCCATTTCAATCCGACCCACGAATAGTCCAGGAATCAGCATGTTTCTACATGAGTAGAATGTGTACTTTTATTTAAAATGCATCTCTGGGTTATTTGTGGGGCATAGGAATTCGTTCATTTCCCCCCTCCAAAATATAGTCCAGCCCCCCACAAGGTCTGAGGGACGGTGGACTGGCCCACAGTTGAAAAAGGTTGCTGACCCCTGATATATTACTGTCAGGAAGTTCTTCCTAATGTTTAGGTGGAATCTTCTTTCTTGTAGTTTGAATCCATTGCCCCGTGTCCGCTTCTCTGGGCCTCTGGACTGTGTCCAGTTCTGGGCACCACAGTTCAAGAAGGATACTGACAAGCTGGAACGTGTCCAGAGGAGGGCAACCAAAATGGTCCAAGGCCTGGAAACGATGCCTTATGAGGAACGGCTTAGGGAGCTGGGTATGTTTAGCCTGGAGAAGAGAAGGTTAAGGGGTGATATGATAGCCATGTTCAAATATATAAAAGGATGTCATATAGAGGAGGGAGAAAGGTTGTTTTCTGCTGCTCCAGAGAAGCGGACACGGGCAATGGATTCAAACTACAAGAAAGAAGATTCCACCTAAACATTAGGAAGAACTTCCTGACAGTAAGAGCTGTTGGACAGTGGGATTTGCTGCCAAGGAGTGTGGTGGAGTCTCCTTCTTTGGAGGTCTTTAAGCGGAGGCTTGACAGCCATCTGTCAGGAATGCTTTGATGGTGTTTCCTGCTTGGCAGGGGGTTGGACTGGATGGCCCTTGTGGTCTCTTCCAACTTTATGATTATATGATTCTATATACATATACAGCAGGGACCTAGCAACGGACCCCATCTAAGGCTCAATGGTTTAGACCACAGCGCCACCCATGTCCCAGTAGTAGTACTAGTAATAATAACAGTGAAAATAATAAGAGGAGAATCATAATTGTTCTGCCTTTCCCCAGCCACTCTGGGCAGCTCCCAGCAAAATAATAATAATAATAATAATAATAATAATAATAATAATAGTGGGTCATGTTATGATTTAACCTGCAATGCAAAAATCTCTAATAATAATAATAATAATAATAATAATAATTATAATACAGTAATATATATACCTGTTGTCTTTGTCCATGGAGTTTTCTTGGCAGGGATACTGGAGTGGCTTGCCAGTTCCTGCTCCAGGTGGATCACATTTAGTCAAAACTCTCCACTATGACCTGTCCATCTTGGGTGGCCCTGCAGGGCTTAGATCATAGCTTCTCTAAGTTATTCAAGCCCTTTCGCCACGACAAGGCCGTGATCCATGGGGTCACGAAGAGTCAGACACGACTAAATGACTAAACAACAATCATGTTATGATTTCTACCCCTGCAATGCAAAAATCTCTAATAATAATAATGCAGTTATCATGTTATGATTTCTACCCCGCAATGCAAAAATCTCTAATATAATAATAATAATAATAATACAGCAATCATGTTATGATTTCTACCCCTGCAATGCAAAAATCTGTAATAATAATAATGCAGTTATCATGTTATGATTTCTACCCCTGCAATGCAAAAATCTCTAATAATAATAATGCAGTTATCATGTTATGATTTCTACCCCTGCAATGCAAAAATCTCTAATAGTAATAACAATAATACAGTTATCATGTTATGATTTCTACCCCTGCAATGCAAAAATCTCTAATAATAATAATGCAGTTATCATGTTATGATTTCTACCCCTGCAATGCAAAAATCTCTAATGGTAATAATGCAGTTATCATGTTATGATTTCTACCCCTGCAATGCAAAAATCTCTAATAATAATAATGCAGTTATCATGTTATGATTTCTACCCCTGCAATGCAAAAATCTCTAATAGTAATAATAATAATAGTTATCATGTTATGATTTCTACCCCTGCAATGCAAAAATCTCTAATAATAATAATGCAGTTATCATGTTATGATTTCTACCCCTGCAATGCAAAAATCTCTAATGGTAATAATGCAGTTATCATGTTATGATTTCTACCCCCGCAATGCAAAAATCTCTAATAATAATAATGCAGTTATCATGTTATGATTTCTACCCCTGCAATGCAAAAATCTCTAATAATAATAATGCAGTTATCATGTTATGATTTCTACCCCTGCAATGCAAAAATCTCTAATAGTAATAATAATAATAATACAGTCCTGTATTCATGTTATGCTTTCTAGCCCTGCAATGCAGAAATCTCTAACCATCCCCATCCTCCTAAGCGGCCTGCCTTTTCCCAGCTCCTCTGGGCGGCTCCCAGCCTAATACTAATAATACGAAGAGCAGCAGTCAGGAAGAGCGCTGCAGACTTTGGCTGGGCTGGGCGGCTCCTGGGCGCCTGCCAAGCCTGCGCGGTCCCGTCTCGGCGGGGGCGGGCGCAGGCGGGATCCGCCCTTTTCTCAGCTGCCCGGGATCGCCTCTGCAGCACCAGCTGCTGCTTATCAGCGTGCAGCAGACGCTCCTGCGGAGAGGCCAGGGCGGAAGATCTCTCCCCACCCCACCCCTGCACCGAATTTCACCCCTCTTTTTCCACCTCCGTTCCTTCCTTTTCCGACTGGATCCCCACCCGATCCCGAGCGGGAAGCCCGGAGAAGGTGAGCAGCCTCCCTCTTTCCCATCCCCCAACAATGGCTTCCCTTTGTGTTTCCTCGCTCGGCCGCTTGCGGTGGATCGGGCCCCTCCCCGAGGCCTTTCGGCAGGGAATCTTCCCCTTCCCGAAGCATTTTTGACATTCCTCTAGCTTGTTGGCAAGGGAATCCGCCCGTTGCAGGGAATCTGCCCTTTCCCGAGGCGTTTTCGCAAGGAATCTGCCCTTTCCCAAAGCGTTTTTCGCAAGGAATCTGCCCTTTCCCGAAGCGTTTTCGGCAAGGGAATCAGCCCATTGTAGGGAATCTGCCCTTTCCTAAAACGTTTTTTTTGCAGGGAATCGGCCCCTTCCAAAGCTTTGTTTGCAAGGGAATCGGCCCATTGTAGGGAATCTGGCCCTTTCCCAAGGCGTTTTTGCAAGGAATCTGCCCCTTCCCAAAGCTTTGTTTCCAGGGGAAATCAGCCCATTGCAGGGAATCTGCCCTTTCCTAAGGCGTTTTTTGTTTTTGTTTTTGCAAGGAATCTGCCCCTTCCCAAAGCTTTGTTTTGCAAGGGAAATCAGCCCAAAGCTTTTTTTGGCAGGGAATCTCCCCAATGCAGGGAATCGGCCCTTTCCCAAAGCATTTTGGCAGGGAACCGGCCCTTTCCAAATCCTTTTTTGTAGGGAATCGGCCCTTTCCCAAAACTGGTTGGCAGGGAATCGGCCCCTTCCCAAAGCTTTTTTTGCAGGGAATCAGCCTTTTCCCAAAACATTTTGGCAGGGAATCAGCCCGTTGCAGGGAATCGGGCCCTCCCAAACATTTTCGCAGGGAATCGACACATTCCTATAGCTTGTTGGCAGCAGGGAATCTGCCCTTTCCCAAAGCATTTTGGCAGGGAATCCTCCCCTTGCAGGGAATCTGCCCCTTCCCAAAACATTTTTGACATTCCTATATCTTGTAGGCAGGGGAATCTGCCCTTTCCCAAAGCATTTTTGACATTCCTATAGCTTGTTGGCAGGGGAATCTGCCCCTTTCCAAAGAATTTGGCAGGGAATCTGCCCTTTCCCAAAGCATTTTTGACATTCCTACAGCTTGTTGGCAGGGGAATCTGCCCCTTCCCAAAGAATTTGGCAGGGAATCTGCCCCTTGCAGGGAATCTGCCCCTTCCCAAAGAATTTGGCCGGGGAATCTGCCCCTTGCAGGGAATCTGCCCTTTCCCAAAGCATTTTTGACATTCCTATAGCTTGTTGGCAGGGGAATCTGCCCCTTTCCAAAGAATTTGGCAGGGAATCTGCCCTTTCCCAAAGCATTTTTGACATTCCTATAGCTTGTTGGCAGGGGAATCAGCCCCTTGCAGGGAATCTGCCCCTTCCCAAAGAATTTGGCAGGGAATCTGCCCCTTGCAGGGAATCTGCCCCTTCCCAAAGCTGGTTTGCCGGGAATCTGCCCCTTTCCAAAGCTTTTTGGCAGGGAATCTGCCCTTTTCCAAAGCTGGTTTGCAGTGAGAAAAGGGAAAAGCCCAGCAAACCAGAGAGAGAAAGGAATCCAGGCGGCCATTTTTTCAAACAGCTGTGCTGTCAAAAATGGCCGTTTCTCACCCAGCAGATTGCAGTTTGCAGGGAGAGGCGGTTGCAGAATTTCCCCTGCAGACCTTTGCAGCAGGGATGTTTTAACCATTTCCGCTTGGCTCTTCTTCCAGTTTGGAAAAAAACACCACATCATTTCCCACTTGGGTCTTATTTTGCCTTTGAAAAAAAACACGATGATTTCCCCCTTGGATCTTTGCTTTAAAATACAGATAGCACTTTGCTCTAGGATCTTCTCGTTTCCAAATACAGATCTCATTTTCTCTAGCATCTCATTGGCATTTTTAAAATATCTCCCTTTCCAATTGGATCTTACTCCGGTTTTTAAAAATAGAGAGTTTTCTGCTTGCATCTAATTCTGCTTTAAAATAGAGAGTTTTCTGCTTGCATCTAATTCTGCTTTAGAATATAGATACCGTTTTCTAATTGCAGCTGGTTCACTTTTAAAAAAATAAATAAATGCATTTCCATTGCTTTTTTTTTTTTTGCCAACAGCGAAACCCTGGCAAATGTTGAGAATAATTTCGATGGCAGCTAGATTTGTCTTACTGCAGATGCAGTTCAGTAGACCAGCTGCAATGCAGGAATCTCAGCCTTTTTCTGGATTAAATGTGTGTGTGTGTGTAATTTTCCACTTCCATCGTACTCTGGTTTATAATAACAATAACAATAATTAATAATAATAGTAATAACAGTAATCGTGTTATGATTTATACGCCTGCAATGCAGAAATCTCTAATAATAATAATATGAATGATATCCTGCCGATCGGCTTCCATTTTCACAGCCTAATAATAATAATAATAATAATATGAGTGATATCCTGCTGATTGGCTAGCCTTTTCACAGCCAAATAACAATAACAACAACAACAACAACAACATATTTTATTACGGTCAAAGACCAAACTGGTTTAAAAATATATAATTTCCCACTTGGGTGTTGATTCTGGTTTATTGTTAAAAAAAATGATAATCTCCATTGCTATTATCTTTGCAAGCAGCTGAACCCTTGCAAATACAGAGAATCAACCATTTGCGGGGGGGTGGAATAATTTTGATGTTGCATTACTGCAGATGCAGTTCAGACTGACGTCGTCATCCTCGTTATTGTTCTTGTTAATATTAATTACCGCTTTTCCTTTAACGATGCAATGCAGAAATTTCAAGCTAAAATTAGAGAGTATTTGAGCCAGAAGGGACCTCGGGGGGTAATCAAGCCCAACCCCCTGCAGTCTTATTTCATTTCATTTCATTTCATTTATTTTACTTTACTTAACCTTTTAATGCTATTTTACTTGATTTCATTTCACTTGATTTTATTTTGGTTCATTTTACTTCATTTCATTTCACTTTCTTTTCCTTATTTCCCTTTACTTAATTTTTTAAAATGTTATCTTAGCTTATTTCATTTTACTTTATTTCATTTTAGTTTCATTGCAGCGGTGCAATTGAAATGATTCAATATCTTCCCTACAGACCAGGTTTATTCGCAACATTTCCGCTGCTTGCAAGGAACAAATCCCACCAAAGGAATTCTTGCGTCTCCCTTGAAAATTGAGGTTTGGTTCCCAATGTTGGCAGGCTCTCTGCTTTTTTCTTTTTTGCAAGGAGAGAATCCTAGAATCCTAGAGTTGGAAGAGACCCCAAGGGCCATCCAGTCCAACCCCCTGCCAAGCAGGAAACACCATCCAAGCATTCCTGACGGACGGCTGTCAAGCCTCCGCTTCAAGACCTCCAAAGAAGGAGACTCCACCACACTCCTTGGCAGCAAATCCCACTGTCCAACAGCTCTCACTGTCAGGAAGTTCTTCCTAATGTTTAGGTGGAATCTTCTTTCTTGTAGTTTGAATCCATTGCCCCGTGTCCGCTTCTCTGGAGCAGCAGAAAACAACCTTTCACCCTCCTCTATATGACATCCTTTTATATATTTGAACATGGCTATCATATCACCCCTTAACCTTCTCTTCTCCAGGCTAAACATACCCAGCTCCCTAAGCCGTTCCTCATAAGGCATCGTTTCCAGGCCTTTGACCATTTTGGTTGCCCTCTTCTGGACACGTTCCAGCTTGTCAGTATCCTTCTTGAACTGTGGTGCCCAGAACTGGACACAGTATTCCAGGTGAGGTCTGACCAGAGCAGAATATAGTGGTACTATTACTTCCCTTGATCTAGATGCTATACTCCTATTGATGCAGCCCAGAATTGCATTGGCTTTTTTAGCTGCTGCATCACACTGTTGACTCATGTCAAGTTTGTGGTCTACCAAGACTCCTAGATCCTTTTCACATGTACTGCTCTCAAGCCAGGTGTCACCCATCCTGTATTTGTGCCTTTCATTTTTTTGCCCAAGTGTAGTACTTTGCATTTCTCCCTGTTAAAATTCATCTTGTTTGCTCTGGCCCAGTTCTCTAATCTGTTAAGGTCATTTTGAAGTGTGATCCTGTCCTCTGGGGTATTAGCCACCCCTCCTAATTTGGTGTCATCTGCAAACTTGATCAGGATGCCCTCAAGCCCATCATCCAAGTCATTGGATGAAGATGTTGAATAAGACTGGGCCCAAGACAGAACCCTGTGGCACCCCACTAGTCACATCTCTCCAGGATGAAGAGGAGCCATTGATGAGCACCCTTTGGGTTCGATCAGTCAGCCAGTTACAAATCCACTGAATGGTAGCATTGTCTAGCAAAGGAAACAGAAGTGCAAGCAGCGGAAATGTCGGGAATAAACCTGGTTTGCAGGGGAGAATGAATTCCGATTGCACTTCTGTTTCCTTTGTGGGACTCTCTCCTTGCAAAAACAGCAGAAAGCCTGCAAATATTGGGAATCAGCCTGAATTTTCAGAGGAGATGCAATCATTTTTTGCTTGCGTTTCAATTCCTTTGGTGCGATTTGCTCCTTGTAAGCAGAGGTGCAGTCGAAATGATTCAGTATCTCCTGGTTTATTCCCAGTGATTGCAGACTTCTGATTCAGTATCTCCTGGTTTATTCCTAATGCTTGCAGACTTCTTTTGCAAGAAGCAAATGCCCACAGAGGAAACGCAAAGCATCTCTCAACTTGCAAAGAGCAATTCTCACCAAAGGAATTGAAACGCAAGCAAAAAAAATTCTTGCACCTCCCCTGAAAATTGAGGTTCGGTTCCCAATATTGGAACCTAACAATTTTTTGCTTGCATTTCAATTCCGTTGGTGGGATTTGTAAGCAGCAGGTGCTTTTCGTTTGCTCTGCGGACACCTGCCGCTTGCAAAAAAAAGTTTGCAAACATTGGGAATAAACCTGCTTTGCAGGGGACCTTGAATCATTCCGATTGCACTTCTGTTTCCTTTGTGGGACTCTCTCCTTGCAAAAGCAGCAGAAAGCCTGCAAATTTTCAGCAGAAACTTTGCTTGCGTTTCAATTCCTTTTTTTTCCATAATCCTTTTTATTAGTTTTACACACATACAACATATTTTACAATTTATTACATATTATCTTTTGATATTTTGGCTTCCTTTAGCCAGGACTTCCCTCAATCCTTCCATCTGGTTTCCAAAATTATTCCCTTTTTGTTTTTATAGTTCTTCTATATATCATATAGAATCTCAACATAGAATTATGGCATCTTGACTGAGAATTATAGAGTCATTGAGCTGGAGGGTCCAAGGGTCATCTAGTCTGACCCACCACAATGTCGGAATCTCGACCTAGAATTAGACAATCTCCAATGAGATTGCTTTAATATTCATATCTAACATAATCATTACTTATTTCATCTTACAACAATATTTATTCTTTACTACAAAGCCTCTTGCAGTCCTATTAACGTATTCAGTTGTGTTTTTTTCCTTCAAATAATTTACAAAATTTTTCCGGTCTCCAATGAATTTCTGATCTCGCTGTTCCCAAACTCTCCCTGTCATTTTATCCAATTCCAATACCTTCATTATCCACTCCTCTTTCAAGAGGAAACGAAAAGCATCTCCTGCATCTCCCCTGAAAATTCAGGTTGATTCCCAATATTGGCAGGCTTTCTGCTTTTTTTTGCAAGGAGAGAGTCCCACAAAGGAAACAGAAGTGCAATCGGAATGATTCAAGGTCCCCTGCAAAGCAGGTTTATTCCCAACGTTTGCAAACTTTTTTTTTTTTGCAAGGCAGACTTCTTTTGCAGGCAGCAAATGCCCTCCTTTCCTTTCATTTGCCCTCTCGTTTCCCCTCATTTCCATATTTTCATGGCATCTGTCCACGGGAGGAACGTGGGAAGGGATTTTAGGACTCCCATCTTTCCACGGGAGGAACGTTGGAAGGGATGGTATGATTTTTCGTGGTGATATTTGAAGTGGCTCGGTTGGCACCCCTTGGGATATTTTCCCTTGTGATGATATTTTCATGGGAGGTACATAGCCACATTTTCACGGGAGAAACTCTTTGACTTCCAGACCATGGATCTCTCCGGGGTGAAAGTGCTGGAGACGGCCGAGGACATCCAGGAGCGCCGCCAGCAGGTCTTGGACCGCTACCACCGCTTTAAGGAGCTGTCCACCCTGCGGCGCCAGAAGCTCGAGGACTCGTACCGCTTCCAGTTTTTCCAGCGCGATGCCGACGAGCTGGAGAAGTGGATCCAGGAGAAGCTGCAAGTGGCCTCGGACGAGAGCTACAAGGACCCCACCAACCTGCAGGTAAGGGGGCCACCGAAAGCGAGAATTAAAGAGTCATGGAGCTGGAAAGGGAGCCAAGGGTCATCTAGTCTGACCCACCATGATGCAGTAATCTCGACCGAGAATTACAGAATCTCGACCGAGAATTACAGAATCTCAACCGAGAATTAGAGGATCTCAACCGAGAATTATGGAATCTTGACTGAGAATTATAGAGTCATTGAGCTGGAGGGTCCAAGAGTCATCTAGTCTGACCCACCACAATGCAGTAATCTCGACCAAGAATTATGGAATCTTGTCTGAGAATTATAGAGTCATTGAGCTGGAGGGCCCAAGGGTCATCTAGTCTGACCCACCACAATGCAGTAATCTCGACCAAGAATTATGGAATCTCATCTGAGAATTATAGAGTCATTGAGCTGGAGGGTTCCAAGGGTCATCTAGTCTGACCCACCACAATGCAGTAATCTCGACCAAGAATTATGGAATCTCGTCTGAGAATTATAGAGTCATTGAGCTGGAGGGTTCCAAGGGTCATCTAGTCTGACCCACCACAATGCAGTAATCTCGACCAAGAATTATGGAATCTTGTCTGAGAATTATAGAGTCATTGAGCTGGAGGGCCCAAGGGTCATCTAGTCTGACCCACCACAATGCAGTAATCTCGACTAAGAATTATGGAATCTCCAGTGAGAAGTACAATCTCAACCGAGAATGATGACATCTCGACCGAGAATCATAGATTTTGGACCAAGAATTAGAGAACCCCAACCCAGAATTAAAGAATCTCAACTGAGAATCGTAGAATTTCGACCGAGAATTAAAGAATCTCGACCGAGAATTAGGGAATCTTGACGGAGAATTATAGAGTCATTGAGCTGGAAGGGACCCTGTGCTCATCTAGTCTGACCCCACTGCAATGCCGGAATCTCGCCTGAGAATTATAAAATCTGACTGGCGAATCATAGAATTTCGACCTGAGAATTGGGGAATCTCGACCGAGAATTATGGCATCTCTACCGAGAGTCATAGAATCTCGACCGAGAATTATATTCATTGAGCCGGAAGGGACCCCAGGGTCATTTAGTCTGACACACCACAATCTCCGTCCATTTTCCAGGGGAAGCTGCAGAAGCACCAAGCCTTTGAAGCCGAGGTGCAAGCTAATGCAGGCGCCATTGTCAAGCTGGATGAGACGGGCAACCAGATGATGAACGAGGGCCACTTTGCTGGTGAAACCATCCGGGTAAGTCCCCCCGCGAGGATTTAACCCCCCCAGTTATAGAGTCATTTTGCCCAAAAACGTCGGATCAGGCAGTACAAGCGCCACCATTTGCACCCAGGGCCGTTTCTCCCCAAAGGGTCTGGGATTTCCTCCCCCCCCCCATTTGGCAAAGGTCAAACAACTGACAATTGCCGACATTTCCTTTTCCAAGAAGACCCTAACACGGTTGAGTTTTTGAAAGGAATCTTCCGAAATTGTGGGACTTTTATTTTAGGAAGACCCCCAAATTGTCAGGTTCTTAAGAACAAATTACCAAAATTGCGGAGCTTTTTTAAAGGACCCTCCCCAAATTGCTTTTCTTTTCTTTAAGAAGACCTCAATATCGTTCAGTTTTTAAAAAGTAACCCAATGAAATTGTTTAGCTTTTTCTAGGAAGACCCCGATTGCCGAGTTTTTTTTAAATAACCTTTATTAATTTTATGCGCAAACCTAGATGACATGAATAGCAAATCATACCAGACGAAGACATGAAAGAAACTACAGTAGTACAATTTAAAAAATGAACCAATATAATACAACATATTACAATTGACTTAACAGCACAAAATCGCTAACTTCCAATCATTCTCACTATACTGTTGATGTTTTCCTTATTTCTTTATAAAGCACGTGTGTCCAGTAAATTATATAATCCGATATAATATCTAACACGTTTTTTTGCTTACAAATATCAATCTAGTTTTGCAAGTATTTTTTATTTTTACAGTATGTATTCAGATAGGTTTTAAACCTTTTCCATTCTCCGTACACTTTCTGAGTGCCGAGTTTTTGTTGTTTTTAAGGAGGACCCCAAAATTGTTTAGCTTTTTTCCTTTAGGGAGATCCCAACATTGCTGAGCATTTTCAATTTTTTTCGGAGACCCTGAGCGTCTTGGGGAAATTCAGATTTAGGATTGTCCGGGGCGGCGATTGCTGTGGGGACGTTTCCCTTGGGTCTCCCGCTGTTGCGTCGCTACAACTCCCATCCTCCCCAGCGGCCGGGGATTATGGGAGTTGTAGTTCCTCAAACAGCGGGCGTCCCGCCTGGGCAAACGCCATGAATTTTGGGCGCTGAAATTGGGGGGGGGGGGAATCCTGCTGCTCGGCCGCCGTAACCTGTTGTGTTTCGACGGTTCAGTCTTTCACGCCATACCGGACGGCGCAGCGCCCCATCGTCACCGTCATCCAAGTGGGGGCTCACCTACGAGTAGGTGGATCGTTGCCTCTGTGTGAGGGTGTGGGTGCCGGCGTGCTTTTGCCTGCCATTTCTCCTGGAATGCCCATTGTTTGACCTCTTGTTTCCTCTCGTTGGCCCTCTTGTTTACCCTCTTGTTTCCTTTTGTTTGCCCTTTTCCTCTCATTTGCCCTTCCTTTTTCTTTTGTTTGCCCTCTCGTTTCCTCTTATTTGCCCTCTCACTTCCTTTTCTTTGACCTCTCTTTTCCTCTCATTTCCTTTCCTTTGCCCTCTCCCTTCCTTTCATTTGCCCTCTCTTTTCCTCTCTTCCCCTCATTTCCTTTCGTTTGCCCTCTCACTTCCTTTCTTTCCTCCCCTCACTTCCTTTCATTTGCCCTCTCTTTTCCTCTCTTCCTCTCATTTCCTTTCGTTTGCCCTCTCACTTCCTTTCTTTCCCCCTCTCACTTCCTTTCCTTTGCCCTCTTTCCTCACTTCCTTTCCTTTGCCCTCTCTTTTCCTCTCTTCCCCTCATTTCCTTTCGTTTGCCCTCTCACTTCCTTTCTTTCCTCCCCTCACTTCCTTTCATTTGCCCTCTCTTTTCCTCTCTTCCTCTCATTTCCTTTCGTTTGCCCTCTCACTTCCTTTCTTTCCCCCTCTCACTTCCTTTCCTTTGCCCTCTTTCCTCACTTCCTTTCCTTTGCCCTCTCTTTTCCTCTCTTCCCCTCATTTCCTTTTCTTTGCCCTCTCTTTCCTCTCTTCCCCTCATTTCCTTTCGTTTGCCTTCTCACTTCCTTTCTTTCCTCCTCTCACTTCCTTTTCGTTGCCCTCTCTTTCCTCTCTTCCCCTCATTTCCTTTCCTTTGCCCTCTCCCTTTCTTTTTTATTTTTATTTTTTTATTTTCACTTCCTTTCTTTCCTCCTCTCACTTCCTTTCCTTTGCCCTCTCTTTCCTCTCACTTCCTTTCCTTTGCTCTCTCTTTTCCTCTCTTCCCCTCATTTCCTTTCGTTTGCCTTCTCACTTCCTTTCTTTCCTCCTCTCACTTCCTTTTCGTTGCCCTCTCTTTCCTCTCTTCCCCTCATTTCCTTTCCTTTGCCCTCTCCCTTTCTTTCCTCCTCTCACTTCCTTTCCTTTGCCCTCTCTTTTCCTCTCTTCCCCACATTTCTTTTCTTTTCCCCTCACTTCCTTTCCTTTGCCCTCTCTTTTCCTCTCTTCCTCTCATTTCCTTTCGTTTGCCCTCTCACTTCCTTTCTTTCCCCCTCTCACTTCCTTTCCTTTGCCCTCTCTTTCCTCTCACTTCCTTTCCTTTGCCCTCTCTTTTCCTCTCTTCCTCTCATTTCCTTTCCTTTGCCCTCTCACTTCCTTTCTTTCCCCCTCTCACTTCCTTTCCTTTGCCCTCTCTTTCCTCTCACTTCCTTTCCTTTGCCCTCTCTTTTCCTCTCTTCCTCTCATTTCCTTTCCTTTGCCCTCTCACTTCCTTTCTTTCCCCCTCTCACTTCCTTTCCTTTGCCCTCTCTTTCCTCTCACTTCCTTTCCTTTGCCCTCTCTTTTCCTCTCTTCCTCTCATTTCCTTTCCTTTGCCCTCTCACTTCCTTTCTTTCCCCCTCTCACTTCCTTTCCTTTGCCCTCTCTTTCCTCTCACTTCCTTTCCTTTGCCCTCTCTTTCCTCTCTTCCCCTCATTTCCTTTCGTTTGCCCTCTCCCTTTCTTTCCTCCTCTCACTTCCTTTCCTTTGCCCTCTCTTTCCTCTCACTTCCTTTCCTTTGCCCTCTCTTTTCCTCTCTTCCCCTCATTTCCTTTCGCTTTGCCCTCTCACTTCCTTTCTTTCCCCCTCTCACTTCCTTTCCTTTGCCCTCTCTTTTCCTCTCTTCCCCTCACTTCTTTCTTTCCCCTCTCACTTCTTTTGCTTTGCCCTCTCTTTTCCTCTCTTCCCCCATTTCTCTTTGCCCTCCTCTCTTCCCCTCCTTTCCTTTCCTTTGCCCTCTCACTTCCTTCCATTTGCCCTCTCCTTTCCTGTCAATCTCCACTCGATGACTGGACGGCTTTGATTTCAAACGAGCCGATGTGATTGATTGATTGATTGACGGGTGGGTGGGTTTCCCGCCCCTCCCTCCCTCCCTCCCTCCCTTCCAGACCCGGATGCAGGAGCTCCACCGGCTCTGGGAGCTGCTTTTGGAGAAGACCCGGGAGAAGGGGGTCAAACTCCTGCAAGCCCAGAAACTCGTCCAGTACCTGCGAGAGTGCGAGGACGTCATGGACTGGATCAATGACAAGGTATTGGCGATCGATTCCCTTCATTTCCTCCCTCGCTTGTGTTTGTCCCTCCCCCCTTGATGGGTGTCAAGACTATTTTTCAAGATGATTATGATCATGATTGTCAGGGTGATTGTTGAGATGAGGATGATTGAACAAATTCTGCAGCGTTTTTGAGGGTTTCCATCTTCCGAAAGAGAGGAGTGGTTGGGTCTTGAAGATTGGCAGGAGGGGATGGGGAATATTTACATATAGATAGATAGATAGATAGATAGATAGATACAGGTGAAACTCGAAAAATTAGAATATGGCGGAAAGGTTCCTTTCTTTCAGTAATTCAACTTAAAAGGTGAAATTAATGTACAGGTGAAACTCGAAAAATTAGAATATGGTGGAAAGGTTTCGTTTCTTTCAGGAATTGAACTTAAAAGGTGAAACTGATATACAGGTGAAACTCGAAAAATTAGAATGTGGTGGAAAGGTTCGTTTCTTTCAGTAATTCAACTTAAAAGGTGAAACTAATATACAGGTAAAACTTGAAAAATTAGATTACACGTATATATTACAGCTATATATGCAAACGTAACCCTAGAGGGCGACAGAGCCATGCAAAATCCAATACATTTTTCAGAGTTTATTTTTTTAAAATGAAGGTTAAAATCAACTTAAATTTAGTTTTCTGAATGAAAAAAGGGACGTTTTCTGCGGCTTCCCCCCCTGTGTCAGTTCGGCCATGACCCCGTTTTCTCCCCCCGCCCTCGACCAGGAAGCCATTGTCACCTCGGAGGAACTGGGCCAGGATTTGGAGCACGTGGAAGTTCTGCAGAAGAAATTTGAGGAATTCCAGACGGACCTGGCGGCTCATGAGGAGAGAGTGAACGAAGTGAACCAGTTTGCCGGGAAGCTGATCCAGGTAACAAACCATTATTGGGATATATTGCAGGGAAATCTTAAGGAATCTCAAGGTTTTGAGCCAGAAGGGACCTCACGGTCATCTAGTCTGACCCCTTTCAATGCAAGAATTTCAAGCAATAAATATAGAAGATTGAGTCCAAAGGGACCTCAGGGTCATCTAGTCTGACCCCCTTCTATGCGGGAATTTCAAGGAATAAATACAGAATATTGAGCTCCAAAGGGATCTCAGGGTCATCTAGTCTGACCTCCTTCAATACGGGAATTTCAAGGAATAAATATAGAATATTGAGCTCCAAAGGGATCCCAGGATCATCTAGTCTGACCCCATTCAATACGGGAATTTCAAGGAATAAATATAGAAGATGAGCTCCAAATGGAACACAGGGTGATCTAGTCTGACTCCCTTCAATGCTGGAAATTCAAGCAAGAAATATAGAAGATGAAGCCCAAAGGGTCCCTGGGATAATCTATTCTGACCCCCTTTAATGCGGGAATTTCAAGCTATAAATATAGAATATTGTGCTCCACAGGGTTCCCAGGGTCATCTATTCTTACCCCCTTCAATGTAGGCATTTCAAGCAAGAAATATAGAATATTGAGCCCAAAGGGACCTCAGGGTCATCCAGCCTGATACCCTTCAATGCAGGCATTACAAGCAAGAAATTTAGAATATAGAGCCCAAAAGGAGACCCAGGGTTATCAATTCTGACCCCCTTCATTGCAGGCATTTCAAGGAATAAATATAGATGATTGAGTCCAAAGGGACGCTAGGGTCAAGCAAGAAATATACAAGATGGAGCCCAAAGGGACCCTGGGGTCATCTAGTCTCACCCCCTCCATGGCAGGCATTTCAAGCAAGAAATATAGAAGATGGAGCCCAAAGGGACCCCGGGATCATCTAGTCTCACCCCATTCAAGGCAGGCATTTGAAGCAATAAATATAGAGGACTTAGCTCTACAGGGATCCCAGGGTCATCTAGTCTGACCCCCCTTCAATGCGGGAATTTCAAGGAATAAATATAGAATATTGAGCTCCAAAGGGATCTCACGGTCATCTAGTCTGACCCCCTTCTATGCGAGAATTTCAAGGAATAAATATAGAATATTGAGCTCCAAAAGGACCCCAGGGTCATCTATTTCTGACCCCCTTCATTGCAGGCATTTCAAGCAATAAATATAGAAGATTGAGCCCAAAGGGACCCCGGGGTCATCTAGTCTGACCCCCTGCAATGCAGGCATTTCTATCAATAAATATAGAAGATTGAGCCAATGGAAAGCTCAGGGACATCTAGTCTGACCCCCTTCTTGGCAGGCATTTTCAAGCAATAAATATAGAAGATTGAGCTCCAAAGGGACCCCAGGGTCATCTAGTCTGACCCCCTTCAATTGCAGGCATTTCAAGCAAGAAATATACAAGATGGAGCCCAAAGGGCCCCCGGGGTCATCTAGTCTGACCCCCTTCAAGGCAGGCATTTCAAGCAAGAAATATAGAAGATGGGACCCCATAGTCATCTAGTTTGACCCCCTTCAAGGCAGGCATTTAAGCAATAAATATAGAGGATTTAGCTCTACAGGGATCCCAGGGTCATCTAGTCTGACCCCCTTCAAGGCAGGCATTTCAAGCAAGAAATATAGAAGATGGAGCTCCAAAGGGACCCCAGGGTCATCTAGTCTGACCCCCTTCATTGCAGGCATTTCAAGGAGTAAATATAGAAGATGGAACCCAAAGTGAACTAAGGGTCATCTAGTCTGACCCCCTTCATTACAGGCATTTCGACCAATAAATATAGAAGATTGAGCTCCAAAGGGACCCCAGGGTCATCTAGTCTGACCCCCTTCAATGCTGGCATTTCTGTTCCACCTGGCCTTTGGGTTGGTTTCTGTTTGATACTGGGGTATAAATAAAAATGTATTATTATTATGATTATTATTGTTATTCAAGCAATAAATATGGAAGATTGAGCTCCAAAGGGGTCCAAAGGCCATCTAGTCTGACCCCCTTCAAGGCAGGCATTTCAATCAATAAATATAGAATATTGAGCTCCAAAGGGACCCCAGGTTCATCTTGTCTGACCCCCTTCGTTGCAGGCATTTCAAGCAATAAATATAGAACAGGCATGTCCAACAGGTAGATCATGATCTACTGGTAGATCACTGGACATCTGTGGTAGATCACTGGCTCCCCCCAAAGAAGCCAGCAACTTTGGCTCCCCTAAAAAAGCTCTACATCTTTGCCCTGAAGCCCCCCAAACAGGGCTTTCCTTCCTAAAAAAAAAAGCTCAACTTTGACCCGAACCCCCCAAAACATGATGGCTTTCCTTCCTAAAAAAAGCTCAACAACCTCGATCTGAACCCCCCAAAAGGGGGTAGATCACTGCCAGTTTTTAACTCTGTGAGTAGATCGCAGTCTCTTGGAAGTTGGCCACCCCTGATATAGAATATTGAGCTCCAAAGGGATCCCAGGGTCATCTAGTCTGACCCCCTTCAATGCAGGCATTTCAACTAATAAATATAGAAGATTGAGCTCCAAATGGAACCCAGGGTCATCTAGTCTGACCCCCTTCAATTTGGGAATTTCAAGCAATAAATATAGAATATTGAGCTCTAAAGGGGCCCCACGGTCATCTAGTCTGACCCCCTTCCAATTTTGACCAATAAATATAGAAGATTTCAAGGACTCCAGGCATTGACCCCCTTCAATGACCAATAAATATGGAATATTGAGTTCCAAAGGGACTCCAGGGTCATCTAGTCTGACCCGCTTCAATGGAGGCATTTCGACCAATAAATATAGAAGATTGAGCTACAAATGGGACCTGGGGTCATCTAGTCTGACCCGCTTCAATGGAGGCATTTCAAGCAATAAATATGGAATATTGAGTTCCAAATAGGACCCGGGGTCTAGCCTGACCCCTTTTTAGGCAGGCATTTCAAGAAATAAAATATAGAAATTGAGCCGGAAGTGCCCCATGGGTCATCTAGCCTGACCCTCCTTAATGCGCCCCGACTTCCCTTTCCTTCAGGAGCAGCACCCGGAAGAGGAGCTGATCCGGTCCAAGCAGGAAGAAGTCAACGCCTCCTGGCAGCGTCTGAAGGGACTGGCCCTCCAGCGGCAGGGGAAGCTCTTTGGGGCGGCCGAAGTGCAGCGCTTCAACAGGTGGCCAGCTTTTCCGATCTTTCCTTTTCGTTTCAGTTTATCCTTGTTCTGCTTTTTCTCTTTCGTGTCATTTCGTTATTTTAATCTCTTCAGTTTCCTTGTACCTTACAAAAAAAAAAATTCTACTTCTGTTTTACTTCCCCCGCCTTTTACTGGGTTCTATTCTGCTTTACTTAAAAATAACACAATTATCTTAATCTTACTATTATAACCTAAATCATAACCAAATATTCTTATAACTAAACTTATTTCTTCTATCCTTTATTTCATTTCATTTCACTTAAAGTAAACTTTTTATTTATTCTACTCTATTCTGCTTCAACCCACTCCCCCTTTATTGTCTTTTTCTGTCTTTCCGTTCCATTTCATTTCACTATTCTATTCTGTTCTGTTTCGCCATATTTCATTTCATTTCATTTCATTTCTGGATATTGTAAATTTGCCACCCCCAGAAACCGGTTCCTTTTATTCTATTTTATTTCAATTTATCTTCTTTTTTCTATTTAAATTCTGTGTTATTTCAATTTTATTCTGTTCTATTTGTATCTTATTTTAATTTATTCTATTTATATTCTATTATATTTATTTTATTCTATTACTATTTTATTTTATTTCAAATTTATTTTATTCATATTCTATTTTATTTCAATGTACTTTATTCCATTTATATCGTGTTATTTCAATTTCATTTTGTTCTATTTATATTCAATTTTATTTCAATTTATTTTACTCTATTCATATTCTATTTCAATGTATTTTATTCCATTTATATTGTGTTATTTCAATTTCATTTTGTTCTATTTATATTCAATTTTATTTCAATTTATTTTATTCTATTCATATTCTATTTCAATGTATTTTATTCCATTTATATCGTGTTATTTCAATTTCATTTTGTTCTCTTTATATTCGGTTTTATTTCAAATTATTCTATTTCTATTCTATTTCAAATTTATTTTATTCTATTTGTATCCAATTTTATTTCAAATTTATTTTGTTCTATTTATATTCAATTTTATGTCAATTTTATTTTGTTCTATTTATATTCTAATTCAATTTATTTTATTTTATTTATATTTATTTTATTTCAATGTTATTTTATTCTGTTTATATTCTATTTTCTTTCAATTTTATTTTGTTTTATTTGTATTCTATTTCAATTCATTTTATTTTGTTCTATTTATATTCTATTTCATGACATATTATTTATTTTCTTTTTAAAATTTCCTTTTATTCTGTTTTGTTTCCTTTTATTTTTAATTCTACCCCATTTCATTTAATTCTATTCTATTCCGTTTTATATTACTTTATTTTTGTTTCATGTTTTCCCCTTTCCTTTTCCGCAGGGACGTCGACGAAACCATCAGCTGGATCAAGGAGAAAGAGCAGCTCATGGCTTCGGACGATTTTGGCCGGGACCTGGCCAGCGTCCAAGCTCTGCTGCGGAAACACGAGGGGCTGGAGAGGGATCTCGCCGCCCTTGAGGACAAGGTGGGCCTGGCGGGTGGTCGATTGGACCAATCGGGAACGAGGGAGGTGCCGCAAACAGGAAGTCGCCCATATATAGCAGGAAGCTCCCCCTTCCGGGGATATGGCAGCCCAAAACGTACCGTATTTTTCGCTCCATAAGACGCAGTTTTCCCCTCCTAAAAAGGAAGAGGAAATATCTGTGCGTCTTATGGGGCGAATGGGGGTCCCCTGAGCTGAATTGCCCAGGGGCCTAAAGCAGATCGTGCTTTTTTTATTTTACAAAGAGAAAAGGGGGTGTTGAAAGGACCCCGCTCAGCAGCTGATCAGCAAGAGATCGGGAGAGAGATAAGAGTCCCGGCTCCCTTTCAGCCCCGCCCTCCATTGTTGAATGTGCTGCAGAGGGAGGTTGTTTGTTTCCCCAGCGACATGGTGACTGGCTGATTAGATTATCTGTCTGGAAACTGTAGAAAAGGCTCCCTTTCCTTTAGAAGCTGCAGAAATGTGAGTTGAACCCCATAAAAACGGGGCTTTTCCTCTTTGCTTTTCCCCCTTTGCAAAAAAAGCTGCAAAACTTTTAGCTGATCCTCAAAAAAACCAGGGCTTTTCCCTTTGCAAAAAAGCTGCAAAACTTTTAGCTGATCCTCAAAAAAACAGGGCTTTTCCCTTTGCAAAAAAGCTGCAAAACTTTTAGCTGATCCTCAAAAAACAGGACTTTGCCCTTTGCAAAAAAGCTGCAAAACCTTTAGTTGATCCTCAAAAAAAGGACTTTTCCCCTTGCAAATTTCCTTGTCTTATACACGAAATTTTAATTTCTTTGCATCAGTTTTTATACAATAATATTACATAGTAGGTCATTTTTTAATTAACATTCATAATTTTTATCACAGATTTTTATTAATATTCACTTGCCTTCGTCTCTCCCCGCCTCCAGGTGAAGGCTCTGGGTGCCGAGGCCGACCGCCTGCAGCAGTCCCACCCCCCTAACGCCCCCCAGATCCACGTGAAACGGGAGGAGCTGATCGCCAACTGGGAGCAAATTCGAACCCGAGCCGCCGAGAGGCACGCCCACCTGAACGACTCCTATCGGTAGGAGCGCCAGCCGCTTTGGGGAGAGTCTCTCTCCGCACCGTCTTACGAAGTTTATCCCCACCACGTTTTTTAAAATCATTTTCCAACTTTGCAGAAAACTTTTTTAAGAATTTCATTTTATTAATTCATTACTTTGGCCTTAATTCCCCCCCCCCAAAGGCTGTGGTTTTGCCAAAGTAATTATCCAAAATTTTCCCCAAATTTCCCCCCAAAAGGCTGCAGCGATTCCTGGCTGATTTCCGCGACCTCACCAGCTGGGTAACGGAAATGAAGGCTCTGATCAACGCCGACGAACTGGCCAATGACGTGGCCGGAGCAGAAGCCCTCCTTGACCGCCATCAAGAACACAAGGTAAATATCCTTTCAGCAACTCCAAATTAAATTACACATATTGATTTTCAATTGCATTTATTAAATTACAATTGTTAAATTTAATTTTTATTCATTTTAAATTACATTTGTTAAATTTATTTTTCTAATTGTTATGTTACATTCATTAAGCTTAATTTTTATTAATTGTTGAATTACTTTATTCATTTTTAAATTGTTGATTCAGTTAAACTGAAATTAATTTGAAATTACATGGATTGGATTTAATTTTTGTATACTGTATTCAAGTTCTCAAGGATAACCTGACATTTACAATCCTTTCAGCGCCGGCAAAGCTTTTCCCCATTTATTTTATCAATGTTTATTACGTGATTCCTTTTATTAAATTTAACAAGTCCAGTTTTTCCCCGCAGGGAGAAATCGACGCCCATGAAGACAGCTTCAAGTCGGCCGACCAGTCCGGCCAGGCCCTCCTCGCAGCCGGACACTACGCTTCTGGGGAAGTGAGAGAGAAGGTGAGGGCGATTCTTTGGGAATTATTTGGAATTTGCCGCGTTTCCTCGACTCTCCCGCGGAATGGCGTCGAGGCGGACGATTGGGGTGCAGGCGGAAACGCTCCTTTTGGGGTCAAAATAACCTTAGGGTTAGAGGTTGGGGCCTTAGGGTTAGGGGTTTGTGTTAGGGAAGTTTTTAATCTGTGATATTCTAATGTATTAATGTATTTTAATATTTGTTGGAAGCTGCCCAGAGTGGCCGGGGAGACCCAGCCAGATGGGCGGGGTACAAATAAATTATTATTATTATTATTATTATTATTATTATTTATTATTATTAGGGGTAGGCAACCTAAGGCCCGTGGGTACAAATAAATTATTATTATTATCAGGGGTAGGCATCCTAAGGCCCGTGGGCCAAATGCTGCCCAATCGCCTTCTCAATCCGGCCCACGGACGGTCCGGGAATCAGCGTGTTTTTACATGAGTAGAATGTGTCCTTTTATTTAAAATGCATCTCTGGGTTATTTGTGGGGCATAGGAATTTGTTCATTTCCCCCCAAAAAATATAGTCCGGCCCCCCACAAGGTCTGAGGGACAGTGGACCCGGCCCCCTGCTGAAAAAGTTTGCTGACTCCTGGGTTAGAGGTCAGGCATCAGGGGTTAGGCGTTTGTGTTGTTAGGTTGGGGGTTCGAGGTAGAGGTAAGGGTTTGGGGTTAGGGGTTTGGGTTAGGGTTAGGCCTTAGGGTTGGGGGTAGAGTTAGAGGGGTTAGGGGTGTTAGGGTTAGGTGGGGTTAGAGGTAGGTTAAGGGTTAGGGGTTAGGGGTTGCCTTAGGGTTAGGTTGGGGGTTCGAGGTAGGGGTAAGTGTTAGAGGTCAGGCATTAGGGGTTAGGGGTTTGTGTTAGGGTTAGGTTGGGGGTTAGAGGTAGAGTTAAGGGTTAGGGGTTAGGGGTTGTGTTAGGGTTAGGTTGGGGGTTCGAGGTAGGGGTAAGTGTTAGAGGTCAGGCATTAGGGGTTAGGGGTTTGTGTTAGGGTTAGGTTGGGGGTTAGAGGTAGAGGTAAGGGTTAGGGGTTAAGGGTTTGTGTTAGATGTTAGGCCTTAGGGCTTGGGGGTTAGAGTTAGAGGTCAGGCATTAGGGGTTAGGGGTTTGTGTTAGGGTTAGGTTGGGGGTTAGAAATAGAGTTAAGGGTTTGGGTTAGGGTTAGAGGTTAGGCCTTAGGGTTTGGGTGGTCTGACCTCTAACCCTTTAAGATCTGTTCCCCCAGGTTGGTTTCCTAACTTTTCGGGGGCGAGGGTGGTATTTTCAGATGGAAGGGACCCCTGAGGTCATCCAGCCCAACCCCGCCCCGCTGAGTTGCTCCCTCTCCTGGTGACTAATTTTTTTTTTACAAATCATTTGATTTGTCATTTGATTTGATTTGTCATTTGAAACACCCCCCATTTATTATATACCATTCCCCCCGTGACCTCCTGACCTTTTCCTTCTCTTCCTCCCCCCCCCCACAGCTGACCCACCTCTCGGACGAACGGGCGGCCCTCTTGGAATTGTGGGAGCTCCGGCGCCAGCAGTACGAACAGTGCATGGACCTGCAGCTCTTCTACCGCGACACCGAGCAGGTCGACAACTGGATGAGCAAGCAGGAGGTCAGTCCCCGGCGCGCCGCCACTCGCACTCGGCTCTGCCTGCATTCCGGGGGCGCAGCGTGGAAGTGGGGTGGCGGACGGTCGGATGAGCACCCCAGCGTCCCCCAAAGAGCATCTCCACCTTTGGGGACACCTCTACCTCGAACCCCCAACCCTAGGGCCTAACCTCTCTTATTTCAAATGTAATTTTTATGACATTTGAAATAAGAATGGAATTGAGTCGAAGTGAGGAAAGGAATGGAGAATTCAATTCAGTGGGGGGAAACGGAATGAAAACGACGCTTGCTCTCTCTTTTCCAGGCTTTTCTGCTCAACGAAGACCTCGGCGACTCTCTCGACAGCGTGGAAGCTCTGCTGAAGAAGCATGAAGACTTTGAGAAATCCCTCAGCGCCCAGGAGGAGAAAATCACCGTAATTATTATTAATATTAATGTTAATATTCTGTTGGGAGCCTCCCAGAGTGGCTGGGGAAACCCAGCCAGGTGGGCAGGGTACAAATAGTAAATATTACTACTACTATTGTTATTGTTAAATATTGTTTCCCAAAACTTCTTTCCTTTTATTTTTAAACAAATCTCCTTTGAAACTCTTTTTTTCAATTCAGTTGTTATTGTTGTTAATGACACTATTACTGTTGTTGTTGATACATTTTGAGTACTAAATTAGCAGGCCCCGGAGGAATTTGCCACCAGGTTGATGCAGAAGAATCACTCCGCCCCACACTGTTGTCGTTGTCGATTTTATTACTATTGCTGTTGTTACATTTGGAGTAATTCCCGCTTGCAGGCGCTGGACGAATTTGCCACCAAGTTGATGCAGAACAACCACTACGCCAAGGAGGACGTTTCGAGCCGGAGGGACGCGGTAAGTTTGGGGGCGCAGCTGTACCCCTCGTTCGGCGCCCGCTTCTCGAGTCCCCTTCCTCCCCCATACCGTTTGCAGATTGTTATTATTATTATTATTATTATTATTATTAATAATAATATCGAGAGAGTGGTGCAATCAAAACCTCTGTGACCGGTGGGGGGTCCCTCCCCTCCCGCTGGGGTAGTGTCTGGAAAGCGGGGTTCAGGGTCCGGACCCGGGGGTGTATGGCAGGGGGCGTGGACGTGGGTGTGGCAAGATGGCCCGCCCTGGGTTCCTCCACCGCTGTCTGCCCCCCCCCGGGTGCCCAGGGTCCTCTCCCCCGTGTTTTCCGGAGGGATAAGGGGGCCGCCGGGACGGGGACGATCCCTGGGGGGGGCTAGTGGGTTGATTGTGGGCGGTGGGCCTGTTTATTGCATACATATCTGATATTATTATTATTATTATTATTATTATTATTAATTATCTTGAAACTGTTTTGTGGGTCTATGGACCACAATAAATATATATATATTTATATGTTATATTTTTATTTTTATATATTTTTATTATTATTATTATTATTATTATTATTATTATTATTATTATTATCATCTTGAAACTGTTTTGTGGGTCTATGGACAACAATAAATATATATGTTTATATGTTATATATTTTTTTTTCATTGTTGTTATTATTACTATTAACAAACCGCAATAGAGAAATATATTTATATAATATATATGCTGATTTTCATTCTATTTATTATTAGTATGCTTATTATATTTATTATATTTTTATTAATAATATTTTTTGTTTTTATTATTATATTGAAACAGTTTTGTCGGTCTGTGGACCACTATATGTATGTATGTATGTATGTATGTATACACACACACACACACACACACACACACATATATATATATAATTCATGATTGTTGTTGTTATTACTTTTATTATTTGTTTTTATTTATGATGATGATGACACCGATTAACCGGAGAATCTGTTCTTTTCCTCCCCCCGCCCCCGGCAGCTCTTGAACCGACGCAACGCCCTGCACGAGAGGGCCCTGCGTCGGCGGGCGCAGCTGGCCGACTCCTTCCACCTCCAGCAGTTCTTCCGCGACTCGGACGAGCTGAAGAGTTGGGTCAACGAGAAGATGAAGACTGCCACCGACGAGGCCTACAAGGTGTGGGGCCCAGACTCTCTCCCCATTTCCTGTCGGGGCCCGGACTCCTTCCCCGTTTCCTGTCGGGGCCCAGACTCCTTCCCCGTTTCCTGTCTGGGCCCGGACTCCTTCCCCGTTTCCTGTCAGGGCCCGGACTCCTTCCCCGTTTCCTGTCGGGGCCCGGACTCCTTCCCCGTTTCCTGTCTGGGCCCGGACTCCTTCCCCGTTTCCTGTCTGGGCCCGGACTCCTTCCCCGTTTCCTGTCAGGGCCCGGACTCCTTCCCCGTTTCCTGTCGGGGCCCGGACTCCTTCCCCGTTTCCTGTCTGGGCCCGGACTCCTTCCCCGTTTCCTGTCTGGGCCCGGACTCCTTCCCCGTTTCCTGTCTGGGCCCGGACTCCTTCCCCGTTTCCTGTCTGGGCCCGGACTCCTTCCCCGTTTCCTGTCTGGGCCCGGACTCTCCCCGTTTCCTGTCGGGGCCCGCACTCCTTTCCTGTCGGGTCGGCGCGCCCCTGTCCCGTCTTCCTCCCTTGGGACGGGATATCCTAGCTGGGGCATGGGGGGTCTCCCCGTCCCGCTTGCACCCTTTTGGGATCGGCTCTAGAGGGAGGGGTTGCCCGGGGCGGAGAGGGATGTATGTATGCATGTATGTATATATACACACAATTTTACACACATACACATTTATAGATGCACATATATAGATATATACACGCACGTATATATGCGCACGTATACATATATAGATACACATATATAAATACACACACACATATAGATACATATATATACACGCACATACACACACACATTCGCACGTATACGTATATAAAGATATATATACATACACATATGTATACACACACACGTACTGTATACACAGACTCATACACATACACATATATACACACACATACATAAACACACAAACGCAAACACAAACACACAGATAGATATAAATATAGGTACTGTATATTTCCATCTGTAATATAGACGTCCCCATGTGTATTTGGGG
This sequence comes from Lacerta viridis, assembly GCA_900245905.1. Lineage (NCBI taxonomy): Eukaryota > Metazoa > Chordata > Lepidosauria > Squamata > Lacertidae > Lacerta > Lacerta viridis. The sequence continues at coordinate 209,493 of OFHU01002975.1, read as the reverse complement.
GGACTCCGGTTTCAGAAAATGGGGGGGAGGAGATGTTTCCGTGCATGACACCCCCTAATTTTTGACATTTTTTAGGGGGGAACCTTGTCTTCTATACGTAAAAATTCAGTATATATATATACACACACACACACACACTAAATAAAGAAATAAATTCATATACACTGGATCTCCCGGATACAATTTTAATTCGTTCCGGGGGCCTGTGCCCACCCCGAGAAACCGGTATCCGGAGGAGCCTCTTCTGCGCACGTGCGGAGGGCAAAACCCGGGGGGGGGGGAATGGAAAAAATGAAACAAAAAACAGATTAAAGTCCACCCCGTGTGATGGGAGGTGCCCCCCCCGGAGGATCCTGCCCCCCCCAAGAAATTCTCGCCCCTCTCCCCGCAGGATCCGTCCAACCTCCAGGGCAAAGTCCAGAAGCACCAGGCCTTTGAGGCGGAGCTGTCGGCCAATCAGAGCCGCATCGACGCCCTCGAGAAGGCGGGCCAGAAGCTGACGGACGTCCAGCATTACGCCTCCGACGAGGTGGACGCCCGCCGCAGCGAGGTCATCAGCCTGTGGAAGAAGCTTCTAGAAGCCACCGAGCTGAAAGGTCGGGCGGGCGCCGGCAGCAGACATTGATTAGTACAGGGTTGCCTGGTGTGCCGTGGGGAAAATGGAAAAATTCCTTTATATATAGTCAATATAGGCACATTTTTTAACATTTTCTAATGGGGGTGTGCCTCGTGATTTTTTTCATGAAACAAGTGTGCCTTTGCCCAAAAAAGGTTGAAAAACACTGCATTAGTAGTAGTATTTTTGTTGCTGTTATTACTATTACTATTATTGTTACTGTTATTAGAATTTGAATTTATATATTGCCCTGCCACAGAGGTGAAAGGTTGGGGGCCTGGGCCAGAAGTGTATTAATATTATTATTATTAGAATTAGAATTCCTATACTGCCCTGCCACAGAGGTGAAAGGTTGGGTGTGTGGGCCAGAAGTGTATTGTTATTATTATTTGAATTTGAATTTGAATTCAAATTGATATACTGCCCTGCCACAGAGGTGAAAGGTTAGGTGTGTGGGCCAGAAATGTATTATTAGTTGAATTTGAATTTGAATTTGAATTCCTATACTGCCCTGCCACAGAGGTGAAAGGTTGGGGGCCTGGGCCAGAAGTGTATTATTGTTATTATTTGAATTTGAATTTGAATCGGTGTTCTATATTGGGTTTAACACATGTTCTGATTCTAGCCAATCATAGAAGCGCAGGTGGACGAACGCTCCAATGGCAAGCTCTGTCAACTGTCAACCGCCCCCACAAGAACTGACAGTTGGCAGTTGGCAGTTGACAGAGCTTGCCATTGGAACGTTCGTCCACCTGCACTTCTATGATTGGCTAGAATCAGAACATGTGTTAAACCCAATACAGAACAATAGGGTTACTGCCCTGCCAGGTTGGGTGTGTGGCCCAGAAGTGTATTATTATTATTATTATTATTATTATTAGAGAATTCCTATACTGTGAAAGGTTGGGTGTGTGGCCCAGAAGTGTGGGCCAGAAGTGTATTATTATTATTATTATTATTATTATTAGAATTTGAATTCCTATACTGCCCTGCCACAGAGGTGAAAAGTTAGGCGCCTGGGCCAGAAGTGTAGAATTTGAATTTGAATTTGAATTTATATACAGCCCTGCCATAGAGGTGAATGGTTGGGTGTGTGGGCCAGAAGTGTATTATTATTATTATTATTATTATTATTAGAATTTGAATTCCTATACTGCCCTGCCACAGAGGTGAAAAGTTAGGCGCCTGGGCCAGAAGTGTAGAATTTGAATTTGAATTTGAATTTATATACAGCCCTGCCATAGAGGTGAATGGTTGGGTGTGTGGGCCAGAAGTGTATTATTATTATTATTATTATTATTATTATTAGAATTAGAATTAGAATTCCTATACTGCCCTGCCACACAGTTGAAAGGTTGGGTGCCTGGGCCAGAAGTGTAGAATTTGAATTTGAATTTATATACAGCCCTGCCATAGAGGTGAATGGTTGGGTGTGTGGGCCAGAAGTGTATTATTATTATTATTATTATTATTATTATTATTAGAATTTAGAATTCCTATACTGCCCTGCCACAGAGGTGAAAAGTTAGGCGCCTGGGCCAGAAGTGTAGAATTTGAATTTGAATTTATATACAGCCCTGCCATAGAGGTGAATGGTTGGGTGTGTGGGCCAGAAGTGTATTATTATTATTATTATTATTATTATTATTAGAATTTGAATTCCTATACTGCCCTGCCACTGAGGTGAAAGGTTGGGTGTGTGGGCCAGAAGTGCTGTAGTTGTAGTAGTGGTAGCAGTCGAGTTTGAATCATGTTATTCTATCAGTTGGAAGCCGCTGAGAGCCGTCAGGGCAAGCCCAGTCCATTGGGAGGGAGGGACAAATGATTATCATTATTAATTGTCAGGGCGGGTCGATTACCACACCATCGTCTCTTGGCGTGTTATCATTTTTATTAAGAATTCACCATGGTTCTTCACTTCAACTGTCGCCCCCCAGAGTCCTTCAGTTCTGAGCTCTGCTTCTCCCCTGAGCAGCGATTCTCCTCAGGCTTTTCCCGCTCTTTTTCTGCCCTCCTGAGTCGGAGTCTTTGCTTCCCCCTTGCCTCTCTTTCTAACTCTACCCTGACCATAGCTGTCAAGTATCCCTTTTTTGGCGGGAAACTCCCTTATTCCGAGCCATTTCCCGCTGCTTTCCCAGATTTTTGATATCCCTTAAAATTCCCTCTCGAATCCTCGGCCCCCCTCTCTCTCTCTCTCAGCAGTTCCCACTTAGGCCCTATAGGATGGCGGTGGGGAGCGACCACAACCGCCATCTTGCTTGAGGGTGCCAGTGGCTTGAAGTCGTGCGGCCAGGCGGCCATTTTGGGCAAGGGCAAGCGGAAAGTGGGAGGGGAGCAGCTGACCAATCGGCGGAAAGGAAAAGGGAGAGCAAAAGCACAGAGGGGGCTCCACGCTTTGCACCGGGGATGGTAAGGGTTGCTTTGGGCCACCTCCATGGGTTACCATCTCCTAAAAAAAAGAAAAATTGTAGCCTGGGGGGATTACCGCGGCGTGGACTGTCCCTGAGAACCGTATACTGTCCCTGGGACAGGTGAGGTGCGGATCCCTTATTTTCATATCCGAAACTTGACAGCTATGACCCTGACATTAATAATAATGTTGTTTTTTTTATCACTTGGAAGCCACCACTGGGCTAGGGCAAGCTAGTCCATTGGGTGGGATGCAAATTAATAATAATAATAATAATAATAATAATAATAATAATAATAATAATAATGTTTTATATCTTTTGGAATACAATTTTGGTACAAATTTATTATTATTATTATTATTATTAAAATGTTGTCTCCCTTCCCCCGCTTTAGGGGTCAATTTCACAAATTTTCACAAACGGGATGATTTCACAAATCTGTGGGCTGGAAAAATCCATGCCAAATTGCTGACCGATGAGATCTCACCTTCTGAATTACTCAAATTGGACCTTACTGCAGCAAAAAGGTGTATAAATCAAAGTCTGGATGATGTGGAGCTATATCAAAATCTCTTAACTGGTGGGGGAGTTTGTTCACCATTAAATATCGGCATTACCCCTATCTACAGAGTTCCGTCTTATTTAACATCACTCACGGTTGCTTCACATCGTTATGCCTTCATTAGAGCTAGGTTTAATGTTTTTCCATCGAACGTGCTGAGTCATAGATTTACTAAGGGCCAAGTTTCTCCTATGTGTGCCTGTGAAAATAAATCAACTGAATCTCTACAGCATGTAATGTTCAATTGCCCTATGTACAGATCGATACGTGCCAGTATATTAAATCCGATAATTCAGTCCATTGCTGATAAGCCAGTTGACCTACGTCTTGCTTGGGTTCTCCAAGATGTGGACCCTTATATAACTCTACAGGTTGCTAGATTCCTAACAGCCGTCATCTCGCACAAGAGACAAAATGGGATGTCAGCCGATTACTGATAATTAGATATGTTTTTCAAAAATAGAATTAGACATTGGTTTTAGTTTTGGGTGCCTAAATTTTAACCTTAATTTCTTTTTAGATATGTTTTATCAAAGTGATAATATTGGTCCCTGTGAGTTTTGTTATTATATCCGCGGCCTGTATTGGGTCGTCGTTTTATTTGATTTTATCTGATTTTTGATTGACCGCTTGTATTGTATTGTATGATTGTATTGTACGATGGGCGCAAATGCCGAATAAACATCTATCTATCTATCTATCTTTAGGGGTCAAGCTCCGCGAAGCCAACCAGCAGCAGCAGTTCAACCGCAACGTGGAAGATATCGAGTTGTGGCTGTACGAGGTCGAAGGTCACCTGGCCTCGGACGATTACGGGAAGGACCTCACCAACGTCCAGAACCTCCAGAAGAAGCACGCCCTCCTGGAGGCCGACGTCGCCGCCCACCAGGTGCCCTTTCAAGAGAAGAAAATGGGGAATTAAAATGACGAAAGCTAGTAATACAGGAAATCGATGGGAAATTTAAAATATAAAAAATTCCTTCCAGTAGCTCCTTAGAGATCAACTCAGTTTGTTCTAAAAATAACAAAGACTAATAATATAGTAAATCAATGCAAAATAAAAAATACTGGAAGGAATTTTTTGTTTTGTTTTGACTATGGCAGACCAACACGCCTACCTACCTATAAGTAAATCAATGATTTAGGATGATGATGATTTATTATGAGTAATTCATTATTTTTCATTGTTTATTATTGCAATGATTAATCATTTATGATTATGATTATTTATTATTATTCATTCATTATTTTTCCTTGTTTTCATTTTTTATTATTACAATGATTAATCATTTATTATTATTTATTCATTATTTTTCCTTGTTTTCATTTTTTATTATTACGATGATTAATCATTTATGATTATTTATGATTATTCCTCATTTTTCATTGTTTTCATTTTTATTGTTACGATGATTAATAATTTGCGATTTTTTAAATTTTTCCTTGTTTTTCCTTGTTTTTATTTTTTATCACGTCAAAATATTGTTGATCCTTATTATTCATCCATTGTTACTTTTTATTACGATGATTAATAATTTATGATTGCTTATTTTGAATGATTCATTATTATTATTACAGTGATTAATTTATGATTGTTTATATTTATTAATTCATTATTTTAAATTTTTGTTGATTACGATGATTAATAATTTATGACTAACATTTATTTTCTTTCTTGTTTTTCATCATTACGGCGATTTTCAGGACCGGATCGACGGCATCGCCATCCAGGCCCGGCAGTTCCAGGAGGCGGGGCACTTTGACGCAGAGAACATCCGGAAGAAGCAGGAGGCCCTGGGGGCCCGCTACGAGGCCCTCCGCGACCCCATGGTGGCCCGGAAGCAGAAGCTGGCCGACTCGCTCCGCCTCCAGCAGCTCTTCCGGGACGTGGAAGACGAGGAGACCTGGATCCGCGAGAAGGAGCCCATCGCCGCCTCCACCAACCGAGGTCAGGATTGGTCGAGCGTCAGTCCGCCCACTCGTTTAATTGCTATTATTTATAAAATAAAATGGAGAATTAAAAAAACAAAACAAAAAAACTTTCCGTTGTGAAACAACCAAGAATCCATTCATTGGTTCATGTAGTTGTGATTTACTGATGACTTTATGATTATTTATTATTTATTTGTTAACAATTATTATTAATATTATTTATTCTTATTTGTTGTTATTATTCATTATTAATGTATTATTCATTATTATTATGATGTGTATATTATTTATTGGGAATTTACTGAGAATTTTCAAATCCAAATTTTCATCTTTAAATACAGTGGTGCCCCGCAAGACGAAATTAATTGGTTCTGCGAGTACTGTCGTATAGCGAAAATTTCGTCTTGCGAAGCACCAACGGGGGAAGAGCAGTTTGACGGGGGGGGGGAATCAGAATTTTTTTCGTCTTGCGAGGCAAGCCCATTCAAAAATTCGTCTTGTGAGATAGCCTTCCGCTAGCGAATGCCTTTCGTCTACCGAGTTTTTCGTCTAGCGAGGCACCACTGTATGATAAAAATTATAAATACTATCCCACACTAATAATAATAATAGTAATAATAATGATAAATACTATTACATGCTAATAACAACAACAAAACAACAATAATGCTATTCCATGCTAATGAGAATGATAAATAGTATTCCATACTACTACTACTACTAATAATAATAATACTAATAATAATGCTATTCCACACTAATGATAATGATAAATACTTTTAAATGCTAATAATAATAATAATACTATTCCACACATTATTATTATTATTATTATTATTATTATTATTATTATTAGTGGGTGACGATGTCCACTTCCCCCCCTTTCAGGCAAGGACCTAATTGGCGTCCAGAACCTGTTGAAGAAGCACCAGGCTTTGCAAGCCGAGATTGCCGGTCACGAGCCCCGGATCAAAGCCGTCACTCAGAAGGGGAACACCATGGTGGAGGAAGGTGCGTCCGAAAGGAAACCCCTTTTGCCGATAGGGTTCAGAATCGGGTTAGGGTTAGGAATCGGGTTAGGGTTAGGGGTCAGTGCTAGGGTTGGCTTAGGGTTAAGAATCAGGTTAGGGCTACGGGTCAGTGCTAGGGTTCGGATAGGGTTAGGAATCGGGTTAGGGTTAGGAATTGGGTTAGGGGCCAGTGCTAGGGTTGGGTGAGGGTAAGGGGTCAGAATCAGGTTAGGGGTCAGTGTAGGGTTCACTTAGGGTTAAGAATCGGGTTAGGGCTAGGGATCAGTGTTGGGTTGGGTGAGGTTTAGGGGTCAGTATCGGGTTAGGGCTAGGGATCGGTGCTAGGGTTGGGTGAGGGTTAGGAATTGGGTTAGGGTTAGGGGTCAGTGCTAGGGTTGGCTTAGGGTTAAGAATCGGGTTAGGGTTAGGGGCCAATGCTAGGATTGCGTTAGGGTTAAGAATTGGGTTTGGGTTAGGGGTCAGTGCTAGGGTTGGGTTAGGGTTCGGAATCGGGTCAGGGTTCGCCATCGGATGCCGAACCCGCCGTCCTTTTCCCCATTTAAAAACGCTCCTCTCCTTTCTTTCCTCCTCCCCCTGTTTCCTGCGACGCCTTCCTTCCTGTCCCCGCCTCTTCCTGTTCCTTCCCCTTCCTGTTCCCCAGGACACTTTGCCTCCGAGGACGTCAAAGCCAAGCTGGCCGACCTGCACCAGAAGTGGGAATCGCTGAAAGGGAAAGCCTCCCAACGGCGCCAGGATCTGGAGGACTCTCTGCAGGCCCAGCAATATTTTGCAGATGCCAACGAGGCTGAATCTTGGATGCGGGAAAAGGAGCCCATCGTGGGCAGCACCGACTACGGCAAAGACGAGGACTCGGCCGAGGTGGGTCCCCAAATCTGCTTTATTCTTAAAAAGTGCATGTTTTCCATTTGCAAAGAAAGGACAGTGTTAACAGTTGCAATTGGAATTATTCCGGCCCTCGTTGCAAATCCGGTTGGTTCTCTAAATTTGTAGATTTCTCATTATAATAATAATAATAATAATAATAATAATAATAATAATAATAACAATAATAATAATAATAATAATAATAATAATAATAATACTATTGCATGATAATAATAAAAATTTTTCTTCCTGTCTTTCAGGCTCTCCTCAAGAAGCACGAAGCGCTGATGTCGGATCTGACCGCCTACGGCAGCAGCATCCAAGCGCTGCGGGAGCAAGCCCAGGCCTGCCGGGTAAGGAGACCCTGGTTATTATTGCTGTTACTTATTACAATTCATGGTTGTTTTATTGTCTTACTTTATTTTTTCCTTTTTTATATTTCCTTTTATTGGTTTTTCTTTCCTTTTATTGATTCCTATTTTCTTTTCTTTCTTTTCTTATTTTATTAATATACTTTATTTTATTTTATTTTATTCATTTATTATTTTCTTCTATTTTATTTTATTCATTTATTTTCTCCCCCCCTTTTATTGATTTCTTTTCCTTTATCCTTCTCTTATTTGATTGATTTCTTGTTTTCTTTTCTTGTTTATTGATTTTTTATTGATTTCTTTTCCTTTATTCTTTCCTTTCTATTTCATTGATTTCTTTTTTATTGATTTCTTTTCCTTTCTTTTCTTTCCTTTTATTGATTTCCTTTCTTTTCTAATTTTCTTCTTTCATTTATTTATTTTTTATTATTATTTCTATTGATATATTTCCCTTTATTCTTTTCTTTCATTTTATTGATTTCCTTTCTTCTTTTCTTATTTGATTGATTTTTTTCTTTCCTTTATTATTTCTATTGATAATATTTTCCTTTATTCTTTTGTTTCGTTTTATTGATTTCGTTTCTATTTCATTGATTTCTTTTTTTATTGCTTTATTTTCCTTTATTTTCTTTCATTTTATTGATTTCTTATTTCATTGATTTTTTCTTTTCTTTATTATTTCTATTGAGTTATTTTCCTTTATTCTTTTCATTTTATTGATTTCCTTTCTTCTTCTTTCATTTATCTTTTTCCTTTTCTTTATTATTTTTATTGATAAGTTTTCCGTTATTCTTTTCTTTCATTTTATTCATTTCTCTTTTTTTCTTCCTCTCTGATTTATTCCTCTCTGCATCTCTTCCCCCCCCAGCAACAAGTAGCTCCCACCGATGACGAGACGGGCAAAGAGCTGGTGCTGGCCCTCTACGACTACCAGGAGAAAAGTCCCCGCGAGGTGACCATGAAAAAGGGTGACATCCTCACCCTGCTCAACAGCACCAACAAGGTGAGGCCCATGACGCGCCTCCCTTTTGCCCCAGTTTTACCCCACGGTTGTTACACTTTCTTTGGGATTTTACCCCATACTTGTGGGGCTTCTTTGAGGATTTTACCCCATACTTGTGGGGCTTCTTTAAGGCTTTTACCCCATATTTGTGGGGCTTCTTTTAGGATTTTACCCCATACTAGTGGAGCTTTCTTCAGGATTTTACCCCATACTTGTGGGGCTTCTTTTAGGATTTTACCCCATACTTGTGGAGCTTCTTTTAGGATTTTACCCCATACTTGTAGAGCTTCTTTTAGGATTTTACCCCATACTTGTAGAGCTTTCTTTAGGATTTTACCCCATACTTGTAGAGCTTTCTTTAGGATTTTACCCCATACTTGTAGAGCTTTCTTTAGGATTTTACCCCATACTTGTAGAGCTTTCTTTAGGATTTTACCCCATACTTGTAGAGCTTTCTTTAGGATTTTACCCCATACTTGTAGAGCTTTCTTTAGGATTTTACCCCATACTTGTGGAGCTTCTTTTAGGATTTTACCCCGTACTTGTGGAGCTTCTTTTAGGATTTTACCCCATAGTTGTAGAGCTTTCTTTAGGATTTTACCCCATACTTGTGGGGCTTCTTTTAGGATCTTACCCCATACTTGTAGAGCTTTCTTTAGGATTTTACCCCATGGTTGAGCTTTTTAAAGGATGTTACCCCATACTTGTAGAGCTTTCTTTAGGATTTTACCCCATAGTTGTTCGGCTTTTCTTAGGATTTTACCCTATAATTGTGGAGCTTTTGGGGGGATTTTACCCCATAGCTAGTGACCTTTTTTAGGATTGAAGTTGTTGAACTTTTTTTTGGATTTTATCCCATAGTTGTTCAGCTTTCTTTTAGGATTTTACCCCATGGTTAAGCTTTCTTTAGGATTTTACCCCATAGGGTTTCGCTGTATGCGCAGAAGCCATGCTCTACTTCTGTATGGCACATTCAATAAATAATAAACCGGCCCTCGGCCTTCTCTCCCAAAGGACTGGTGGAAAGTCGAAGTGAACGACCGGCAGGGTTTTGTCCCGGCCGCCTACGTCAAGAAGCTGGACCCGGCGCAGTCGGGGTCGCGGGAGAACCTGCTGGACGAGCATGGCGGCATCGCCGCGCGGCAGGAGCAAATCGACAACCAGTAAGGGCCGGGTCGGGAATAAGTTGGGAATTGGGGGGGGGGGTCTGGCGGGCCCAGGCGACCGGTTCCTCCAGCTATACGTAGACATCGTAGTTCACGCCGCCTTCCTCTTCTCGACTCCTTTCCCCCACATTTTTGCAGCCTTTCTATAACTTCCCCGACTTGACCCTCCTGCGGTTCCCCACGTCTTAACCCGTCTCGCGCCTTCTCTACTCGAAATGGCATTCCCCGCCCCCCGGCAATCATGACTTGGCCAGATTTGCAAGCGTAACTCCCCAATTTGCCCGGCATGTCAACCGCAACGTCCCCGATTAACTCCCGTTTCTGCTCCGTGTGCGAATTCAGAGAAGTGCGGCGCTGCCTCTTACAGGGCATTTTTTGTAATTACTTTATTTTAATTATGGATTTTAGTTATTTTAATTTGTGTGTGTGTGTATACATATATATAAATTTATTATATATTTTTATCTTAATTTACTTTTATTTTAATTATTGATTAGTTATTTTAATTTTTGTGTGTGTATGTGTGTGTGTGTATATATATATATAATTAAACATATATTATATGTTTTATCTTAATTTATTTTTATTTTTATTATTGATTAGTTATTTTAATTTTTGTGTGTGTGTATATATAATTAAACTTGTATATTATATTTTATCTTAATTTACTTTTATTTTATTTATTGATTAGTTATTTTAATTTTAGTGTGTGTGTGTTTGTGTGTGTAGTGTGTATATATGTACAGTATATTCTGGCGTATAACATCCCGAGTTTTGGGCTGCCACTTATCTACAAATAACACACACTCTCTCTTTCTCTCTCTATATATATACTGTATATTCTGGCGTATAAGACTACTTTTTAATCCAGGAAAATCTTCTCAAAAGTCGGGGGTCGTCTTATACGCCGGGTGGAGAATCTGTGGTTGAGTATATCTCAAACTCTATATTTTAACTGGAAAAGTTGGGGGTCGTCTTATACGCCCAGTCGTCTTATACGCCGCAATATACGGTGTGTGTGTGTGTATATATGTACACACACATAATTAAACTTATATATTATATTTTTATCTTAATTTACTTTTATTTTAATTATTGATTAGTTATTTTAATTTTAGTGTGTGTGTTTGTGTGTGTAGTATGTATATATGTACACACACATAATTAAACTTATATATTATATTTTTATCTTAATTTACTTTTATTTTAATTATTGATCAGTTATTTTAATTTTAGTTTAGTTTTTAAAGTTTTTTTTAGTTACTTATTTTTCCGTGTATAAGAGTAGGTTTTTTCCCCTAAAAAGGAATTATTATTAATTACTGATTTTTTAAAAAAACAGTTTTTATTCTGTATAATGTATGATTTTTAATAACGTCAAAGAAAGCAAAAAACCCAGCATTCTTAGGATCATTGTGACTATTTTCATCACTCTCCCTGCGGGGAGAGCCGAACGCTACTGCCTGTTTTAAACCCACCCCCTAAGTTCTCCTCCCCTTCTTTTTCCTCGCCTGTCATGAATAACCCCCAGCAGGCATGACCCCTCTGTGCCCCCCCTTTATTTTTCATTAACCGGACTAATTCCCCGCATGCTCTCTGCTGTGCCCCTTGTCTGTGCAGGACTTTGCTAACCAAGGAAGCGGGTAGCGTCTCTCTCCGCATGAAACTGGTTGAAGAACTGTGAGTAGGACCCCTTTCGCCTGCCCCCCATGTCTGGAGGGGGGGGGACATGAAGCCACAGGGCGGCTCTCTCGGGAACGGTGGGATCCAGCGAATTCTGGGCTCCTCCTACTCACGCCCCTGGGATGAGAGGGTTTTCTTGACCTGGGTCTAGAGAGGGGGGCTGGGGGGGGGCAACTAGGACCTCCGCCCATCTTTCCTCCCCTTCCCTTGCATGTCCTGAGGGCCGCTAAGGCCAGGGGCATCCTCTTCCCGGACCCCTGTGGGGCAGCGTTGCCTCTCTTTGGGTGGTAGGGTGGCAGCTGAAAGGCCAGCGGTTTTCGGGTACAGGAAAGATGTAGCTTGTCAAGGGGGGGTGCCTCTGGGGGGCAGCTCGGAGACCAGCAGTTTTGGGGTACAGGAAGGATGTAGCTTGTCAAGTAGGCGCTTCTTGGGGGCAGGGAGGAACTCAGAGATCAACGGTTTGGGGGCACAGGAAGGACGTAGCTTGTCAAGGGGGCGCATCTTTGGGGGCAGGGGAGGAGCTCAGAGGCCAGCGGTTTGGGGGCGCAGGAAGGACGTCGCTTTGTCAAGAGTGGTGCCTTTATAGGGGGTAGCTCAGAGGCCAGCGGTTTGGGGGCACAGGAAGGGCATCGCTTGTCAGGGGGGCCTCTATTGGGGGCAGGGGGCAGCTCAGAGACCAGCAGTTTTGGGGTACAGGAAGGACGTAGCTTGCCAAGGGGGGCACCTCTTTGGGGGGCAGGGGGAAGCTCAGAGGCCAGCGATTTGGGGGCATGGGAAGGACATAGACTGTTGGGGGCCATCTCTCTTTGGGACAGCTGCCTGGAGGCCGCCCCAGGATAGGGGAGAGGAGGCTGAGGGGACACTCCCCGAGGGAGGGGTATTTTGGGAAACAGCAAGGGGTTTCAGGGTGCAGAAAGGATGCCAGGGGCCACTGACCTCGCACGGTTCTCCAGAAAGTTCCTTGGGGCTTTCCGGTTCCGTAATCGGATCGATGCCCTGGGGGTACAAAGCGGGATATAAATTCAATACAGAATAATTTCCGGCTCGGTCAACTCGATGAGGTCGAAAGCCTCCACCCCGGGGCCCGAGAATGAGATCTGACGGGCTTCCCCTCCCCTGTGCCCCAGGTACGGCTCCCTCCTGGAGATGGGAGAGAAGCGGAAGGCCATGCTGGAGAAGAGCTGCAAGAAGTTCACGCTCTTCCGCGAGGCCAACGAGTTGCAGCAGTGGATCAACGAGAAGGAGGCGGCCCTCACCAACGAGGAGGTCGGCGCCGACCTGGAGCAGGTGGAGGTGCTGCAGAAAAAGTTTGACGATTTCCAAAAGGTGAGCTCGGTGGAACGCAGGAGCTGGGGGGGGAGGGCTGGCCGCACATCTGAAGTGTTTCCCTGTTGGCTTCCAGCTCGTGTCCGAACAAAAGAGCTCGTGGGTTGTCCCAGAAGGGATTTGGACCAGAACAGGGGTCAGCAACCTACCGCTTCCTTCCTGTTTGGCTGCCTCAGCAGGAAGGTAGGGGCGGCTCCCAGAGGCGTCCACGGCTTGATTGGCTGCAGGAGCGGCGGCGCCCGCCCAGAGGCATCCACTGCTTTTGATTGGCTGCAGGAGCTTCCTGCAGTCAATCAGAAGCCATGCCACGCCCCGTTCAGCGCAGGGACTGAGTGGGGGGCAAGGTCAGCAAGGTTCGCGCGCCGGATTAACGAGCTTGGTGGGCCATATCTGGCGACCTCTGGACTAGGACTTCGGTCGGCCCAGAAGGGATTCGGACCGACCAGTGGGTCGTCCCAGAAAGGAATTGCCCTGGAAAGGTTGGTCAATGCAGATCGGCGGATGGGTGGTCCCGGAATGGATTCGGACCTTCCGGGGAGGGTCATCCTAGAAGTGGTTCAGACTGGGCGGTGGGTCTTCCTGGAACGGAATTGGTCTAGTAAGTGGGCCGTCCTGGGACAGATTCAGACTCACCAGCGGGTTGTCCCAGAATCGATTCGGACCAGCCAGGGGGTCGTCCGGGAAGTGGTTCAGACTGGTCAGTGGGTATTCCTGGAACAGAATCAGTCTAGTAAGTGGGCTGTCCTAGGGCAGATTCAGACTGACCGGTGGGTCTTCCCCAAAAAGGATTAGGACCAGCCAGTTGGTCATCATGGAAGGGATTTGTACCTGCCAGGGGATCATCCTGGAAGGGATTCAGACTGGCCGGAGTGTCTTCCTGGAATGGAATCGGTCTAGTAAATGGATCGTCCTAGGACAGATTCAGACTGACCAGTGGTTTGTCCCCAAAAAGGGGGTCATCCAGGAAGGGATTCAGACTGGCCGGGGGTTCTTCCTGGAATGGAATCGGTCTAGTAGTTGGATCCTCCTAGGACAGATTCAGACTGACTGGTGGGTCATCCCCAAAAAGAATTAGGATCGGCCAGTTGGTCATCATGGAAGGGATTTGTACCGGCCAGGGGATCATCCTGGAAGGGATTCAGACTGGCCGTGGGGTCTTCCTGGAATGGAATCGGTCTAGTAGATGGATCGTCCTAGGACAGATTCAGACTGACCGGTGGGTCTTCCCCAAAAAGGATTAGGACCAGCCAGTTCATCATCCTGGAAGGGATTCAGACTGGCCGCGGGGTCTTCCTGGAATTGAATCGGTCTAGTAGTTGGATCGTCCTAGGACAGATTCTGACTGACCGGTTGATCTTCCCCAAAAAAGGATTAGGACCAGCCAATTGGTCATCCTGGAAAGGATTTATACCGGCCAGGGGGTCATCCTGGAAGGGATTCAGACTGGCCTGGGGGTCTTCCTGTAATGGAATCGGTCTAGTAGTTGGATCGTCCTAGGAAAGATTCAGACTGACCGGTGGGTCTTCTCCAAAAAGGATTAGGACCAGCCAGTTCATCATCCTGGAAGGGATTCAGACTGGCCGCGGGGTCTTCCTGGAATTGAATCGGTCTAGTAGTTGGATCGTCCTAGGACAGATTCTGACTGACCGGTTGATCTTCCCCAAAAAAGGATTAGGACCAGCCAATTGGTCATCCTGGAAAGGATTTATACCGGCCAGGGGGTCATCCTGGAAGGGATTCAGACTGGCCTGGGGGTCTTCCTGTAATGGAATCGGTCTAGTAGTTGGATCGTCCTAGGAAAGATTCAGACTGACCGGTGGGTCTTCTCCAAAAAGGATTAGGACCAGCCAGTTCGTCATCCTGGAAGGGATTCAGACTGGCCGCGGGGTATTCCTGAAATTGAATCGGTCTAGTAGATGGATCATCCTAGGACAGATTCATACTGACCGATGGGTCTTCCCTAAAAAGGTTTAGGACCCACCAGTTGGCCATCCTGGAAGAGATTCTGACTGACTGCTTGATCTTCCCCAATAAGGATTTGGACCAGCCAGTTGGTCGTCCTGGAAGGGATTTGTACCGGCCAGGGGGTCATCCTGGAAGGCATTCACACTAGCCGGGGGGTCTTCCTGTAATGGAATCGGTCTAGTAAATGGATCGTCCTAGGACAGATTCAGACTGACCAGTGGGTTGTCCCCAAAAAGGATTAGGACCAGTCAGTTGGTCATCCTCGAAAGGATTTGTACCGGCCAGGGGGTCATCCTGGAAGGGATTCAGACTGGCCGTGGGGTCTTCCTGGAATGGAATCGCTCTAGTAGATGGATCGTCCTAGGACAGATTCAGACTGAACGGTGGGTCTTCCCCAAATAGGTTTAGGACCATCCAGTTGGTCGTCCTGGAAGGGATTTATACCGGCCAGGGGGTCATCCTGGAAGGCATTCACACTAGCCGGGGGGTCTTCCTGTAATGGAATCGGTCTAGTAAATGGATCGTCCTAGGACAGATTCAGACTGACCAGTGGGTTGTCCCCAAAAAGGATTAGGACCAGTCAGTTGGTCATCCTCGAAAGGATTTGTACCGGCCAGGGGGTCATCCTGGAAGGGATTCACACTAGCTGGGGGGTCTTCTGGAATGGAATCGGTCTAATAGTTGGATCGTCCTAGGACAGATTCAGACTGACCAGTGGGTCTTCCTCAAAAAGGATTAGGACCGGCCAGGGGGTCATCCTGGAAGGGATTCAGACTGGCCGGGGGTCTTCCTGGAATGTAATCGGTCTAGTGGTTGGATCGTCCTAGGACAGATCTAGGACAGATTCAGACTGACCGGTGGGTCGTCCCCAAAAAGGATTGGGACCAGCCAGTTGGTCATCCTGGAAGCGTCTGGACTGGCCGGTGGGTGGTCGCAGGAGGGATTTGGAATGGCTGGTGGCTCATCCTGCAAGGGAATCTGACCGGCCAGTGGGTCGCCCCAGAAGGGATTTGGTCTACTAGGCGGGTCATTCCGGAAGGGATTCTGACCAGCAGGTGGGTCAATACCAACTAGCCAGTGGGTCATCCCAGAAAGGCTTCGGGCCGTCCGGTGAGTTGTTCTGGAAGGCATACGGTCTAGTAGGTGGGATTCGGTCTAAGTAGGTGCGTCGTCCCGGGAGAGTTTCTGGCCGGCCAGTAAGGATTGTCCCGATTTTCACGCGCCCGTCTCCCCCCGCCCTATGCAGGACCTGAAAGCCAACGAGTCTCGCCTGAAGGACATCAACAAGGTGGCCGACGATCTGGAGTCCGAAGGGCTGATTGCCGATGAAGTCCAGGCCGTACAGCAGCAGGTCGGTCCCTCTTATTCTTTGCCGCTGCCCCCTCCTCGTTAACAAATTTAAATTATTCCTCTCCGTTGCCAATCTGGTTTCTTCTCGGCGTTTGCGGACTTCCTGCTCTTTGCAAAAAATAATAATAAAGCAATAGAGAACCGGTTGCAATTGAAATTATTCCTCTCCGTTGCAAAAAGGTCCAACCCAAGCAAAAGAGATACATTATTTTTATTTTATTTTTATGCTCATCGTTTCCATTATGCTGTTATAGTTATTATCATTACTGTTATTATAGGAATGGTGTTGTTATTATCTTTACTATTATTACTATTATTGTTCTATTTCTCATCATCATTATTCCCTTTTTATGGAAAACACTCCCCAAGGAGCTAGTTGTATTAGTATTGTTTTTGCTGATTTTGTTGTTGTTGTTGTTGTTGTTGTTTGTTATTATTATTTTATTAATAATAAATTTTATTTGTACCCAGCTGGTGCCAGGCTCAGAGCAGCTAACTTAATAATGATGATGATGATGAATAATAATAATAATAATAATAATAATAATAATAATAATAATAATAATAATTTTTATTTGTACCCAGCCGAAGCCAAGGCTTAGAGCAGCTAACATCAGAATCATAATCTGAATCGTATTATCATTACTATTAATATTACCATTTTAGTTATGCCATTATTTTTATTATCACCATGATCGTTATTGTTGATATCATCGTTATTATGTCATTATTATTATTATTATTACTACCATTAATAATATCACATTTTAAAAAAAATACTTTTTATTTATTTTCCAAAAAAAAAAATACAGAAGAAACGAAAAGTAAAAAAGAAATATAAATACAGAAATATTTTTTTAAAAAAAATCACAGACCAAACCTAATATCACAATTATGGTTATGCCATTGTAGTTGTTATCATTGTTATTATTATTATCGTCATTACAGATAATGCCGTTGTTGTTCTTGTTCTGGCATTATTCTTATCATTACTTCTACGATTGTTATTAGATTCTCTTGCTTAAAGAAAAGGAGTTAAGTCTGTCCTTCTCTCTTTCAGGAAGTCTATGGCATGATGCCGCGGGTAAGCATCCTCTTCTACTTATCAAGTTTGGTGCTGCCGGAAATGGGACAGATCCTTTCATTCCCGATCCCCCCAAAACCACGTCTTTTGATCCCGATCCCCAAAAAAGCTACGTCTTTCAAACCTGATCCCATAAAGCAGGGGTAGGCAACCTAAGGCCTGGGGGCCAGATTCGGCCCAATTGCCTTCTCAATCCAGCCCACGGACGGTCCAGGAATCAGCGTGTTTTGACATGAGTAGAATGTGTCCTTTTCATTTCAAATGCATCTCTGGGTTATTTGTGGGGCCTGCCTGGTGTGTTGACATGAGCAGAATGTGTCCTTTTCATTCAAATGCATTTCTGGGTTATTTGTGGGGCCTGCCTGGTGTGTTGACATGAGCAGAATGTGTCCTTTTCATTCAAATGCATTTCTGGGTTATTTGTGGGGCCTGCCTGGTGTGTTGACATGAGCAGAATGTGTCCTTTTGCATTTTGGCAGAATGCATTTCAAATGCATCTCTGGCTTATTTGTGGGGCTTTTATTTCAAATGCCTGGTGTGTTGACATGAGCAAGAGAATGTCTTGTCCTTTTCATTCGTGTTTTAAAATGCATTTCTGGCTTATTTGTGCCCCCTCCCGGGCCTCCGCGCCGCGTGTTTTAAGACTGCAACGATCGTGCAGTCTTAAAACGCAGCGGCGCGGCTCCGGGAAGGAGGGAGAGGGCCGTGGGACATGCCCGATCGGGCAGATCCCACGGCCCCCTCCCGACCGGTGTCCGCGCCGCCTTTTGCAACGATTTCTTAAAACGCAGCGGCGCGGCTCCGGGAAGGAGGGAGAGGGCGTGGGATCATGCCCGACTGGCTTCGGAGCTCCGCGGTGCCGTGTTTTAAGACTGCGATCGGCAGTCTAAAACGCAGCGGCGCGGCTCCGGGAGGGAGGGAGGGGGCCGTGGGATCATGCCCGACATCGGGCACGATCCCACGGCCCCCTGACCGGCATCGGAGCTCCGCGCCGCGTGTTTTAAGACTGCAACGATGTGTCCTCCGGGAAGGAGGGAGAGGGCCGTTTATTTCAACGCGGCGCCCCGCATGCATCTCTGGGTTATTTGTGGGGCCTGCCTGGTGTTTTTACACGAGTAGAATATGTGCTTTTATTTCAAATGCATCTCTGGGTTATTTTTTGGGCATAGGAATTCGTTGATTATTCTTTTCAAAATATAGTCCAGCCCTCCACATGGTCTGAGGGACGGTAGACCGGCCCACGGCTGAAAAAGGTTGCTAACCCCTGCCATAAAGTCACGTCTTTCAATCCAAAGAAAGCCGCATCTTTCGATCCCAGTTCCAAAAAACTACGTCTTTCGATCCCAATCCCAAAAAAAACACGTTTTTTAATCCGAAAGAAGCTACCGGTACCTCTTTCGATCTCGATCCCAAAAAATACCACACCTTTCGATCTTGATTTCAAGCTTTTTTGGGGGGATTTGCCCAAACCCATTGAGTTTTTCTTTTGCCGAATTTGCCCAAACCTTTTGAGCTTATTGGGGGATTTTGCCAAAACTTGGAACTTTCTGGGAGGAATTTGCCCAAATTTGTTGAACTTTTTTGGGGGAAATGTGCCCAAACTCATTTAATCATTTTGGGGGGGGGAATTATCCCAAACTTGTTGAAGTTTTTGGGAGGGATTCGCAGAAATGGAGCTTTGGGGGGGCCATCTTATATTAAATTATTTTATTCAATATTATTGATGTGAATATTTAATATGGTTAATCTTTAAAATTTAATGTTTTCAATATATTTAACATGTAATAATTAATATATCCAATCTATAATAATAGCAACCAGTTGAGCCAGCGCCCTTTGAGTTCAGCCACTAATAATTATTATAAATTATTTCAAGCAGGATGAGACCGATTCGAAGACAGCATCTCCTTGGAAGGTAATAATTCTCTCCTCTCTCTCTCTCTCTCTCTCTCTCCAAAGAACGTCAATAGAGACCTTGAGTTGTTTTTTCCGTAGTCTTTTTCTTTTTCTCCTTGAAAGCAAATTAATTTCTCCCTTAAATAAATTCAAAAAAAAAAAAACCCAGAAGGATTTTGATTTTTGGAAGCATAGGAAGTTTTTGTTGTCGTCGTCACTACTACTGCTTGGTGTTGTTTAGTCATATCCGACCAGAGCATGCCAGGCACTCCTGTCTTCACTGCTACTACTGTTATTATTATTACTGGTATTTCCCCCCCGTTGGTGTGTCAATGTTGTTATCATTTAATCTTATTTAATATTAATTATTATGATGATTACTTAATATTAAATATTATTAATAGTATCACTATTGCTATTTAATATTAAATATTATTAATAGTATTACTGTTATTTAATATTTATTATTATGATTATTTAATAATAAATATTAACATTACTATTACTATTTAATAATAAATATTAATAGTATTACTGTTATTTAATATTTATTATTATGATTATTTAATAATAAATATTAATAGTATTACTGTTATTTAATATTTATTATTATTATTAGTAGTAGTAGTAGTACTGTATTAACTTTTGTTTTCGGCGCTTCTTTTTTGCATCCAGTCCGCAAAGCTGATGTTGCACACGGTGGCGACCTTCAACTCCATCAAGGTGAGACGAGATTTGTTCTCTCGTTCTCTCCTCTCGTTCTCATTCTGTCCTCTTTTCCTCTTGTTCTTCTCTTTTCCTCTCGTTCTCTTCTCCTCTTTCTCTTTTCCCTCTCGTTTTCGTTATATAAATTATGCAATTTAGGTGTGCTCGATTTGAGGATTTCTGTGTTCCAAAATCTTGTGGATTTCAATTACATTCCGGTCATCATAGTCCCTTATACAGCAGATGTGGTTTTTTTGGGGGGGGTTAATGGTTCTAAAAACGGGGGCGCACGTTCAATTCATTGGCTCATGAGACACAAGTTAATACAGTTGCCGTATTTGCTGGAATATAATGCTCATTTTTGGGGGCCGAATTACGTTGCGGAAATCAAGGCGCAGTTTCTCTGTACTAGATAGACGTATGCCACTTTTCCGAAACCCAGCCACATCAGCATCATTATTACTATTATTATTATTTGGGCCAATGGCTGTTCGTTGATCCCGATTCCACCTCTTCCCTCCGTCCACCAGGAACTGAACGAGCGCTGGCGATCCCTCCAGCGGCTGGCCGAAGAGCGGAGCCAGCTTTTGGGCAGTGCTCACGAGGTGCAGCGATTCCACAGGTGAGGGGCACCGAGGGGTGGCAGGTTCTGGGGCTTGGGCAGCGGCGTGGCTTCCAGGTCCTCCATCATCTGGAGATACTCGAAGGTGGCTGTCATAGCTCCTCTTTCCCACCCTAAACATATCCAGCACCTTCAACCATTCCTCATCAGGCTCTTCTATCTCCTCTTTCCCACCCAGCTCCTTCAACCGTTCCTCATCAGGCTCTCCTATCTCCTCTTTCCCACCCAGCTCCTTCAACCGTTCCTCATCAGGCTCTCATACCTCTTTCCCATCCAGCTCCTTCAACCGTTCCTCATCAGGCTCTCATATCTCCTCTTTCCCGCCCTAAACATACCCAGCTCTTTCAACCATTCCTCATCAGGCTCTCATATCTCCTCTTTCCCCCACCCTAAACATACCCAGCTCCTTCAACCGTTCCTCATCAGGCTCTCATGTCTCCTCTTTCCCATCCAGTTCCTTCAACCATTCCTCATCAGGCTCTCATGTCTCCTCTTTCCCACCCAGCTCCTTCAACAGTTCCTCATCAGGCTCTCATATCTCCTCTTTCCCACCCAGCTCCTTCGACAGTTCCTCATCAGGCTCATTTTCCAGACCCTCCATCACCTGGAGAAGTTTGATGGTGGCTCTCAGATGTCCTCTTTCCAACACTAAACATACCCAGCTCTTTCAACCGTTCCTCATCAGGCTCTAATAAATCCTTTCCCCCACCCTAAACATACCCAGCTCCTTCGACAGTTCCTCACCAGGCTGTCATACCTCTTCTTTCCCACCCTAAACACACCCAGCTCCTTCGACCGTTCCTCACCAGGCTTGGTGTCCAGACTAAAGACGCCCAGATCCTTCGACCGTTCCTCACCAGGCTCGATTTCCAGACCCTCAAAACCCAGGGAAGGAGAGCCTGTTCCTGCTTAACGTTGAACTTCCTGCCTTGCAGAGACGCCGATGAAACAAAGGAGTGGATCGAGGAGAAGAACCAAGCCCTCAATACAGACAATTACGGGCACGACCTGGCCAGTGTCCAGGCCCTGCAGCGGAAGCACGAAGGCTTCGAGAGGGACCTGGCCGCTCTCGGGGACAAGGTGAGTGGAAGAGAGGCCTCCTTTTTTGGCTTGTATATTTAATTCTTAGGAACTTCAAATATTTTAATGTATTTAAATATAAACTTAATATATTTAACATATTTAAATATAAACTTAAGATATTCAAACAAATGTAAATATATATGATATAAATTAATATTACCGTATATACTCGAGTATAAGTCGACCCAAATATAAGCCGAGGCACCTAATTTCCCTACAAAAATGTGGGAAAGCTTATTGACTCAAGTATAAGCCGGTTCACCTTTGCCACTGTGGTAGAGGAGGAACGAGCAGCCCAAAGCAGCCCTTTGGGCTGCTCCTTCCTCTTCCTCCTTTGCTGCTGTGGAGCTCACCCCGTCGCAGGGTTTCGAACCGCCATTCTTCTGATCAGCAAGCCCTAGGGCTCTGTGGTTTAACCCACAGCGCAATGTTCCCTTGTGTTATACAGAGAAGGCTGGGATCCTGTCCTGTTTAAGCAGGAGCCAGGGAAAGTGAGCACCTGTGGGGTTTTAATACTTCCTTAACTGATAGGCTTTCTGCCTTCTGGGGTCTAAAGTTTGCATTTATGTGAGCAGTTCAGGAATGGAACAAGCTGCCTGGGGAGAGTAAAGAACCACCGTTCTTGTACACTTCTTAAGGAATGGTTGACTTGAGTATAAGCCGAGGGCAGCTTTTAAAGCACAAAAAGTGTGCTGAAAAACTAGGCTTATACTCAAGTATATACGTAATTATATATGTAATATAACATATAAATTTTAAATATTTCTGTGTATATATAATATACACAATAAGTATATAAATTTTATATATTTATAATAAAAACTTAAATGTACATTAAATATATATATAATATATACATTATATTAAATATACCCGCATTTTCCGGCGTATAAGACGACCCCCGACTTTTCCAGTTAAAATATAGAGTTTGAGATATACTCGACCCAGATTCTCCACCCGGCGTACAAGACGACCCCCAACTTTTCCAGTTAAAATATAGAGTTTGAGATATACTCGACTCCATGCCATTTGCAAAAGAAAGTTGCAATTGGAATCATTCCAGCCCCTTTGCAAATGAGGTTGATTCCCGTTTGCAGACTCTGTGCCGTTTGCAAAAGAAAGTTGCAATTGCAATCATTCCAGCCCCTTTGCAAACCAGGTTGGTTCCCATTTGCAGACTCTGTGCCGTTTGCAAAAGAAAGCAACGGAGGCGGAAATTATCCTACACTCCCCCCCCCCACCGCAAACGGGGCTCGTCCTCGAAATTGTTCCCGACTTTCACCACAGGGTTCTGTCTTGGGCCCAGTCTTATTCAACATCTTCATCAATGACTTGGATGATGGGCTTGAGGGCATCCTGATCAAGTTTGCAGATGACACCAAATTGGGAGGGGTGGCTAATACCCCAGAGGACAGGATCACACTTCAAAATGACCTTAACAGATTAGAGAACTGGGCCAAAGCAAACAAGATGAATTTTAACAGGGAGAAATGTAAAGTACTACACTTGGGCAAAAAAAATGAAAGGCACAAATACAGGATGGGTGACACCTGGCTTGAGAGCAGTACATGTGAAAAGGATCGAGGAGTGTGATGCAGCAGCTAAAAAAGCCAATGCAATTCTGGGCTGCATCAATAGGAGTATAGCATCTAGATCAAGGGAAGTAATAGTACCACTGTATTCCGCTCTGGTCAGACCTCACCTGGAATACTGTGTCCAGTTCTGGGCACCCCAGTTCAAGAAGGATACGGACAAGCTGGAAGGTGTCCAGAGGAGGGCAACCAAAATGGTCCAAGGCCTGGAAACGATGCCTTATGAGGAACGGCTTAGGGAGCTGGGTATGTTTAGCCTGGAGAAGAGAAGGTTAAGGGGTGATATGATAGCCATGTTCAAATATATAAAAGGATGTCATATAGAGGAGGGAGAAAGGTTGTTTTCTGCTGCTCCAGAGAAGCGGACACGGGGCAATGGATTCAAACTACAAGAAAGAAGATTCCACCTAAACATTAGGAAGAACTTCCTGACAGTAAGAGCTGTTGGACAGTGGAATTTGCTGCCAAGGAGTGTGGTGGAGTCTCCTTCTTTGGAGGTCTTGAAGCGGAGGCTTGACAGCCATCTGTCAGGAATGCTTTGGTGGTGTTTCCTGCTTGGCAGGGGGTTGGACTGGATGGCCCTTGGGGTCTCTTCCAACTCTAGGATTCTATGATTGATTGATTGGCAGGGGGTTGGACTGGATGGCCCTTGGGGTCTCTTCCAACTCTAGGATTCTATGATTCACGCCGCTCCCCTTTTCCGCCCCCGCCTCCAGGTCAACTCCCTGGGAGAGACGGCTGAGCGGCTCATCCAGTCGCACCCGGAGTCGTCGGACGACCTGCAGGAGAAATGCACCGAGCTGAACCAGGCTTGGAGCAGCCTGGGGAAACGGGCCGACCAGCGCAAGGAGAAGCTGGGAGACTCGCACGACCTGCAGCGCTTCCTCGGCGACTTCAGGTACACCTTTTCTAAATAATCTGCCGTTTCAGAAGGGCGTACGTTTAAAGAAGATTGATATCTTTCTTTGGCTATAGGAATAAAATGAGCAAAATGAAATAAAAATACATTCGGATTACAAAGCAAACACATTATGAACATCGACACAGCAATTAAAGGACCAGTACACCCAGTCTTCTCAATTTTGCAGGTCAAATGATGGCGGTAATATTATAAGGCCATTTAAGCTGGAATTGTTGAAGAATAGAATAGAATAATAATTTATTGGCCAAGTACATTTTTCAGTATACTTGGAATTTGCTTTGGCTACATTACAACGTAAAATACATTCTACAAACAAATACAGTGGTGCCCCGCTAGACGAGTTTTTTCACAGAGCGAATTTTTCATCTAGCGAAGCGGCAATGGAGCGCTGAGGTTTTCGCGCTAAAAAATAAATAAATTTGTCTTGCGAAGCAGCCCCATAGACTTTTTCGTCTTGCGGGGCAGCTTCCGCTAGACGAATGCCGTTCGTCTAGCGAGTTTTTCATCTAGCGAGACATTCGTCTAGCGGGGCACCACTGTAGTAATTTACAGAGCAAGAGCCAAGGCTGCCCTTCTCGGCGCCTCTTAAGCTGCGTTGGATCTTCTTGGAGTGTTCCATGAGCGTTTAAAGAAGACGAATCAACGAGCCTATCAGGTTAATTTGGATATTTTTTTCGACACGAATTTTTCGACCTACGAATGTGCATTCAGAACGGATTAACCATGGGGTAAAATCCTTTTAAAAAGATCAAGAACCATGGGGTAAAATCCTTTTAGAAAGCTCAAGAACCATGGGGTAAAATCCTTTTAAAAAGCTCAGGAACCATGGGGTAAAATCCTTTAAGAAGCTCAAGAACCATGGGGTAAAATCCTTTTAGAAAGCTCAAGAACCATGGGGTAAAATCCTTTTAAAAAGCTCAAGAACCATGGGGTAAAATCCTTTTAAAGAAGCTCAAGAACCATGGGGTAAAATCCTTTTAGAAAGCTCAAGAGCCATGGGGTAAAATCCTTTTAAAAAGCTCAAGAACCATGGGGTAAAATCCTTTAAGAAGCTCAAGAACAGTGGGGTAAAATCCTTTTAAAAAGCTACAGAACCATGGGGTAAAATACTTAAAAACTATGGGGTAAAATCCTTTAAAAAGCTCAAGAACCATGGGGTAAAATCCTGAAAAAGCTCAAGAACTATGGGGTAAAATCTTCAAGAAATGTGGGGTAAAATCCTAAAAAAAAAGCTCAACAACTTGATTCCTAAAAAAAAACAGCCCTTCACTTCATCAAATGTGGCCTTCTTTGAAAAAAGTTTGGACACCACTGGTGTAAATAGAAATTGAAGGAAGGAAGGAAGGAAGGAAGGAAGGAAGGAAGGAAGGAAGGAAAGAAAGGGAAGGAAGGAAGGAAGGAAGGAAGGAAGGAAGGAAGGAGGAGGAAGGAAGGAAGGAAGGAAAAGAAAAGAAAAGAAAAAGAGAAAAGTCTTGAGTGAAATAAAATATTATAGATCGGCCCATCGGTCGATAGATAATAGGAGCTGAAAGATAATTTTGGCAATCTCGGACGATAAAGAAAGGGCACATAACCCAACCTGTTGGGGGATCGATCCCCAGGATATCACATCTTTCAGGGGTGATAAGCCGAGCTACAAAGATATAAGAATGGTGATAATAGTAATACTAATAATAGTAATACTAATAATAATAATAATAATAATTTGCCATTTATACCCTGCCCATCCAGCTGGGTTTCCACAGCCACTCTGGCCGGCTCCCAACGGAAGATTAAAAACCATGGTCCAACATTAGAAACTTCCCGGTTCCCTAAGCTAACGGGATATTCCCGCTGCAAACATTGCTCCATCTCTAAAAACCCCCAACCCCGTTTCTGTCCCTTTTTGCAGGGACCTCATGTCTTGGGTCAACGGTATCCGTGGGCTCGTCTCCTCCGACGAGCTGGCAAAGGACGTGACCGGAGCAGAGGCATTGCTGGAGAGACACCAGGTACGTAAAAATAATAATAATAATAATATATTTTTTATTAAATTTTTTGTTTTACAGTTTAGAATATTCCTTTAAACCACTTTAAAATCATCCGGTTTCTTTTGGGGAGATAGCAAGATTTTAGCTTCAAATTGAATGTTGTTATTATTATTATTATTATTAATATTAATATTATTTGTACCCCGCCCATCTGGCTGGATTTCCCCAGCCACTCTGGGTGGCTTCCAACAAAAATCAGCAGCAGCAACCAGCAGCAGAGCAGAGGAGGCAGCAGTCCTTTATGGGCCTTGTCAGGGCCAGGTGGGGAGTGGCAGGAACGGGGCCCTCAGGCACTCACCCAGGGGAGGCCTCCTGGGGGGCAGCAGCAACCAAAGCCAAATAAAGCCAAAACCAAAGCGTTGGTCAAAAAGTTGACAATGGAGGAAAGTAATAGACTAGAATATTCATTTAAACCACCTTAAAATCATCCCGGTTTCTTTTGGGGAGATAGCGAGATTTTTAAAAGTGCTTTTTTTTGGGGGGGGGAGATTGCACTAAAAGTTATTGAACTTTTTGAGGGGAGATTGCAGAGAGTTTTTGAACTTTTTTTGGAGATTGTAACAAAAAGCTGTTGGGCTTTTTTGAGATTGCACCAAAAGTTGTGCTCCTTTTGGGGAGATTGCACCCCCGAAAATTGTTGCGCTTCCTCCTTTGGAGGTTGCAGGGGAAATTGTGCTTTTGGAGAGGTTGCCCCAAGTGTTGTGCTTCTTTTCAGGGAGATTGAACAAAAAGCTGTTGAGCTTCTTTTGGGGAGATTGCACAAAAAGTGATTGAACCTTTTTTAGAGATTGCACAAAAAGTTGTTGAGCTTTTCGGGGGAGATTGTACAAAAAAAGTTGTGCTTCTTTTGGGGAGATTGCACAAAAAGTGATTGAACCTTTTTTAGAGATTGCACAAAAAGTTGTTGAGCTTTTCGGGGGAGATTGCACAGAAAGTTGTGCTTCTTTTGGGGAGATTGCACAAATCTTACTGAACTCTTTTTGGAGATTTCACAAAAAAACTTTGGAGCTTTTTGGGGAGAAAAAACTTACTGAACTTTTTTGAGATTGCACAGAAAGATGTGCTTCTTTTGGGGAGATTTCACAAAAAGTGATTGAACCTTTTTTTAGCGATTGCACAAAAAGCTGTTTAGCTTTTCGGGGGAGATTGCACGGAAAGTTGTGCTTGTTTGGGGGAGATTGCAAAAAAAAAACCTTACTGAACTTTTTGGGAGAGATTGCACACAAAGTTATGGAGCTTTCTGGGGGGAGTTTGCACAGAAAGTTGTGCTTCTTTTGGGGAGAGGAAACGGCTGAATGAAGGGCTCTCCTCCCTCTGTCTTAGGAGCACCGTACCGAAATTGACGCCCGCGCCGGAACCTTCCAGGCCTTTGAGCAGTTTGGTCAGCAGCTCCTGGCGCACGGCCACTACGCCAGCCCGGAGATCAAGGAAAAGCTGGGCGTCCTCGATGAGGAACGGGCCGACTTGGAGAAAGCCTGGGTGCAGCGCCGGATGATGCTGGACCAGTGTCTGGAATTGCAGGTATAGTAGTTGGTTCGTTCCGGAGCAGGGGGGCCCTTCCTTGTGTCCCGGAGGCGGGGCTATGCAAATGGACTTCCCAAGGGAGGAGCTTCCGGAATTTCCCATCCCAGGGCTTCCGCGTTTCATTACCTTGTGGTATATTCATTATTATTATTATTATTATTATTATTAATAATAATAATAATTGAATTTATATACCACCCTTATGGAGCAGACCTTGTGCTCTGGAGGCGGGGCTATGCAAATTGACTTCCCAAGGGAGGAGCTTCCGGAATGTCCCATCCCTGGGCCTTCCTCGCAGGGAAGCCAGTGTGGGGCCCCCGTTTCTGGGGGAGAGGGAAGGCATGGGTTCCCGGAAGACCGTTTTGGGGGGCTTAGGGGGGTCCGGGTGGCCGGCATGGGGGGCGCAGCCCGGAACCCGCTAAGGGGGCCCCGTTTCCGGGGGAGAGGGAAGGCGTGGGCTCCCGGAAGACCACCTTGGGAGGCTTAGGGGATCCGGGTGGCCAGCATGGGGGGCGCCACCCAGAACCCGCTAAGGGGGGCCCGTTTTGGGGAGGAGATGGAAGGTGTGGGCTCCCGGAAGACCGTCTTGGGGGGCTTAGGGGGGTCCGGGTGGCCTGCATGGGGGTGCCGCCCAGAACCCACTAAGAGGCCCCCGTTTCCGGGGCAGAGGGAAGGCGTGGGCTCCCGGAATTCCATCTTGGGGGTCCGGGGGGGTCTCGCTCCGTCCCCTCACCCCTCCCTTGCACCCCTCCGGCAGCTCTTCCACCGGGATTGCGAGCAGGCGGGAAATTGGATGGCAGCCCGCGAGGCGTTCCTCAACACGGAGGACAAAGGCGACTCCCTGGACAGCGTGGAGGCGCTCATCAAGAAACACGAAGATTTTGACAAGGCCATCAACGTTCAGGTGAGGCAGGCGGGCGGGCGGCTGGCTTTCGAATAATTGGATTTATTTGTTGAATTCCTCTCTTTTTCTGGACTTTCGTTCCCTTTCATTTCTCGAGTGTGTTTCTTGCATTGATGGGTTTATGTAATTTATTCATAGTCTATTGACTTTGTTTGTTTGTTTTTCCAATCTATTTACGTTTGTTTTATTCAGTTTGTTTATTTAGCTTGTTTATCAAATCTATTTGCATTTTGTTTATTTAGTTTAATTAGTTTGTTGATGGAATCTATTTACATTGGTTTTATTCAGTTGATTTATTTAGTTTCTTTGCTTATCGAATCTGCTTATGTTTGTTTTATGTAGTTGGTTTATTGCATTTGTTTATCAAATCTATTTGTGTTTGCTTTATTTAGTTGATTTATTTAGTTTGTTTCTTTATCAAATCCTTGTGTTTGTTTAATTTAGTTGATTTATTTAGTTTCTTTATCAAATCCGTTTACATTTGTTTTATTTATTTATTTATCGAAACTATATACATTTGTTTCATTTAGTTTATTTAGTTTATTTGTTTATTGAATCTATTTACATTTATTTTATTTATTTTTATTGAATTCTTTTCTTTGGTTTCTTTGTCTATTGGATCTATTTACATTTATTTTATTTATTTTAATTTATTGAATTCATTTCTTGGGTTTCTTTGCCTATTGAATTGATTTACCTTTATTTAATTTTATTTAGCTCATTTAGTTTATTTTTATTGGTTGAATTGATTTATTTGGCTTCTTTAGTTTATCTGTTTATTGAATCGATTTACATTTATTTTATTTAGTTAATTTAAATGTTATTTTTATTGAATTCATTAAAAAAAAGAATTTTTTTATTTCTCAAATTTATATACTGCCCGGCGGTGCACGGAACATTTCCCATTCAAATATTTAGATCCGTCCCAAGACGGGAACTGAAAGCATTCCACCGCCCTGCACCCCCCCCTCTACAAATCGGGTTGACTTCCACCAAAAAGGCAACTTTTCGGAAAATACTCAGTTAAATAGCCCAGAAGGAATTTCCATTCTTCCGTGCCCTTTACCGACTTATTTCCCCCCCCCCTTTTCCCATCCAGGAGGAAAAGATTGCAGCTCTGCAGTCCTTTGCCGAACAGCTCATTTCGGCCGACCACTATGCCAAAGGGGTTGTGGCCAATCGGCGTAACGAAGTTCTGGACAGGTCAGTGGAATATATGATTTTTTTTCCTGGGGGGGCACCCTACAGAATAATAATAATAATAATAATAATAATAATAATAATAATATAATAATAATAATGATAAAAGTACAAGTCCTTTGTAAACAGCTAAAATTGTTAATAATATATTATTTATACCCCACCCAACTGGCTCAGTTTCCCCAGCCACTGTGAGGGTCTCCCTACAGAAGATTAATGGTAATAGTAGTAGTAGTATTGGCCATTGTAAACCGCTAAAATTGTTAGTAGTA
This sequence comes from Lacerta viridis, assembly GCA_900245905.1. Taxonomy (NCBI): domain Eukaryota; kingdom Metazoa; phylum Chordata; class Lepidosauria; order Squamata; family Lacertidae; genus Lacerta; species Lacerta viridis. Next base: position 179,379 of record OFHU01002975.1, on the reverse strand, counting down.
GTAGTAGTAATAATAATAATAATAATAATAATGACCTTTATTGTCACTACACCACCTGTGTGCAGTGAAATGAACCGAGCTGCTTACTCTACCTATTATGTAAAATTATATACATTATGGGAAAGAATGGGGAAATTCTCATGGGGGGGGGGAGTCTGAGAACGCGGGGGCAGGATCCGTTTCCTTGACGGTTTGCTTTGCCGGCCCCCAGGTGGCGCCGCTTGAAGGCCCAGATGATTGAGAAGCGCTCGAAGCTGGGCGAATCGCAGACCCTGCAGCAGTTCAGCCGCGACGTGGACGAGATCGAGGCGTGGATCAGCGAGAAGCTGCAGACGGCCAGCGACGAGTCCTACAAGGATCCCACCAACATCCAGGTGAGGGGCCCGAGGGGCCACAGGGAGGAGAGACCCTGGGAATCACCAGGGATTCTTGGATGGTTATTATTACATTGTTATTAGATTAGTTTATCTATCTATTATTAATTATTATTAGATTAGATTATTATTTTCTGTTAGATTATTATAAGATTATTATTATCGGTTATATTATTATTGGATTATTATAAGATTATTACCTGTTAGATTATCATTGGATCATTTTTAGTTTATTATTATCAGATTAGATTATTATCGGTTATATTATTACTGGATTATTATTAGATTAGATTACTATCTGTTATATTATTGGAGCATTATCAGATTAGATTACTTATATTATTATATAATACTCATCTAATAATGTTGTTAGGATTGGATTATTCTTAGATTATTATTATATGTTATTATATGTTATTATTGGGAAATTAAGCGGAGGTGGATGCAGAACGCTTACAACCAACTATTATAATATGTTATTATATTGCCATTACCGTATATTATTAATTTATGATAGAAATATATTATTATGTTATCACATTAGATTATTAAATTGTGATCATAATATATTGCTACTAGATTATTATAGTAATATATTATATTATTAAATTATAAGAAATACTATAAATTATTACTGCTACTATAGTTATGTCCATATTATATATGAGTACTATATTAATACTAGATATATATTATTGTGTTATTACTATATACAGTGCTCTCTTTCTTTCTTTCTTTTTACTAAAAAATGTTTAGGGGTACTCTCATTTTCCTACTCACCTTGAAATACTGCCCCTCAATGAGGACAAACTTACGGTTCACAAAATGTTTAGGGGTATGTGTAGCCCTGCGTGCCCGCCCCGGAAAAAAAGCACTGAATATAGTATATATATATATATATATACACACACACAAACAGCCGCCATTTGGAGAGCCTCCGGCGCCCCTGGAATTTCCCCTACCCCCCTTCCCGCGGGATCCGTTTCCGCTCCTGGCCGAGGAGAAGCCGGCGTCTTGTCGCCCCGGCAAGGTGCGGAGCCGGGGTCCCTTTCTCCCCGTTTCCGCCGCTTCCCCCAACGGATTAACGACAGTCGCCGCCTCTGGGTCCAGACAAGTGGCCCTGATCTCTCCTTCTTCTCTTCTCTCCCTCTTTTCTAGCTTTCCAAACTCCTGGTAAGTCCCGATAGCTCGCCGTCCGTCTCCCCCCGTCCGTTATTTGTGGGTCGGAAGTCGGCTTGCCTTTCCGATCCTTTTTTTTTTTAATTTTTATTATAATTTTCTCGTTTCCCCATCTGCTCATCTGTCTGTCCCGTCTGTCATTTGAACAGCTTTTTCGTTTTTCTCCCCTCTCGTTGACTGACGAAACACACACAAACACACCCCATCACCATCCGTGTATTTTTGGCTTCTCATATATAATACATTAACTTATTTGTTTATTTGTATATTTGTTTATTTATCAACCTGTTTATTTATTGACTTATTTATTTGTTAACCAATTTTAATTTATTTATTTACCTATTTATTTGTTAACCAATTTATTTTTTATTTATTTACCTATTTATTTGTTCATTAACCTATTTATTTATGAAATGTATATTATTTATTTATTAACCTGTTTATTTATTTATTGACCTCTTTATTTATTAACCTATTTATTTATTAACCTGTTTACACATTTATTAACCATTATTTATTTATTTATTTACCTATTGTTTATTTATTTACTTTTATTCATTAACCTGTTTATTTATTAACCTATTTGTTTATTTGTTAACCTATTTGATTATTATTTATGAACGTATTTATTAACCTATTTGTTTATTTGGTTATTAACCTATTTATTTATTAACCTCTTTATTTCAATTCCATGCATGACCTGTCTATAATTTCTTGGCCCGTTTGTGGGGGGCGGGGGTGAGAACTCCAGGCACAGATTCCTATTTTAATTTCAATTTTATTATTTTTTTAAAGCTTGCCCAGCTCATCCTCCTTTAGCCAAGATTCCTTTTGACCATTTGTATTACTTTTCCATTGCGGTCCAAGAAGAGCTTCGTTATGACAATCCCATATTATAATGCAGTTACTAATGCCAATCGTTCAGGTGCCAAATTATATAATTTAAGTGGCCCTTTCTAAATTAGGTAGCTGTGATTCATGCCTTGCTGGGGGTCTTAAGATTCCTTGATTTTAGGAGGGAATTTCATTATCGTTTGATTTTATGCTAATGTTATATATCTGATGTTAGCCGCCCTGAGGCCGACTTCGGCCGTGGAGGGCGGGATATAAACAAATTATTATTATTATTATTATTATTATTATTATTATTATTATTATTATTACTATTCCCAAGTGTAGGCAAGCGATAATGATCTGGTGTGTGACCTCCGTTCCAGATTATGCTGCAAAGGCATTTTTATTCTTACTTTTTATTGAATTTATTTTAAAAAAAATTTACTTAGTTGGTCTCAAAGGTGCTACTGGAAGGATTTTATTGTTATTATTTTGTTCCCTTTTTTATGGGCGTGAGAAAACCTGTGTCGTCCCATTTCATAAATTTCACGATTCATAAATAAATGAAAACTTCCTATTTCCAGAGCAAACACCAAAAACACCAGGCCTTTGAAGCAGAGCTGCAGGCCAACGCCGACAGGATCCGGGGCGTCATCGATGTCGGCAACTCCCTCATTGATCGCGGGGCTTGCGCTGGGAGCGAAGACGCTGTCAAGGTGGGTGGCGCCCCGGGGGGCGGATTTCCTTCCGGCCGGCTTGCTGAATTTCCCAAAGCGGATAAGCCTGTCATGTGACCTGTCAAATAAAAGCCCACGGCATTCCGAAGAGAATGGCTTTTCCCGTTTGGACGTACCCCCTTCCTGGGCAGAGCTTTGGAGGTTTTTGGCCAGGCCAAAATTATTATCATTGACGTTTCAAGGCTTCATAACATGGAAACTGGATGGGGTGACGTATGAAATTTCGATTTCATTTAGGCTGGGGAGAGAATACTCGGCAGTGGATGTGAGATAGTGGAAATTTTGGGGAAACCCAGCCTGATGGGATATAAATAATCAAATTCAGATATAAACCAAATTAGATGAATTCGATTTCTTAAAATCAGGTTTCCCTCTCCTACCATTTTGTACCTACACACACACACACACTTATATACACATACACACACATACATATATATGTATACATATGCATAGATGCACACATATACATAGATATACACACATGTATATTCATGCATATACACATACATACAGGCCCCAGGTGGCTCTGTGGGTTAAACCCCAGAGCCTAGGGCTTGCTGATCAGAAGGTTGGTGGTTTGAATCCCCGCGATGACGGGGTGAGCTCGCGTCGCTCGGTCCCTGCTCCTGCCCACCTAGCAGTTTGAAAGCACCTCAAAGCACAAGTAGATCAATAGGGACCGCTCCGGCAGGAAGGTCAACGGCGTTTCCGTGCTTTGCTCTGGTTCGGCTTAGTCCTGCTGGCCACATGACCTGGAAGCTGTACGCCAGCTCCCTCGGCCAGTAAAGCGAGATGAGCGCCGCAACCCCAGAGTCGTCCGCGACTGGACCTAACGGTCAGGGGTCCCTTTACCCTTTACCTTACACATACATACATATTCCTGTAAAGAAGCTGGTAAAATGTGGGCTAGACAATGCTACCATTCAGTGGATTTGTAACTGGCTGACTGACCGAACCCAAAGGGTGCTCATCAATGGCTCCTCTTCATCCTGGAGAGAAGTGACTAGTGGGGTGCCACAGGGTTCTGTCTTGGGCCCAGTCTTATTCAACATCTTCATCAATGACTTGGATGATGGGCTTGAGGGCATCCTGATCAAGTTTGCAGATGACACCAAATTAGGAGGGGTGGCTAATACCCCAGAGGACAGGATCACACTTCAAAATGACCTTAACAGATTAGAGAACTGGGCCAAAGCAAACAAGATGAATTTTAACAGGGAGAAATGTAAAGTACTACACTTGGGCAAAAAAAATGAAAGGCACAAATACAGGATGGGTGACACCTGGCTTGAGAGCAGTACATGTGAAAAGGATCTAGGAGTCTTGGTAGACCACAAACTTGACATGAGTCAACAGTGTGATGCAGCAGCTAAAAAAGCCAATGCAATTCTGGGCTGCATCAATAGGAGTATAGCATCTAGATCAAGGGAAGTAATAGTACCACTATATTCCGCTCTGGTCAGACCTCACCTGGAATACTGTGTCCAGTTCTGGGCACCACAGTTCAAGAAGGATACTGACAAGCTGGAACGTGTCCAGAAGAGGGCAACCAAAATGGTCCAAGGCCTGGAAACGATGCCTTATGAGGAACGGCTTAGGGAGCTGGGTATGTTTAGCCTGGAGAAGAGAAGGTTAAGGGGTGATATGATAGCCATGTTCAAATATATCAAAGGATGTCATATAGAGGAGGGAGAAAGGTTGTTTTCTGCTGCTCCAGAGAAGCGGACACGGGGCAATGGATTCAAACTACAAGAAAGAAGATTCCACCTAAACATTAGGAAGAACTTCCTGACAGTGAGAGCTGTTCGGCAGTGGGATTTGCTACCAAGGAGTCTCCTTCTTTGGAGGTCTTGAAGCAGAGGCTTGACAGCCGTCCGTCAGGAATGCTTGGATGGTGTTTCCTGCTTGGCAGGGGGTTGGACTGGATGGCCCTTGGGGTCTCTTCCAACTCTAGGATTCTATGTTAGTAGCTTCGAGAACACTGTCCAACCATCTCATATATATTTTTATATATACACAGACGCTTCAGGTTACATACTCCGCTAACCCACAAATAACGCTTCAGGTTAAGAACTTTGCTTCAGGATAAGAACAGAAATCGTGCTCTGGCGGCGCGGCGGCAGCGGGAGGTCCCATTAGCTAAAGTGGTGCTTAACAGTTTCAGGTTAAGAACGGACCTCCGCTTTATATACATGCATATACATACACACACACACACACACTCACAAACCCATATAAATAATTGGTCCTCGCCCCTCAAAGAAAGCCCTATCTATTTCTATAGTAGTTGGTGGTTGCCCGGTGAGCTCACAAAACGCGTGGGAACCGGAGGAACGAGGCCCCCAAGCCGCTTCCTCCGTCCTTCCCGACCCGGCTGGAATCGGGCCGCGTTCCGGTCTTCCTTCCCCTAAAGCTAGTGGTGCGGCCCAGTTGAAGCCTCCTCGGAAGATCGCGGCAGCCCCTCCCCGGGTGCTGGGCAAGGGGGCCGCTCCCGCTCGAGGGAAGGGACCCCGGGGGGTTCTCTAGCACGACCCCCGGGGTTGAACCCTCAAGAGGGGGGGATGGGAGCCAGAGAGACTCCTTTTACCCGTTTCCAGTTCCCGTTTCCCGTAACCTCTCCTGTTCTCGTCTCCCCCCCCGCCAGGCCCGATTGGCTGCCCTGGCCGACCAGTGGCAGTTCCTGGTTCAGAAGTCGGCCGAGAAGAGCCACCGGCTGAAGGAAGCCAACAAGCAACAGAATTTCAACACCGGCATCAAGGACTTCGACTTCTGGCTTTCGGAGGTAGGGCGCGGTTCCGGGAGGGGCGGGGACATGCGCGGGGCGGGGGGCAGGGCAGAATTGAAGAGATAAAGGGGGAAATAAACCCGTCCGCGTTCCTTCCCTTCCCCCAGGTGGAAGCCCTGCTCGCCTCTGAAGATTACGGGAAGGACCTGGCGTCCGTTAACAACCTTCTCAAGAAACACCAGCTCCTGGAAGCTGATATTTCCGCCCACGAGGTGAGCCTTTGCCCCTAGGCCAGGAATAATAATAATTATTATTATTATTGGTCCTGGGCACCCGGATCTTTCCGAAAGGAATTTTAGGTGCCAATTTTTTAGAAACGGAATCGAAATATTAATTTAAAATTCATTCAGGTTTTCAGAAACGGAATACAACTATTAATTTTACATTCATACAGGTTTTCAGAAAAGTAATCAAAATATTCATTTAAAATCCATACAGGTTTTCAGAAACTTAATTTAAAATTCATACAGGTTTTCAGAAACAGTATACAAACATTCATTTAAAATTCATACAGATTTTCAGAAACGGAACCAAAATATTAACTCACAGAACTCCCGGGGGGTCGTAAATGGTTTTCAAAAATCATATAATAAAATAAAATCTGGTTTCCTGTTGTTAACCCTCCGCTTTCCGTCCGCCCAAAGGATCGCTTGAAGGACCTGAACGGCCAGGCCGACAGCCTGATGACCAGCAGCGCCTTTGACACCTCGCAAGTCAAGGAGAAGCGGGAGACGGTCAACGGGCGTTTCCAGCGGATCAAGACCATGGCGGCCGCCCGGCGGGCCAAGCTCAACGAATCCCACCGCCTCCACCAGTTCTTCCGCGATATGGACGACGAAGAGTCCTGGATCAAGTAGGTCCTTGGGGGGCCAACCCGCCGTGACCCCAAAACCTAAAACATCACCTTAACCCTAACCCTACTCCCTAACTCTAAAACAACCCAGACCTTAAAACATAACTCTAGCCCTAATCCCAACCACTAAAACGTAACACCAGATCCCAAACCCTAACCTTAAACCCTAATCCCCAAACCTCTACACCATAAACCCTAAATCCTGAACACTAAACTTTAACCCTCCTCCCTAAAATTTAACCCTAATCCTAAACACTAAAGCCTAAACTCAACCCTTATCCCTAATCCTCAACTCTAATCCCAAACCTAACCCCTAATCCCTAACTCTAAACTCCAACCGTAATCATCACCCCTAATCCCTAACTCTAAACTCCAACCGTAATCATCACCCTAACCATAAACCCTAAACCTTAACCCTCCTCCCTAAAATTTAACCCTAATCCTAAACTCTATACCCTAAATCTTAACCCTAACCCTAATCCCTTATCCCTAAACTTCAACTCTAACCCCAACCCCTAAACCCTCATCCCTAACACTAAAAACTCCAACCGTAATCCTCACCCTAAACCCATTATTATTAGTATTAGTATTAGTATTATTAAAATATATGTCAGCCGTTTCCTCCTGTAGCTTCATCCTCTTATTTGACGTCCAATCGATCCTTCCCTTGTCCTTAGCCTGTTTGCTCACGTGTATAATTTCTCCAGATTATCACAGATCCGTCGGAATTAGTGGGTTTTTGGGTGTTGCTGTTTTTTAACCCCTCGCACCCCGATCCGCTTCCCAGGGAGAAGAAGCTGCTGGTGAGCTCGGAGGACTACGGCCGCGACCTGACTGGCGTCCAGAACCTGAGGAAGAAACACAAGCGGCTGGAGGCCGAGTTGGCCGCCCACGAACCGGCCATCCAGGTGGGGAGGAAAGGGGGAATCGGGGTCAATTCCCGGGATTCCCAAAGGGATCCGCTCCTCCCTTGCCGGTTCTCAAATTCCCGGCGGGGATTTCCGACGGCGCCTGCCTCGGCTCTGGCGGGCAGATCCGAGAAATGGATCGGTTTTGTTCAAGGTTCTAGTTTGAGTCAGGTTTCTAGTCCTCGGCGCTCTGGTTTTATTCGGGATTTCCCCCAGCTGGGGTAACGGAGGTTTGGCCCGATTTGCAAGGGGCGGGTGGGATGGTTTGGATGGCGTCTAAAATCGGCGGTTAATTATTATTATTAATATAACCATCTAAAATAGGCGGATAGTAATAATAATAAATATTAATATATTGATATTTGGTTATAATAATTATTAATAATTGATTATTATAATCAATTATTAATATATTATTATTAACCACCTATTTTAGATGCCATCAAAATAATAACATTAATTATTAATTATTAATAATACTGGGGGGGTTTTCCATCCCCCGCCCCCAGGGCGTTCTGGACACCGGGAAGAAGCTGTCGGACGACAACACCATCGGCAAGGAGGAGATCCAGCAGAGGTTGGCACACTTTGTGGATCACTGGCAGGAGCTCAAGAGGCTGGCTGCTGCTCGGTAAGCAAGGGATCCCGTTTCCGGTGGGGATTTGAGTTTCCGGCCGCATCCTGGAAATGGTAGAGGGGGTCTTGACGGAAAAGGATGGAAGGGGGTAGGATTGTAGAAGGGATCTCGGCGGAGAAGGATAGAAGGAGATAGGATCATAGAAGGGATCTCGTCGGAAAAGGATAGGAGATAGGATTGCAGAAGGGATCTTGTTGGAAAATGATAGAAGGAGATAGGATCGTAGAAGGGATCTCGACGGAGGGTAGAAGGAGATAGGATTGTAGAAGGGATCTTGGCGGAGGATAGAAGGGGATAGGATCATAGAAGGGTTCTGGACGGAGAAGATAGAAGGGGATAGGATTGTAGAAGGGATCTCGACGGAGAAGAAGGGAAGGGAAGGGGATGGAATCGTGAGAAAGGATCTCGACCTCAAAGGATAGAAGGGCTGATTTGGATTTGATCCGGATCCCGCTTCTGATCTTTTCCAGCGGCCAGCGGCTGGAGGAATCCCTGGAGTACCAGCAGTTTGTGGCCAACGTGGAAGAGGAGGAAGCTTGGATCAACGAGAAGATGACCCTGGTGGCCAGCGAGGACTACGGGGACACCCTGGCGGCCATCCAGGTGAGCGGGCGTGGGTGGATCCAGGTGAGCGCTCGGCCCTTGCCCCCGGTTCTCCCTTGCCCCCGGTGCGATTGCATGACAGGCCCGTCCAGTAGGCGGGACTGAGGTCCAGCAACGCGCCCCAAATTGGTTGCCCAGTCATCTTTGGGCGTGGTAATAATAGCAATACTAATATTATCACCTTTATTATTATTATTATTAGCGCTGGATGTCCCGATAGTGGTTGCTCCATAGCTTTTCTCAAAGGCTTAGAGACATTTCTTCTTCTTCTTCTTCTTCTTCTTCTTCTTCTTTCTTCTTCTTCTTCTTCTTCTTAACAGCACTGGGTGTCCCGAACTCAGATGCTGCATAACTTCTCAAAAGCTGCCAAGAAACATTTCATCATCATCATCATCATCATATTATTATTATTATTATTATTATTATTATTATTATTATTATTATTAGCTCTGGGCATCCTGATCTTGGTTGCTCCATAGCTTTTCTCAAAGGCTTAGAGACATTTCATATTATTAGTATTAGTATTAGTATTAGTATTAGCCCTGGGTGTCCCGAACTCAGATGCTCCATAACTTCTCAAAGGCTGCTGAGAGAAATTTCATATTATTATTAGCGCTGGGTGTCCCGATCTCAGTTACTCCGTTACTTCGCAAATGCTGCCAAGAGACATTTCATCATCATCATCATCATATTATTATTATTATTATTATTATTATTATTTATTATTTATAGTGGCTCTGGGCATCCCGATATCGGTTGCTCCATAGCTTTTCTCAAAGGCTAAGAGGCATATTATTATTATTATTATTATTATTATTATTATTATTATTATTAGCAGCGCTGGGTGTCCCGATCTGTTGCTCCGTAATTCCTCAAAGGCTGCCAAGAGACATTTCATATTATTATTGCCATTATTATTATTATTATTATTATTATTATTATTATTATTATTATTCTATATTCTACATTATTAGTGCTGGGCGTCCTGATCTTGTTTGCTCTGTAACATGCACCAAAGGCTACTGATAATAGTATTATCATCATCGTTACTATTTGGGGCCTGTTATCTAGCCTGACCATCCCCGGGAAATGAACCCGCAAGAGGAGGGACCCAAGGGGGTTATCTAGCCTGACCCCCCCCCAGGATTGAACCTGCAAAAGTAGGGACCTGGAGGGGGGGGGGTTTCTAGCCTGTCCATCCCTGGGAAATGAACCCGCCAGAGGAGGGACCCGGGGGTGGGGTGTCCCGGAATTAGCCCCGCCCCCCGAGTGCCACGGCTAGGTTGTTGCCGTCTCCCCGCTTTGACCCGCGTCCCGCTGTTCCGCTCCCCCCCCCCCCCGCAGGGCCTGCTGAAGAAGCACGAAGCCTTTGAGACGGATTTTGCCGTGCACAAGGACCGGGTCAATGACGTCTGCGCCAACGGGCAGGAACTCATCCAGAAGGTGAGCTCCGGGGAGGGGGCTCGGGGGGGGGGCCGACCCCGGGCGCCGGGGTCACAACCACCAGACGACTCTTCTCTGGGGTAGACTCCCCGTCTCCTGGTCAGATCCAGGGTTTTTAAAATGGGACAGAATGTCTGTTTTTTGTGTGTGTCCCTGAACTGAACCCCAGAAAAATTTCCTCACTCCTTCGATTTGGATCGAATGCGCGTTCTCCATTTCCCCGGATACGCCCTCTTTTTCAGGATACAGATTTCCGTCGGGGCGGATTTTCCAAACCGCTAGGGTATTTTGGTTTGGTTTCCTGGGAAAAAACTCCTTGTGCGTCCCACTCGAATCCAATGCACACGCCCCCCTTTCCCCGGATGCATGCTTCCTTCTGCTAATCAGGCTAAAAAAATCCCAGGTTTTTTATTTAATTTAATTTAATTTAATTTAATTTGTATACCGTCTTTCTATCTAACAATACTCAAGGCGGTTTACAAGCTGAAGACTTGTACATCTTACAACAATCTAATGCAGTACAAAAATGTGATAATAAAAGAAAACGTGAAAATAAGCGACCTCCATCAAAAAGTAACATTCAACAATTATTAGAGTAGTATAAAAATACCGTATTTTTGCTTCATAGGGCGCACCTCATTTTTAGAGGAGGAAACAAGGGGAAAAAATATTTTTCTGTTTTCCTCCTCTAAAAGCCCTGTTTTTTTGAGGATCAGCTAAAAGTTTTGCAGCTTTTTTGCAAAGGGAAAAGCCCTGGTTTTTTTGAGGATCAGCTCAAAGTTTTGCAGCTTTTTTTGCAAAGGGAAAAGCCCTGGTTTTTTTGAGGATCAGCTAAAAGTTTTGCAGCTTTTTTGCAAAGGGAAAAGCCCTGTTTTTTGAGGATCAGCTAAAGTTTTGCAGCTTTTTTTGCAAAGGGGGAAAAGCAAAGCTCCTTTTGCAAAGGGGGAAAAGCAAAGAGGAAAAGCCCCGTTTTTATGGGGTTCAACTCACATTTCTGCAGCTTCTAAAGGAAAGGGAGCCTTTTCTACAGTTTCCAGACAGATAATCTAATCAGCCAGTCACATGTCGCTGGGGAAACAAACAACCTCCCTCTGCAGCACATTCAACAAAGGAGGGCGGGGCTGAAAGGGAGCCGGGACTCTTATCTCTCTCCCGATCTCTTGCTGATCAGCTGCTGAGCGGGGTCCTTTCAACACCCCCTTTTCTCTTTGTAAAATAAAAAGCACAATCTGCTTTTGGCCCCTGGGCAATTCAGCTCCAGGGACCACCATTCGCTCCATAAGACGCACAGATATTTCCCCTTACATTTTAGGAGGGGGAATGTGCGTCTTACGGAGCGAAAAATACAGTAATACGAACATCTTCTTCTTCTCTTCCTTCTGCAGAACAATCACCACGAAGAGAACATCACGGCCAAGATGAAGAGCCTGCGGGGGAAAGTGTCCGACCTGGAGAGGGCGGCGTCCCAGCGGAAGGCCAAGCTGGACGAAAACTCCGCCTTCCTCCAGTTCAACTGGAAAGCGGACGTGGTGGAGTCCTGGATCGGTAGGGGCAGACCCCGTTTCCGATGGAATGTGTCCCCCCATTTTCCCAGTCAAAAGCACCCCCTTGAAATCTCTCCCCCTGGAATCCCCCCCAAAAAAAACCTTCCCTGAGGTTTTTGCGGCGCCTCCGGCTATCCGTCTCCGGGAGGTCCTTCCCATAACGGTCCGAGGCCGGGTGACCTCCGACCTCGTGCAGCCGCGACTCGGTATCCTCCACATTGCGGTTGAGCTGCTGCCGCTGGATGGCTTCAGGGAGCTTGACCCCGAAAACGGAAGGGAGCCCATATTTTAATAATACAGTGGTACCTCGCAAGACAAATGCCTCGCGCAACGGAAAACTCGCTAGACGAAAGGGTTTTGCGATTTTTTTAGGTGACTCGCAAGGCGGATTTTCCGATGGCCATGCTTCGCAAGACGAAAATTTCAATGCGTTCCTATGGGAAACCGTGCTTCGCAAGGCGGATTTTTCGCAAGGCGAAACGACTCGCGGAACGAATTAGTTTCGTCTTGCGAGGCACCACTGTAATAATGATAATAATAAGTTTTAATAATAATAATAATTTAAAATAATAATTTAATTTATATTATATAATGTATGATTATTATGATAGTTTAATTTATAATAACATATAATGTATAATTATAACAATAATTTAATTTATAATAATATATAATGTATAATTATTATAATAATAATAATTTGTAATAATAATAATAATAATAATAATAATAATAATTGTACCCAAATTATATTCCAAAAGATATAAATCTGTGACATTTTAATGTATCCTAATATCTGTTGTAAGCCGCCCAGAGTGGCTGGGGAAAACGAAGCAAGATGGGCAGGGTACTATTATTATTATTATTATTATTATTATTATTATTATTATTATTATTATTCTACTGGCCCAAAAGTATCTTACCTTGACAGGGGGAGGGGGGCTAATGCACACCCGGATTTCTGCACCATGATTTGGCCCAAAAGGGAGGTGCCTTCGACTCGGGGAAATACCTTTGGTTAATTTCGGTTCATTTTTCAGCTTTTTTAAGGGCTTTACCCCATGGTTCTTGAGCTTTTTAAAGGATTTTACCCCATAGTTTTTAAGGATTTCACCCCATAGTTCTTGAGCCTTTTAAAGGATTTTACCCCATGGTTCTTGAGCTTTTAAAAGGATTTTACCCCATAGTTGTTGACCCTTTCTAAGGGTTGAAGTTGTTGGTTTTCCTAGGATTTTACCCACAGGGACAGGATAAAACCGACTGGTGGGCCGGATTAGGACCCCGAAACGGACTTTGCATACGTCTGGGTTAAGGGGTTAGGCACTTGGATTAGGGTTGGTGTTTGGGATCTGGGGCTATGTTTTAGGGTTTAGGGTTATGTTTTAGGATTTAGTGTTATGTTTTAGGTTTTGGGTTTAGGGTTAGGGTTGGGGTTATGTTTTAGGGTTTAGAGGTAGGGATTAGGGTTAGGGTTATGTTTTAGGATTCAGAGGTTGGGGTTATGTTTTAGGGTTAGGGCTATGTTTTAGGGTTAGTGGTTGGGATTAGGGTTAGGGTTATGTTTTAGGATTCAGAGGTTGGGGTTATGTTTTAGGGTTAGGGCTATGTTTTAGGGTTAGTGGTTGGGATTAGGATTAGGGTTCTGATTTAGGATTTAGAGGTTGGGTTTATGTTTTAGGGTTAGGGTTAGGGCTATGTTTTAGGGTTAGTGGTTGGGATTAGGGTTAGGGTTCTCTTACGGTTTAGAGGTTGGGGTTATGTTTTGGGGGTGGGTTTAGGACTGTGTTTTAGGGTTAGGACCCTGCAACGGGACTTTGGGCCCTCCAGCCGTAGCAAATGTGAACTAACGCCTTCCCCCCGCTCCCCGTATTCCAGGAGAAAAAGAGAACAGCCTCAAGACGGACGACTACGGCCGGGACCTCTCCTCTGTGCAGACCCTCCTGACCAAGCAGGTGAGCCGCCCTTGCCATTCCGGAGCCGGCGTTCCGGCGTGCGTTCCCGCCTCGCGATCCGAACGAACCCTCTCCCCTCTCCCTTCCGCCACAGGAGACCTTTGACGCCGGGCTGCAGGCGTTCCAGCAGGAGGGCATTGCCAACATCGCCGCCCTGAAGGACCAGCTGCTGGCCGCCCAGCACGTCCAGTCCAAAGCCATCGAGGCCCGGCACGCCTCGCTCATGAACCGCTGGAACCAGCTGCTGGCCAACTCCGCCGCCCGGAAGAAGAAGCTTCTGGAAGCCCAGAAACACTTCCGGAAGGTGAGTGGGATGGTTTCATTTCACCATCTTGGTCTCCGGATTCACGGGAGGGAAATCTGGTGACCTCATAACCGTGAAGGCGGTTTGAAGGAGTCCATAAGTGTCGGCGGAGGCCGAATCCGGACCCCCACGTCCTCCCGCAGTGGGGACGTCGGCTCCTGGCGGGAGTTGATCCTGGACCCACATGCCCTTAGCATGTTTCTCCCTCGAGTCCCGAGTTCGAGTGCCTTCTAAGCCCAGGACACCTTTGGGTCAAGGCTGTTCTCCACCTGGAGCGCTCGCCGGGCAGTGTTTCCCAGTTGTCGTTGATCCGACGTGTTCTTAGCTTTGCCTTGAGAGAGTCTTTCAACCTCTTTTGTTGACCACCGGCATTTGTTAATAATAATAATAATAATAATAATAATAATAATAATAATAATAAATTTATTTGTACCCCGCCCATCTGGCTGCTTGTTGCCGTTTGGTCGTGCCCGTCTCTTCGTGACCCCATGGACCCAGGCTCAGAGAGGCTAACATAATCATAAGAATCATATTATCATTACTATTAATATTATTTTAGTTGTGCCATTATTATTATCATGATCGGGACAAGGCCCTGTTTCCTTTATTCTTCATCAGCTATCGTTTCCTAGTGACACACACCATAAAACTAAGAAACGACAGCTGATGAAGAAGAAACGGAACAGGGCCTTGTCCTGGAGTTAACAATCGCCGTAACTGGAATTTGTTTTATACTTTCGACGACAAAAAATAGAGGAAACCATTGTTGGTTGCCGTCCTGGCCTGAGTCCTTGCAACCTTTCTGCTTTTTCTAATTATTATCATCATCGCCATTATTGTTGTTATTATCCTCGCCGTTACGTTATGATTATATCGATGACGTCCGAGGGCCCACCCTTGTCTCCTGCCCCTAGGTGGAAGACCTATTCCTGACCTTTGCCAAGAAGGCCTCCGCCTTCAACAGCTGGTTTGAGAACGCCGAGGAGGACCTGACGGACCCAGTGCGCTGCAACTCTCTGGAGGAGATCCGGGCGCTCCGCGAGGCCCACGACGCCTTCCGCGCCTCCCTCAGCTCCGCCCAGGCCGACTTCAACCAGCTGGCCGAGCTGGAGAGGCAGATCCGCAGCTTCCGGGTGGCTTCCAACCCCTACACCTGGTTCACCATGGAAGCTCTCGAGGAGACCTGGAGGAACCTCCAGAAGATCATCAAGGTAAGGCCTTCCCCCCCCCCGGCCGTGTCTCGACAACGTTGTTGACCTTTTTAAGGAAAAGTTCCCCAGAGTTGCTGACCTTTTTTAAAGGGAGCTGACACCACATTTACACGTTATGTCTGCTTGGGAAAAGAAAACAGGAAACATAAACAAACCTCAGTCAGTAAAGCACGAGACTCTTAATCTCAGGGTTGTGGTTTCAAGCCCCATGTTGGGCAAAAGATTCCTGCATTGCAGGGAGGGGGTTGGACTAGATGACTCTGGCAGTTCCCTTCCAACTCTGTGAATGGTTTTGTTATTCTGTTGTATCTGAAGAGCTGTGCACAGGGAAGATGGAGCAAACTTGTTTTGTGAGAGATGTTTATGCTTAATACTAAGTCCATTGGTCAATCTTGCTTAGTATTGTCTACACTGACTGGCAGCAGCTTTCCAGAGTTTCTGACTCTACCTGGACATGCCTGCAACTGAACCTGGGGCAATGCAAGGCACGTGATCTATACTGAGCATAAATCAGGAACCAGAGGAGCAATTACAGCAAGAAAGGACAATTAAGAGTTTGCTATAATTTGACAAGCTTTGGGTACCTAAAGCAGCTCAAGAGCTTGCAAAAGGCACCTTTTGTTTATTCCTGTTCCCTTTGCCATTGAGGTGAAGAACTGAAATACACAGGCTCTTCCTTTGAAACCAAAGAATGTCACTGGATTTGCAAGATGCAAATTGAATCCCTGCCCCCCAGGCGAATCTACTTGGGGTGTGAATTTGATTTGAGCTCACAGCTCCTTTTATGTGGATTCTTGCTGTGCCAAGGAGAGGAGGAGGTGCTGCTAAAAAGATATATTAAAAAAGCAAAACTTTTGAGGCCATTTATCGTAATAATTTTCACAACTTGCCAGGCATAAGCAAACTAAGGAGTATCACAAGAGGAAGAGACGGGGGGGGGGGAGAGAGAGAGGGGCAAGCGGCAAGCTCTGTGGGGAGAATACAGTATATCGGGTGGAGGGTTGAAGAAGGAAGGAAGAGCTTGCAGGAAAAGCCTGGCAGATCTCTCCCCCCCCCATCCTATCGATCCTTCACCTTAACAGGGCAACAGCAAGGATCACCCACCTTTTTTACTCTCTGGGAGGGGGGTTTACTAGTGTAGCCTCTTAAATGGGGGAAAGTGATCCAGACGTGGGAGCATGGCTGGCCAGCCGCTGGGGGAGGTGGTGTGTGTGTGAGAGAGATCTTTCTCGCTGCTCATCCCTTACCCGCCACTGGCTGTGAGTATAAACCGAGGGCGGCTTTTTCAGCACCAAAAATGTGCTGGAAAACTCGGTTTATTCTCAGGTATATACGGTAATAAAGTCCCAAGTGTCTCTGCGTCCAGTCCCTGTGTCCGTGGGATTGCGCTACTGTGCATGTTCCCCACGGACACGGGGATTGGAGCGCAGAGACGCAACGGCGCGTTACGTGATTGGCCGCGTTTACACCTTCTCAGTTCTGAGATTGTAGGCAAAAGCCGCTGGGCTAAGTTGCCCGGCCTCGACACCCAGTCAACCCTTCCTTAAGAAGTGTACAAGAACGGCGGTTCTTTACTCTCCCCAGGCAGCTTGTTCCATTCCTGAACTGCTCACATAAATGCAAACTTTAGACCCCAGAGGCAGAAAGCCTATCAGTTAAGAAAGATTAAAACCCCACAGGTGCTCACTTTCCCTGGCTCCTGCTTAAACAGGACAGGATCCCAGCCTTCTCTGTATAACACAAGGGAACATTGCGCTGTGGGTTAAACCACAGAGCCCTAGGGCTTGCCGATCAGAAGAATGGTGGTTCGAATCCCCGCAATGACGGGGCGAGCTCCACAGCGGCAAAGGAGGAAGAGTCTGCTCGTTCCTCCTCCTCCTCCTACACAGCGGCAAAGGTGAACCAGCTTATACTCAACTCAATAAGCTTTCCCAGGTTTTTGTAGGAAAATTAGGTGCCTCGGGTTATATTCGGGTCGGCTTATACTCAAGTATATACGGTACATACATACACATATATACACAGATACACACACACACACACAGGTGAAACTCGAAAAATTAAAATATCGTGGAAAGGTTCCTTTCTTTCAGTAATTCAACAAAAGGTGAAACCAGTAGATGAGCTAGGACTCATGACATACAAAGTGAGATACGTCAAGCCTTTATTTGTGATAATTGTGATGATTTTGGCATCCAGCTGGCCAAAACCCCCCAAGTTTTGAATTTGGGGTTCTCATCAGCTGGACGCCAAAACCGTCACAATTATAACCTAGATTTAACTAATAAAATTTAGACTCTGGTATCGGTTCTATGAGGTAGGCTACTAAAATATAGACCCAACAATATT
This sequence comes from Lacerta viridis, assembly GCA_900245905.1. Taxonomy (NCBI): domain Eukaryota; kingdom Metazoa; phylum Chordata; class Lepidosauria; order Squamata; family Lacertidae; genus Lacerta; species Lacerta viridis. The sequence goes on along the minus strand of OFHU01002975.1, from coordinate 161,663 downwards.
TTAGGCCACTATTTTATGTTTAATCAATGATTTTAAGGAGATGGTTTAAGTCGGGCTGGGTATGTTGAATATGCCCTCATCATGTAATGAGCACCCATTTAAACATATATTTTTTACATTGTTTTTACGTTGTTTTTATAAGTGCAAATATCTGGTTTTATGCTGGTCTGTGACCCAATAAAGTATATTCATTCATTCACAATTATAACAAGCAAAGGCTGGACAGATCTCACTTTGCATGTCACGAGTCTATCTCATATATTCAACTCCAGTAGCTAATGAAAACAATTGCTTACATCAATGGACTTTTCCATGATATTCTAATTTTTTGAGTTTCACCTGTAAATACAAATGTATACACACAGACACATATTTGGGTTTGCAAATGCGAAGAAGAGACCCGATCGAAGAATTCCGATTGCGAGTTTTGGGGTATTTTTTGCGAGTTTTGGGGTATTTTCCTTCTGTTTCCCGACGTTCCTTCATTTCCCCCAGGAGCGCGAGCTGGAACTGCAGAAGGAGCAACGGCGGCAGGAGGAGAACGACAAGTTGCGCCAGGAATTTGCCCAGCATGCCAACGCTTTCCACCAGTGGATCCAGGAAACCAGGTGCCGCCCCCGCCCCGCCCCCCCTCAATTTCTCCCACTGTTTTTCCTCCGGGAGGGAATTAATTTTTGCGTGAAATAATAACAACAATAACGATTGAAAATAGTACCTTTATTATAAATATAATATAAAATGTTGCCTAGAAAGTATTGGTGTAATATATTTAGGTAATAAAAAATAAGGTTTTGGTATCAAATGTACCGTATAATAATAATAATAATATAATAATAATAATAATATAATAATAATAATACCTTTACCGTATTTTCACACCTATAAGACTAGGTTTCTCTCCCCCCCAAAAAAAAATAATGTCCAAAATTTGGGGGGTGTTTTATACACGGATTGATCTACCTCCATTTTCTTAAATCGGAGTCCCCCAAAATTGGGGGCGTCTTATAGACTGCATATGTATATATGTGTGTACAATAGATACCAATATTCTCCAAGGATATTCAGCAATTCTCAGCTATATTTGGGTATTCTGTTGTTGTTGTTGTTACTATGGGCGGGGCAGAAATTTATTACCGTGTTTCGCTGAAAATAAGACACGGTCTTTCAAGAAGACACACTATGGCTTATTTTCAGGGGATTTCTTCGTTTTACTACATCATTTGCTGCCCGTCTTCTTAAGTGCTCTGTGTCAGTATGCTGCATAGCTATGCTTATCGCTATGTTTTATTTTCGGGAAAACACGGCAGTAGTAGTAGTAGTAGTAGTAGTAGTAGTAGTATTGTTACTATTAGTAGTAGTAGTAGTAGTAGCGCCAATAGTAGCACTAAGAGCAGCAGCAGCGATAGTAGTAACAGTACAGTAGTTCGCTGCTGCTGCTGTTACTGCTCTTAATGCTACTACTATTGGTGCTATTGTTGCTGTTACTACTGCTGTTGCTATTGTAACTACTACTGTCATCACTACAGTTGCTATTGCTACTGCCGCTGTTATTACTACTACTACCACTATTACTACTACTACTACTAATAATAATAATAATAGTGTTGCTGCTATTATTACCACTACTACTGTCACTACTATTGTTGCTACTACTGTTGGAGTTACTGTGGAACTCCCTCCCACCAGATGTCCAAGAGAAAACCAACTCCCAGACTTATAGAAGGCATCTGAAGGCAGCCCTGTTGAGGGAAGCTTTGAATGTTTAATAGATTGTTGTATTTTAATATTCTGTTGGAAGCTGCCAAGAATGGCTGGGGAAGCCCAGTCAGATGGGCGGGGAATAAATAATCAATTGTTGTTGCTGTTATTGCTGCTACTACTGTTACTATTACTCTTCTTCCTATTGCTACTGTCACCATGATGATTATTCCCGTCCTGTCTCCGAGGCAGCGTCTCGCTTGGCTAACATGCCTTTTCTTTGTCCCCTTCTCCCCTCTCCCGCCGGAACGTTTCTCCCACTTCCTGATACCCGGACCACTCGCCAGGACCTACCTGCTCGATGGGTTAGTACGAAATGGATTTTTTATTTTTATTTTAAACCCACAAAAGCGGCTTTTGTGTCTTGTGCTTCGTCCCGCCGTGGCTTTGCTTGTGATGTCGGTGTTTGTCGAAGCAGTCTCGCTTGGTGCCTGGGCTCTGCATAGGTATTGCCCCATCTGCATAGGTATTGCCCCGTGCTTTTTCCCCCCCTGGGGATACGCCTAAACGTTGGTTTGTTTTAGAAAAAAGCACTGCTATTGCATAAGTATTGCCCCATTCACCAAGGTATTGCCCCATCTGCGTGGTTATTGCCCCATTTCCATAGGTATTTCCATAGGTATTGCCCCATTTACCCAGGTACTTCCCCATCCACATAGGTATTGCCCTGCCTGTGGAGGTATTGCCCCATTTACCCAGCTACTGCCCCATGCACACAGGTATTGCCCCATTTACCCAGCTACTGCCCCATCCACACAGGTATTGCCCTATTTGCATAGGTATTTGCATAGCTATTGCCCCCATTTAACCAGGTACTGCCCCTTCTGCACAGGTATTGCCCTGCCTGCGGAGGTATTGCCCCATTTGCATAGCTCTTTGCATAGGTATTGCCCCATTTACCCAGGTACTGCCCTACCTGTGGAGGTATTGGCCTATTTGCATAGGTATTTACATAGGTATTGCTCCACCTGCACAGGTATTGCCCCATTTACCTAGGTACTGCCCCTCTTGTACAGGCATTGCCCCATTTACCTAGGTACTGCCCCATCTGCATAGGTATTGCCCCGCCTACACAGGTATTGCCCCATTCACCAAGGTATTGCCCCATCCGCACAGGTATTGCCCTGCCTGCGGAGGTATTGCCCCATTTGCATAGCTCTTTGCATAGGTATTGCCCCATTTACACAGGTATTGCCCTACCTGCACAGGCATTGCCCCATTTACCTAGGTACTGCCCCTATTGCACAGGCATTGCCCCATTTACCCAGGTACTTCCCCATCCGCATAGGTATTGCCCTATTTGCATTGGTATTTACACAGGTATTGCCCCGCCTGCACAGGTATTGCCCCATTTACCTAGGTACTGCCCCTCTTGCACAGGCATTGCCCCATCTGCATAGGTATTGCCCCACCTGCACAGGCATTGCCCCACTCACCTAGGTATTGCCCCGTCTGCATACTTATTGCCAGCAACCCATCCGCAGAAGGGATCTTCTCGGGAAGAGGGGCCCCCTGGCTGCTCTCTGCCGACCCCGGGGCGCTGCCCCTTCCCCTAGGTCGCTGTGTGTGGCCAGCTGACATTGTGCCCCCCCCCCGCCCCGTTGTCGTGTCTGCTCCCCTATTTCCCCCCCTTTCGGAATTTCACCTGGTTTCTTTCCTTTGACTAGCATTGCATATCGCCGTGTCATTCGCGTCTATCAGTATGAAGTTGGGGATGATCTGTCCGGAAGGTTTTTCCTCTTTATTTTCCTTATCTCACTGTGGTTTCTTTTCTTTTCTTCCCCCCCGCTTTCGGTTGCTCTGTTTTTGCTTTTCTTTTCCAAACACCAAAAACGGCACGTTCCTAATTCCCAAGGCTCGCTTTTCCTCTGGACTAACGCTCACAGCTTCAGGAGGGGGACACTTGCGGCTAGGAGGAGGGCCCCAAAACATAGGGTCCTGAGTTCCCCGGATGTATCCGGGACTCGGAGTCTGGGGTGAATTTTCGGAAAAACATCCAGGAAAACCCAGGTGTATGGCAACGGAAAATTGCAAAAAAATAAAATAAGAAAGCTGCAGAACTGAAAATCTTAATTACTGTATATTCTGGCGTATAAGACTACTTTTTGATCCAGGAAAATCTCCTCAAAAGTCGGGGGTCGTCTTATACGCCGGGTGGAGAACCTGCGGTCGAGTATATCTCAAATTCTATATTTTAACTGGAAAAGTTGGGGGTCGTCTCATATGCCCAGTCGTCTTATACGCCGGAAAATACGGTAAAAAACCCCCGCAGAGCTGAAAATCTTTCTATAAAACTCCCGGAGCTGAAAATCTCAATAAAAAAAACCCGTGGAGCTGAAAAGTCTTTGCAGCTCTTTCTAAAAAAACAACCAACCCCGCAGAACTGGAAATCTTAAATGAAAAACACGCAGAGCTGGAAATCTTTCTATAAAGCTTGCAGAGCTGAAAATCCTAATAAAGCCTGCAGAACTTAAAATCTAAAATAAATACACACAGAACTGAAAAGTCTTTGCAGCTCTTTCTGAAAAACCTGCCCAACTGAAAATATTTCTTAGAAAACCCGTACAGAACTGGAAATCCTAATAAAAAGCCCACAGAACTGAAAAGCCTGATTTAAAAAAAACAACTGCATAGCTGAAAATCTTTCTAAAAAGCCCGCAGAACTTAAAATCTAAAATAAAAACCCGCAGAACTGAAAATCCTAATTAAAAAGCCATAGAGCTGAAAATCCTAATAAAAACTGAGAAGTTTCTGGAGCTCTTTCTGCCCCTAAATAGCCAATTTTGGCTTTATATGTCAAAAAATGCTCCGCCCGGGTTCTCCCTTTAGGAAAAAGATGGCGGACCTATGGAACAACCCGAGACCCACAGCCGCCCGGCAAAAGGGGGCATCCTTTTCTCCAAAACAGTGCTTTTGGGGGCCCGATCCGGTTTGGGAATTTTTGCACCCGGGACGGAGGCTGTCCGTAAAAGAGAGGGAAGCGCTGCCTTAACTTTGGGAAAGGAGTGATTTTGTTTGGCTCTTTCATGCTTCTGCCTTTAATCCGGGTTCCTTTCCTTTCCTTCCCTTCCCCAAGCAAGCAGGCAAATCCTGAAATTGTAGGGAACCCGTTTCCCGTTGGAGAATCGGAGGGATGGGGTTAGCTTTGCGACGGTTGCAAACTGAGACGGTCGCTTTGCAAACGTTCCGAACTGATCTGGTTGTTTTGCAACCGTTCCGAACTGACCCGTTAGTTTTGCAAAGGTTCCGGACCAGGCTAGACATTGTGCAACCGTTCCGAACCAAGCCATGAGCTTTGCAAAGGTTCTGAGCTGTTCTGGTTGTTTTGCAACCGTTCCGAACTGACCCGTTAGTTTTGCAAAGGTTCCAGACCAGGCTAGACTTTGTGCAAATGTTCCGAACCAGGCCGTGAGCGGTTCCTAACAGCCATTAGTTGCATGCACACGAAAGCTCATACCAAGAACAAACTTAGTTGGTCTCCAAGGTGCTACTGAAAGGAATTTTTTATATTATTTTGTTTTGACTATGGCAGACCAACATGGCTACCTACCTGTGACTGGAGCCATTAGTTTTGCAACGGTTCCAGACCAAGCTAGTCATTTTGCAAATGTTCCGAACCAAACCATTAGTTTTGCAACGGTTCCAGACCAAGCTGGTCATTTTGCAAAGCTTCTGAACTGAGCGTTAGTTCTGTAATGGTTCCAGGCCAAGCTAGTTATTTCACAAAGGTTTCACAACGCTTTCAACCCCATTTTGCAAACATTCTGAATTGAGCCATTAGTTTTGCAATGCTTCTGAACTGAGCCGTTAGTTTTGCAAAGCTCCCAGACCAAGCTAGTTCTTTCCCAAAGGTTCTTTTTGCAAAGGTTCCCAATCGAACCGTTAGTTTTGCACAGGTTCCAAACCGAGCCAGTCATTTTGCAACGGTTCCCAACTGAGACGGTTGCTTTGCAAACGTTCCGAACTGGGCCATTAGTTTTGCAGCAGTTCCTAACAGCCATTAGTTTTGCAACAGTTCCAGACCAAGCTGGTCATATTGCAACGGTTCTGAACCGAGCCATTAGTTTTGCAATGCTTCTGAACTGAGCCTTTAGTTTGCAAAAGCTTCCAGACCAAGCTAGTTCTTTCACAAAGGTTCTGAACCAAGCCGGTCGCTTTGCAAAGGTTCCCAATCGAACCATTAGTTTTGCACAGGTTCCGAACGGAGCCAGTCGTTTTGCAACTGTTACAAACCGAGCTGGTCACTTTGCAAAGGTTCTGAACAGAGCCCGTCCAAACCCGGCCCATCACCACCTCTTGCGAATCACCCGCGGCGTGTGTCCGGCACGGCAGGGGCGGCTGAGTTTGCACCGGCGGGGAACCCTCTCCGTCTGCGGAGAAGTGAGCGCTTTGGGTTTGGCATGACGTGTGTGGTTCCCCCCCCCCCTTTGGATGGGGCTCGAAATTAATTAACCTTGACGGCAAACCAAAATCCTCTGGGCGATGATTGATCCGAATCCCGAGTCATTTGTGATTGTGATCGTGATGATAATGATCATGGATCTGCTCCTGGCCAGTTCAGTTTGGCTCAAGAGTAGACCCACAGAACTTAACGGAGCCAAGTTTGCCCGGCTCGTTAATTTACACTTCCATTATTATTATTATTATTATTATTATTATTATTATTATTAGAGCCAAGTTTGCCCTGCCCATTAATTTACACTTCCATTATTATTATTATTATTATTATTATTATTATTATTATTATTATTATTATTATTATTTTATTTTATTATTTTATTATTATTATTATTATTATTATTATTATTATTATTAGCCAAGTTTGCCCTGCCCATTAATTTACACTTATTATTATTATTATTAACAGAGCAAAGTTTGCCCTGCCATTAATTTACACTTCCTGTTATTGTTATTATTATTATTACCTATTGAATTTATATGGATTCCCAATTTTCATTTCTTCATTTCGCGAAATGAAATTGAGGTGCAGAAGCACAAAATACAGAATAATAATAATAATAATAATAATAACAACAACAACAACAACCCCATAGCCCTTTTATAAAAAAGAGAAAGCAACTCGGGAGAAATCTTTGGACGGGACCCGGTTCTCAGGGATTTCGGAGAACTGGCATGATTGTTCCAGGTTCCTTCTCCAAGCCGTGTATGAAAGTCGGGAACCATCAATGGAACAGGATGAAACTCTGGGTTCCCCAACTGGCAATCTGTTCCGTGTTGATTAGCGATTTGGGGGGAGGGAAATTGCCGGGAAAAGAGACGGCGTTAATTCCGAGCCTCACCGGTTGTTTTTCTCGGCACCGCTCTTGGCGACCCTTCCTCACTTGTTTCTCTGGTTCTAGGTCTTGCATGGTTGAGGAATCCGGAACCCTGGAATCCCAGCTGGAAGCCACCAAGGTACGTGGGTTTCTTCCCCCTTCTCCAAATTTCCGAAAATATGAGTTTCCGCTACGAGGTGGCGGGATTTAATGTTTTTTAATTCAAATTAAATATTTATTAATTAAATTAAATCTGTTTTTCTTTCTTTTTGTATTTCTCTCTTTCTTTGCATTTCTCTCTTTGTATTTTTCTTTCCTTCTCTCTCTTTGTATTTTTATTTCTCTCTTTGTATTTATCTCTCTTTCTTTGTATTTCTTTCTCTGTTTTTCACTCTTTGTATTTCTTTCTCTTTGTATTTCTTTCTTTTTGTATTTTCCTTTCTCTGTCTGTATTTCTCGCTCTCTCTTTCCTTCTCTCTCTCTCCCTCTGTATCTTTATTTCTTTCTCTCTTTGTATCTTTCTCTATCTGTATTTCTCTGTATTTTTCTTTCCTCTCTCTCTCTTTCTCTTTGTATTTTTCTTTGTATGTCTCTTTGTATATTTCTCTGTATTTCTGTGTATTTTTCTTTCTTTTTGGATTTCTCTCTCTCTGTGTATTTCTCTTTATCTTTCTTTCTTTGTATTTCTCTTTCATTTTGTATTTTTCTTTCCTTCTCTTTCTCTCTCTGTATTTTTCTTTCTCTGTATTTGTGTATTTTCCTTTCTCTGTCTGTATTTCTCTCTCTCTTCTCTCTCTCTCTCTCTCTCTCTCTCTCTCTCTCTTTCTTTCCTTCTTCCTCTCTCTCTCTCTTTCTTTCTCTCCCTCTCCCAACAGCGCAAGCACCAGGAGATCCGGGCCATGCGCAGCCAGCTGAAGAAGATCGAGGACCTGGGCGCCGCCATGGAGGAGGCCCTGATCCTCGACAACAAGTACACGGAGCACAGCACCGTGGGGCTGGCCCAGCAGTGGGACCAACTGGACCAGCTGGGCATGAGGATGCAGCACAACCTGGAGCAGCAGATCCAAGCCAGGTGGGGGTCCGACATCCCAAGTCCCGGCCCCCTGCGTCCTTAGGGCGCCACTCTGGTCCCCCCACGTCCTGGCGAGTCCCCCGCCCTGTATCTATTTGTGTTCCCCGAGCGGGGAGGTGGGGTGCTCCGATTTGGGGGGAGGCGGGTGGGCTCCCGGGGGTGGGGCTAGCCGGCGTCCCCTGGCGTTCCGGGTTTCCGCTCACCGGCGGCCGCTTTCTCCTTCCCTCCCAGGAACACGACGGGGGTCACCGAGGAAGCGCTCAAGGAGTTCAGCATGATGTTCAAGTAAGTCGGGTGCTTCTCCCCACCCGCAAGGGGCCAAAAAATGAGAATCCCCATTTCCGGAGCGGTTCCGAAAGGCAGTCCAATCCCCTTCCAACGCCTTCCAATTTCAACCAGATTTGATTTTCCAGTTTCAGCCCAATTGGTTTTCTTGCCTTTCCTTTTCACTCATTTCCCCATTTCAACCCATTTATGTCCTTTTCCCCGATTCTCCCATATTAACCCAATTATTTTTCGGCCACTCCTTTTCATTTCAACCCATTTTTCTTGCCCGTCCTTTTCAGATTTCCCCATTTCAACCCATTTATTTTTCTTGTCCATTCTTCTCACCGATTTTCCCATTTCAACCCATTTATGTCCTTTTTCCCAATTCTCCCATATTAACCCAATTATTTTTCCTGCCTGTCCTTTTCATTTCAACCCATTTTTATTGCCCGTTCCTTTTACTTTGCAATTTCAACCCATTTATTTTTCTTGTCCATTCTTCTCACCGATTTTCCCATTTCAACCCATTTTGTCCTTTTTCCCTGATTCTCCCATATTAACCCAATTATTTTTCTCGCCCATCCTTCTCACTGATCTTCCCATTTCCACCCAATTATTTTTCCCGCCCGTCCTTTTCACCAATTTCGACTCAGTCACTTTTCTCGTCCGTTCTTCTTACCCGTTTCCCGCTTCCAACCCAATCCAATCCAAATTCGTGCCACTCCTTTTTAAAAAATAATAATTCTTTATTGATTAAAAATGTGAAAACATATATATCACATACATTTTACAACATGTAATAGGAATTAATACAAACAAAACTAATAGAAAATAAATGAAAGGTTCAATTTGTTAAAAATAACTTCCAATTATTCTCCCTGTATTTTATATTATTATAATGTACAGTTATATATTTCTGTTTGTTACTCGATTGCTGCTGTTTATCTCATGTTTGCGTATAGGTTCAGTCTGCATCTGCCATTAGGATCACTCCTTAAATATTATTTTAACATCCTCCATTCTTTCCAAACAGTTTGATTCATTTGTCCTCTTATTCTTCCAGCTGTCTTAGCTAATTGTAAATATTCCAACATTAGATTTTGCCCATCTTCTATGCCCGGCAAAGTTTGATTCTTCCCATTTCTAGCTATTAAAATGCTAGCTGCAGTTATCCCACACATACATAATCCTTTATTTATTTATTTCCTCTGGCAAAATACTTAGAAAGAACATTTCTGGTCTTTTTTTAAACGTACATTTAACCCATTTTTTTTAAGTTCTTCATAAATGTCGTTCCAATAAATGCATATATCAGGACGTATCCACCACATAGGTTTGTAAAACCCATTTTCTTTATTGCACCTCCAGCATAAAGGGGATCTATTTCTATACATTTTAGCCAATTTTTCGGGTGTTGGGTGCCACCCATACATCATTTTTAAGAGGTTTTCTATTCTCCCTTTTCCCGTTGTAATCCCGTGTCTCCTAATTCCAGGCACTTTGACAAGGACAAATCCGGGCGGCTGAATCACCAGGAGTTCAAATCCTGCCTGCGTTCCCTCGGCTACGATCTACCCATGGTGGAGGAAGGAGAGCCCGATCCCGAGTTCGAGGCCATTCTCGACACTGTGGATCCAAACAGGTAAGAGCGTTATTTGTCGTTCCGGGAAGCCCGAGAAGTTCCAGATTTTTTTTGATAGAGATCATGGCTGCTGTGTTACGTTCTATCTAGGTATAGGGCGGGCTGCAAATTCAATAAATAATAATAATGCCAATAAAATAAGATAGATAAACCGATGCCATGTTATATTTGGAAAAGGAACGGCCAGGATCAGTTCAGATCCAGGGAAAAGACGCAAAATCACTTCTGCACGGGTTTTCCGTGCCGCGATTCCAGCATTTGAAGCTGTCTCTCGTCCTATCCGGAATAAAACTCCCCCCCCCCTCCGCAGGGATGGGCATGTCTCCTTGCAGGAATATATGGCGTTCATGATCAGCCGCGAGACGGAGAACGTGAAATCCAGCGAGGAAATTGAGAGCGCGTTCCGGGCGCTCAGCTCCGAGGGGAAGCCCTACGTGACCAAGGAGGAACTGTACCAGGTAAGGAACGGAACTTGGGGCGTTCTCGGTTGGCAGGGAATCCTTTGATCCTTCTCACCTCTCCCAGCAGCCTATTATTCTATCCTTCCTTCTCTTTTCTCCTAGCATTCTTTTATTCTATCCTTCCTTCTCTCTTCTCCTAGCATTCTTTTATTCTATCCTTCCTTCTCTCTTCTCCTAGCATCTATTATTCTATCCTTCCTTCTCTCCTCTCATAGCACCCTATTATTCTATCCTTCCTTCTCTCCACTCCTAGCATCCTATTATTCTATCCTCCCTTCTCTCTTCTCCTAGCATTCTTATTCTATCCTTCCTTCTCTCTTCTCCTAGCATCTTATTCTATCCTTCCTTCTCTCTTCTCCTAGCATCTTATTCTATCCTTCCTTCTCTCCTCTCCTAGCATATTATTCTATCCTTCCTTCTCTCCTCTCCTAGCATTCTATTATTCTATCCTTCCTTCTCTCTTCTCCTAGCATTCTATTATTCTATCCTTCCTTCTCTCTTCTCCTAGCATTCTATTATTCTATCCTTCCTTTTCTCTTACCAGCCTATTATTCTATCCTTCCTTCTCTCTTCTCCTAGCATCTTATTCTATCCTTCCTTCTCTCCTCTCCTAGCATCTTATTCTATCCTTCCTTCTCTCTTCTCCTAGCATTCTTTTATTCTATCCTTCCTTCTCTCTTCTCCTAGCATCTTATTCTATCCTTCCTTCTCTCCTCTCCTAGCATCTTATTCTATCCTTCCTTCTCTCTTCTCCTAGCATTCTTTTATTCTATCCTTCCTTCTCTCCTCTCCTAGCATTCTATTATTCTATCCTTCCTTCTCTCCTCTCCTAGCATCTTATTCTATCCTTCCTTCTCTCTTCTCCTAGCATCTTATTCTATCCTTCCTTCTCTCTTCTCCTAGCATCTTATTCTATCCTTCCTTCTCTCTCTCCTAGCATCTATTATTCTATCCTTCCTTCTCTCCTCTCCTAGCATCTTATTCTATCCTTCCTTCTCTCTTCTCCTAGCATTCTTTTATTCTATCCTTCCTTCTCTCCTCTCCTAGCATTCTATTATTCTATCCTTCCTTCTCTCCTCTCCTAGCATCTTATTCTATCCTTCCTTCTCTCTTCTCCTAGCATCTTATTCTATCCTTCCTTCCTTCTCTCTTCTCCTAGCATTCTTTTATTCTATCCTTCCTTCTCTCCTCTCCTAGCATTCTTTATTCTATCCTTCCTTCTCTCTTCTCCTAGCATTCTTATTCTATCCTTCCTTCTCTCCTCTCCTAGCATCTTATTCTATCCTTCCTTCTCTCCTCTCCTAGCATCTTATTCTATCCTTCCTTCTCACCTCTCCTAGCATCTTATTCTATCCTTCCTTCTCTCTTCTCCTAGCATCTTATTCTATCCTTCCTTCTCTCTTCTCCTAGCATCTTATTCTATCCTTCCTTCTCTCCTCTCCTAGCATCTTATTCTATCCTTCCTTCTCTCCTCTCCTAGCATCTTATTCTATCCTTCCTTCTCTCTTCTCCTAGCATCTTATTCTATCCTTCCTTCTCTCTTCTCCTAGCATTCTTATTCTATCCTTCCTTCTCTCTTCTCCTAGCATTCTTTTATTCTATCCTTCCTTCTCTCTCTCCTAGCATTCTTTTATTCTATCCTTCCTTCTCTCTTCTCCTAGCATCTTATTCTATCCTTCCTTCTCTCTTCTCCTAGCATTCTAGGAGAAGAGAGGGAAGGATAGAATAATATGCTAGGAGAAGAGAGAAGGAAGGATAGAATAAAAGAATGCTAGGAGAAGAGAGAAGGAAGGATAGAATAAGATGCTAGGAGAGGAGAGAAGGAAGGATAGAATAAGATGCTAGGAGAAGAGAGAAGGAAGGATAGAATAAAAGAATGCTAGGAGAGAGAGAAGGAAGGATAGAATAAGATGCTAGGAGAAGAGAGAAGGAAGGATAGAATAAGATGCTAGGAGAAGAGAGAAGGAAGGATAGAATAAGATGCTAGGAGAAGAGAGAAGGAAGGATAGAATAAAAGAATGCTAGGAAGAGAGAAGGAAGGATAGAATAAAAGAATGCTAGGAGAGGAGAGAAGGAAGGATAGAATAAAAGAATGCTAGGAGAGGAGAGAAGGAAGGATAGAATAAAAGATGCTAGGAGAAGAGAGAAGGAAGGATAGAATAAGAATGCTAGGAGAGGAGAGAAGGAAGGATAGAATAAGATGCTAGGAGAAGAGAGAAGGAAGGATAGAATAAGATGCTAGGAGAAGAGAGAAGGAAGGATAGAATAAAAGAATGCTAGGAGAAGAGAGAAGGAAGGATAGAATAAAAGAATGCTAGAGAGGAGAGAAGGAAGGATAGAATAAAAGAATGCTAGGAGAGGAGAGAAGGAAGGATAGAATAAGATGCTAGGAGAAGAGAGAAGGAAGGATAGAATAAAAGAATGCTAGGAGAAGGAGAAGGAAGGATAGAATAAGATGCTAGGAGAAGAGAGAAGGATAGAATAAAAGAATGCTAGAGAGGAGAGAAGGAAGGATAGAATAAGATGCTAGGAGAAGAGAGAAGGAAGGATAGAATAAGATGCTAGGAGAGGAGAGAAGGAAGGATAGAATAAGATGCTAGGAGAAGAGAGAAGGAAGGATAGAATAAAAGAATGCTAGGAGAAGAGAGAAGGAAGGATAGAATAGATGCTAGGAGAGGAGAGAAGGAAGGATAGAATAAAAGAATGCTAGGAGAGAGAGAAGGAAGGATAGAATAAAAGAATGCTAGGAGAAGAGAGAAGGAAGGATAGAATAAGATGCTAGGAGAAGAGAGAAGGAAGGATAGAATAAAAGAATGCTAGGAGAAGAGAGAAGGAAGGATAGAATAAGATGCTAGGAGAGAGAAGGAAGGATAGAATAAGATGCTAGGAGAAGAGAGAAGGAAGGATAGAATAATAGGCTGGTAGGAGAAAAGGAAGGATAGAATAAGATGCTAGGAGAGAGAGAAGGAAGGATAGAATAAGATGCTAGGAGAGAGAGAAGGAAGGATAGAATAAAAGAATGCTAGGAGAGGAGAGAAGGAAGGATAGAATAAGATGCTAGGAGAAGAGAGGAAGGAAGGATAGAATAAGATGCTAGGAGAAGAGAGAAGGAAGGATAGAATAAAAGAATGCTAGGAGAAGAGAGAAGGAAGGATAGAATAAGATGCTAGGAGAGAGAGAAGGAAGGATAGAATAAGATGCTAGGAGAAGAGAGAAGGAAGGATAGAATAATAGGCTAGGAGAAGAGAGAAGGAAGGATAGAATAAGATGCTAGGAGAGGAGAGAAGGAAGGATAGAATAAGATGCTAGGAGAGGAGAGAAGGAAGGATAGAATAAGATGCTAGGAGAAGAGAGAAGGAAGGATAGAATAAGATGCTAGGAGAAGAGAGAAGGAAGGATAGAATAAAAGAATGCTAGGAGAAGAGAGAAGGAAGGATAGAATAATAGGCTGGTAGGAGAAGAGAGAAGGAAGGATAGAATAAGATGCTAGGAGAGGAGAGAAGGATAGAATAAGATGCTAGGAGAAGAGAGAAGGAAGGATAGAATAATAGGCTGGTAGGAGAAGAGAGAAGGAAGGATAGAATAAGATGCTAGGAGAGGAGAGAAGGAAGGATAGAATAAGATGCTAGGAGAAGAGAGAAGGAAGGATAGAATAAAAGAATGCTAGGAGAAGAGAGAAGGAAGGATAGAATAAGATGCTAGGAGAGGAGAGAAGGAAGGATAGAATAAGATGCTAGGAGAGGAGAGAAGGAAGGATAGAATAAGATGCTAGGAGAGGAGAGAAGGAAGGATAGAATAAAAGAATGCTAGGAGAAGAGAGAAGGAAGGATAGAATAAGATGCTAGGAGAAGAGAGAAGGAAGGATAGAATAAGATGCTAGGAGAGAGAGAAGGAAGGATAGGATAAAAGAATGCTAGGAGAGGAGAGAAGGAAGGATAGAATAAGATGCTAGGAGAAGAGAGAAGGAAGGATAGAATAAGATGCTAGGAGAAGAGAGAAGGAAGGATAGAATAAAAGAATGCTAGGAGAGAGAGAAGGAAGGATAGAATAAGATGCTAGGAGAGGAGAAGGAAGGATAGAATAAGATGCTAGGAGAAGAGAGAAGGAAGGATAGAATAAGATGCTAGGAGAAGAGAGAAGGAAGGATAGAATAAAAGAATGCTAGGAGAAGAGAGAAGGAAGGATAGAATAAGATGCTAGGAGAAGAGAGAAGGAAGGATAGAATAATAGGCTGGTAGGAGAAAAGGAAGGATAGAATAAGATGCTAGGAGAGGAGAGAAGGAAGGATAGAATAAGATGCTAGGAGAAGAGAGAAGGAAGGATAGAATAAGATGCTAGGAAGAGAGAAGGAAGGATAGAATAAGATGCTAGGAGAAGAGAGGATAGAATAAGATGCTAGGAGAAGAGAGAAGGAAGGATAGAATAATAGGCTGGTAGGAGAAAAGGAAGGATAGAATAAGATGCTAGGAGAGGAGAGAAGGAAGGATAGAATAAGATGCTAGGAGAAGAGAGAAGGAAGGATAGAATAAGATGCTAGGTAGAGAGAGAAGGAAGGATAGAATAAGATGCTAGGAGAGAGAGAAGGAAGGATAGAATAAAAGAATGCTAGGAGAAGAGAGAAGGAAGGATAGAACAATAGCCTGCTTTTGGGGTCAGCGCACAGGACGTGGGGTGGCGGGGATGCTGCATTCTCCCCCACTCCGCGCCCGGCCACCGATCCCAAAAGCCTTCTTTGCAGTTTGGCCTTTGGAACAAACTGGCGAAATCCGGAAATGGGATGTCAAATCCAGTCCGGCATTTCCCAATTCCTCCCTTCTTTTTGCCCTTCCAGAACCTGACCCGGGAACAAGCCGACTATTGCATCTCGCACATGAAGCCTTACCTGGACGGCAAAGGGCGGGAGCTTCCGTCGGCGTACGACTACGTCGAATTCACCCGCTCGCTCTTTGTCAATTGATCTCCCGGGGGCGGGGCTCGGCAACCCCCCCTTCCCGGCTGACCCGCGCTAGAATTCCCAGCTGAGCTTCCCGCCTCCTCCGGGTGGCGGTGAAGGACCCCCCTCTCCCGTCTCGCCATTCCAGCTTGCTCCGCCTCCTCCCCCGCTCTCGTTCGCCCCTTCCTCGGCCGCTCCGCGCATGCTCCCCCCACCCCCACCCAATGCGGAACACTCCGGACACAACCCGGAGCGGCGGCAGCTTTGCTTTGCGCAGTGTGCTTCAAGAAATAAAAGCGATTGGTCCAAGCAGAAACCGACTTTGGCTCTTTTGTGGTTTGGGCATGGGGGGGGGGGAGTGGTAATGTCAGGGTTGCGGGTTCGGTCATTGCACCTCTCCCCTTATATCAGCCCAACATATGGGTTCGGCCGGAGGACCCAATTAACTTCATTTAAAACAAGGAACATTTATGGCTTTTGAAATTCAAAACAAAAGATTGTTTTTTGAAATTTAATTTAGCTTAATTTTAAAAAGGGACATTCCAGTTTAAAAATCTAATTTACCGTGGAACATTTAGTGTTTATAATTGAATTGAATTTAAAACAGAACAGCCGAGTTGCTTTCATTTAATTATTTTAATTTTAAGCCAGGAACATTGTTTTTTCCATTGGATACACTGTATTTTTTGCTCCCTAAGACGCACTTTTTCCTTCCTAAAAAGGAAGGGAAAATGTTAATGCATCTTATGGCGCGAATGTTTAGCTCCCGCTGCCTCCCCCACCCCCACCGCGTTTGGCAGGAGGCGGCAACGGAGAAGTTGCTGGACCCTCCCCGCACCTCCGCTCCAGCAACAACCGCTTTGCTCCCCGCTGCCTCCCCCCACCCCCCAGAGTTCGGTGGGAGGTGGCAGCGGAGATGCTGCTGGATCCTCTGCGCCACCCGCCAATCCCAAAAGCAGGCTTTGGGGATCGGCGGCGGGGCGCGGAGTGTTGGAGAAAGCATCCCCGCTATTTTCTCCACCCCCTCCCCGCCACCGATTGGTGCCAGGTGCGGGGTGTGTGTGTGGAGAAAGCAGCGGGGATGCTGCTGCTTTTGGGATGGGCGGCAGGGTGCAGGGTGGTGCTCATCCCGCTTGCTTTGAAGGGAACGCTCACCCCTCATCCCCAGCTCCCTTCAAAGCAAGTGGGGATGAGCCGTTCTGAAGGGGTGCATGGTGCCCCTTCAGAGTGGCTCATCCCCAATTTTTTTAAAGGGAGCCAGGGAGAAGAGGTGGGCCTCCTTCGCTCCCCCCTTCCAACCTTTTAGAGCAGGAGGAAAACCAGAAAAAAATATTTCCCCTTGTTTTCCCCCTTTAAAAATCAGGTGCGTCCTATGGTACGGACCGAAAATTGCGGTAATAATAATCTGTATTGTGGTCCAACGGCCCATAACATGGATTCAGAATAAAATACGGTCTCCCTGTATTTTATTGTGAATTGAATTTAAAACATGGAACATTTAATTTAATTTGAAGGAATTTAAAACACTGAACCTTGCTTTTAAAAATTGAATGTAAGAGAAGGAACATTGGAGGAAGGAACATTCAGTTTCTTGAATTGAAAACAAGGATCGTTCACTTTTTAAAATTGAATTAAAAACCAAACATCTAATTTTATTTTCAATTTAATTGAACTTATACCAAGAAACTATTGTTGGGTTGTGGATGAGGTTGGGTTTTGGGTTGGGTTTTGTTGCATTGGGTTGGGTTAGGTTGAGTTGGGTTGGGTTTTGTTCGATTAGGTTGGGTTGTGGGTTGGGTTGGGTTGGGTTAGATTGAGTTGGGTTGGGATGGGATGGGATGGGTTGGATTAGCTTGTGGGTTGGGTTGTACCAAGAGTCGCACTTCCCTTTGGGGAGGAAACCACCCAAAATTTCATTTGCTTCTACCTCTGAGCGGTCAGTCGGTGACCTCGTTGGCCAACTGGTCGAGGTGGCTCATTTCGCGGGCTCCCTCCTCAGTGAAGTCCGAGCTGAGCTGCCAGATTTTCACCGTGCCCCCACCGTCCCCAGCGGCCAGAAGCTGGGCCTGGCGGGGGTTGAACTCCACGCAGTAGACGGGGCCCCGGTCACGGGTTTGCGGGATGGAGAGCGAGGGCTTCTGGGAGCTCTTGCCAAAGTCAAAGAGCTGCACTTCCCCTGGAAAACAGAGGAGGCAAAGGTTTATTTTTATTTTATTCCACACAAAAAACAAGGAACATTAAGTTTTGAATTTAAGACATGGAATATAAAGCTTTAATTTTAATTGAATTTAACTTCATTTAAAACAAGGAACATTAGGGTTTATTTTTAATGAAATTTATTTTAATTTTATGGAAACATTGCGGTTCTGGCTAGTGTTAATATTTTGTTGGAAGCCGTCCAGAGTGGCTGGGGAAGCCCAGGCAGGGTATAAATAATAAGGTAGTAGTAGTAGTAGTAGTAATAGTGGCTGGGAAAGCCCAGGCAGGGCATAAATAATAAGTTAGTAGTAGTAGTAGTGACTGGGAAAGTTGTTAGTGGTAGTAGTAGTAGTGGCTGGGAAAGTATAAATAATAAAAACAAAATCGAAAATTCTTTCTAGTAGCACCTTAGAGACCAACTGAGTTTGTTCCTGGTATGAGCTTTCGTGTGCATGCACACTTCTTCAGATACTCTGAAGAAGTGTGCATGCACACGAAAGCTCATACCAAGAACAAACTCAGTTGGTCTCTAAGGTGCTACTGGAAAGAATTTTCGATTTTGTTTTGACTATGGCAGACCAACACGGCTACCCACCTGTAACTATAAATAATAAGTTGTTAGTAGTAGTGGTGGTGGTGGTGCCTGGGGAAAGCCAGGCAGGGTATAAATAATAAGTTAGCAGTAGTACTAGTAGTACCTTCTCCGGAAGCGGCGGCGAAGACCAGGGGCCGGATGGGGGACCACCTGACGCCAAAAATGTATTTTTTTGAGAGTTGCAGGGAAACGAGGGGCTGCGCCTGCAGCATGGAGTGCAAGTGAACGTGTCCGTCGGTCCCCCCGCTCAGAAACAGGTTCCTGTCAGGAGGAAACAAGGTGTGAGATCGGTAAAGGGTAAATGTGGAAAAGTCTGCAAATGTCAAGAAGGAACCCAATTGGCAAGGGGGCAGGAGTCAATGCAAAGGCAACGATACTACTGTTCTAAAAGTCATAAGCAATAAGTAGTAGTAGTAGTAATAAATTTTATTTGTATCCCGCCCTAAAATCATATAAAACACAATATACATAAAAACAAACATAAGTAACAAATAAAAGTCGTAATAATAATAAAGAGATAGCAGTAAGTACCGTATTTTACGCTCCACAAGACGCACTTTTTCCCTCCTAAAAAGGAAGGGGAAATCCCTGTGCACCTTATGGAGCGAAGACTTCGCTCCTGCGGCCTCCCCCCATCCCCCGCCGCGTTCGGCAGGAGGTGGGGAGAGGCAGCGGCGATGTTGCTGGATCGTGCCAATACCTCTGTTCGCCAAAAGGTGCTGGGCACGATCCAGCAGCATCTCCGCTGCCTCCTCCTGCCGAATGCAGCGGGGGGTGGGGGGAGGCAGCAGGAAGCGAAGGGGATGTTGCTGGGTTGTGCCAGGTGCGTTCTCCCCTCACCCCCATGTCCCTTTAAAGCAAGCGGGGATGAGCGCTGTGAAGGGAGAAGGGGCTCCCCCTCCAGCGCCCCCTCCCTGGCTTTTAGAGGAGGAAAACCAGGAAAATATTTTTTCCTGGTTTTTCCCCTTTAAAAAACAGGTGCGTCTAGTGGTCCGGAGCGCCTTATGGACCGAAAAATACGGTAATAAGTAACAAGTAAAAAAGGAATTAGTAAAAGCAGTAAATACATAAAAGTAACGTCCAAGTAATAAGCAAAAATAAGTAAAAGGAATAAGTAGAAGAATTAAGGAATTAGCAGAAGGAATTAGTAGACGTGATAGTAACAAGTAATAGGTAAAGGGACCCCTGACCATTAGTTCCATTCGCAAACGACTGGGGTTGCGGCGCTCATCTCGCTTTATTGGCCGAGGGATATACTGAGAGTAAGCATAAGTAATTTCCAGAATAAACTGACATTTTTTTGTTTTTTAATAATAATATAATAATAATAATAATAATAATAATAATAATAATAATAATAATAATAAGTAATAATAATAGGTAAATAATAGCTAAATGGAAAAGTGGCAATGAAGAAGAAGAAGTGTAAATTAATGGGCAGGGCAAACTTGGTTTTAATAATAATAATAGTAATAATAATAATAATAAGCCATGCCCCTGGCTCACCTGTGGAAAGGAGAGCAGCTCACCGAGTAGACGGGACCTCCGTGGGGCGAGAAGGAAAACTGCACGGGCGCCTTGAGGGGGACGGAGCCCGCCTTCTGCAGGAGAGCAGGGGCCTCAACCGCCGCTGAGCACTTCAGCACGTCGCCCCCTTCCGTGCCCACGACAAAGACCGAGGGCTCAAAGTGGGAGAAGGAGAGGGAGGTGACCCCCACAGGCGTGTCCCCTCGGGAATGCTGCGGGCGGAAGGGGGAAGGAAAAGAGCTGGGGGTGAGTTCCTGCGGTGGTGCCGGCCGGAGGCACCCAACTTTCCGATCCAGGGAGGTCCCACTTTCCCAGAGGAAGTACCCCCAAATTTGCATGGGGGCCGTTGGTTCCCAAATTTGCTCTCCCTAACCCCAGACTCCCTCAGAGCACCCTATAGGGTAACGGTCCCCGACCCTGGGTTTCCCCGGAGCATGCTAACAATTAATGGTCCCCCTGACCCCAGACTCCCTCGGACCACCCTATAGGATAACGGGGCCCCGAACCTGGACTCCCTTGGAGCCCCCTATAGAGTAACAATCCCCCCGACCCTGGGTTTCCCCGGAGCATGCTAACGATTAATGGTCCCCCTGACTCCCTCGGACCACCCTATAGGATAACGGGCCCCCGAACGTGGACTCCCTTGGAGCCCCCTATAGGGTAATGGTCCCCCCGACCGCTGGGTTTCCCTGGAGCATGTTAACGATTAATGGTCTCCCTAACCCCGGACTCCCTTGGAGCACCCTATAGGATAACGGTCTCCCCTAACCCCGTCGGAGCAACTTATAGAATAATGGTGGTCCCCCCACTCTCTCAGAGCACCATCTAGGACAACAGTCCCCCCAACCCCCCATACAAGATAACGGTCTCCCGGACGCCGGAGTGGGCTCATGGGTAACGCTCTCCCCGACCCACCCGATCAGGTTCAGGGGTAACGCTCTCCCAGACCCCTGTATCCCCCAGAGCATGTGAGTGGGTAACACTCCCCCAGACCAGGTTCAGGAGTAACATTCTAACGGAGCCCAGAACCCCCCAGAGCAGGTCAGGGCTAATGCTCCCCCAGACCCGGGATCCCCCAGAGCAGGTTCATAGGTAACGCTCCCCTGGACCCGCCTGAGCTGACCTTCTTGGGCTTGGTGCTCCGGGGAATCTGCTGCAGTGCCAGGGCAAAGCCGGCGGTGGGTTCGAGGAGGCCATCCCTCTCCTCGTGCCAAAGCATGATCTTCCCGTCGGTTGAGGCGCTCAGGAGGCGGGTCTGCTTGGCGCCTTGGAGCCAGGTCACCTGATTCGGGAAAGGACAGGCGGCCTTTTGGGCGGGTGCGACAAGGCTGCTGGGTTTTCCAGCAACCGGAACCCTCGGGGAGGCGAGGGGCGCCGTGGGGCAGGAAGCAACTCCCTGTGAAAATCCCCGCCCACCTGTTTATTTGCACCTGTCTTAAAATGTCCTACGCAGATGTTTCACGGCAGCCGGCAAAATAAAACTCAACTTTTTCAAACGAAATGAAAATAAATCTGCTCGGAAATTGACCTGGATGTTCCTTGTTTTGAATTCAATTGAAAACTTAAGGTTCCTTGCTTGCAATAAAATAAAAATTTCACTTTTTGAAACACGGCAACACTACCCATTAACAAAGGAAACTCTTCCCCATTGAGAGGGATGGGTCAGAGGACCGGAACACAAAGGGATACATTTTGGGGGGTGGGGTGTCCCCTTCTACCTGGTAAACGGGGTCCGTGTGGGTGTCATCGGTCATCCCCGTCCTCCAGACCAACGGGTCTTCCGGCCGGCTGGTGTCCCACACCAGGACTTCCCCGCTGAAAAGGCCCCCTGCAAGGAAGAAATGCCGGGTTGGGCGACACAAAAGCCGCACTTTTTGGACCCCAGGGGATGCTGGGGGGTGGGCCGGACCCGAACTTTGACGGAGGGGAGCAGCAAACAGGAGGTGGTTAATAATAATAATAATAGATAATAATAAACAATAAATAATTATTATAAACAATTTAAAATAATCATTACTTTTGATTATTACAAACAATTATAAATAATAATAATAAAATATAAATTCTTATAATTATTATTATTATTAACCACCTTCTACAGTTAATGCTGAGGTGAGAGAAACGGCCCTTGGCGTGGGTCCCCCTTCCCCGGGCGCAGAGGGGGGCGTGTGAGATGGGGTACCGGCAATGATTGACGGCTGCCGAGGGTGGAAGGCCAGGCACATGGCCGAGCTGGGGACGTCCACCACCAGGTCAGGGCGCTCGGGGTTAAGGGCACGGCGGTCGAGGTTCCAGGTACAGACGTAGGACTTTTCCGCACTCCAGTCCCCGTCGTCCAATCTGGAATGAGAGAGAAACGTCGGATGAGCAAACGGGATGGGGGGATGGGGGGATGACCAAGTGGGGAGGGGGGATGAGCAAGCGGGATGGGGGGATGAGCAAGCGGGGAGGGGGGATGAGCAAGCGGGATGGGGGGATGAGCAAGCGGATGAGTAAGCGGGATGGGGGGATGAGCAAGCGGGATGGGGGGATGAGCAAGCGGGATGGGGGGATGAGCAAGCGGGATGGGGGGATGAGCAAGCGGGATGGGGGGATGAGCAAGCAAGCGGGATGGGGGGATGAGCAAGCAAGCGGGATGGGGGGATGAGCAAGCGGGGAGGGGGGATGAGCAAGCGGGATGGGGGGATGAGCAAGCGGGATGGGGGGATGAGCAAGCGGGATGGGGGGATGACCAAGCGGGGAGGGAGGATGAGTAAGCGGGATGGGGGGATGAGCAAGCGGGATGGGGGGATGAGCAAGCGGGATGGGGGGATGAGTAAGCGGGATGGGGGGATTGAGAGGGGAGGGATGGGGGGATGAGCAAGCGGGATGGGGGGATGGTTAATGAGCAAGCGGGATGGGGGGATAATATGGGGGGATGAGCAAGCGGATAATGAGCAAGCGGGATGGGGGGATGAGCAAGCGGGATGGGGGGATAGGGGGGATGAGTAAGCGGGATATGAGCAAGCGGGATGGGGGGATGAGCAAGCGGGATGGGGGGATGACCATAATGAGCAACTTTTGATGAGCAAGCGGGATTGAGCAAGCGGGATGGGGGGATGAGCAAGCAATGAGCAAGCGGGGAATAATAATGAGCAAGCGGGATGGGGGGATGAGCAAGCGGGATAATTATTATTATTATTATGAGCCGGGATGGGGGGATGAGCAAGCGGGATGGGGGGATAATGCTAAGCGGGATGGGGGGATGAGCAAGCGGGATGGGGGGATGAGCAAGCGTAAGCCTGGGGGGATGGCGGGGAGGGGGGATGGGTCCAAGCGGGATGGGGGGATGAGCAAGCGGGATGGGGGGATCCCAAGCGGGATGGGGGGATGAGCAAGCGGGATGGGGGGATGACCAAGAGGGATGAGTAAGCGGGATGGGGGGATGAGCAAGCGCCGGCGGGATGATTGAGCGGCTGAGTGGATGGGGGGATGAGCAAGCATGGGGGGATGAGCAAGCGGGATGGATGAGCAAGCGGGGAGGGGGGATGAGCAAGCGGGATGGGGGGATGAGCAAGCGGGATGGGGGGATGACCAAGCGGGGAGGGAGGATCGGGATGGGGGGATGAGCAAGCGGGATGGGGGGATGAGCAAGCGGGATGGGGGGATGACCAAGCGGGGAGGGAGGATGAGTAAGCGGGATGGGGGGATGAGCAAGCGGGATGGGGGGATGAGCAAGCGGGATGGGGGGATGAGCAAGCGGGATGGGGGGATAGCAGAGCGGGATGGGGGGATGAGCAAGCGGGATGGGGGGATGAGCAAGCGGGATCCGAGCAAGCCGGGATGGGGGGATGAGCAAGCCCGTCGCCAATCGGGATGGGGGGATGAGCAAGCGGGATGGGGGGATGAGCAAGCGGGATGGGGGGATGAAAGCGGGGAGGGAGGATGAGTAAGCGGGATGGGGGGATGAGTGCGGGATGGGGGGATGAGCAAGCGGGATGGGGGGATGGGGGGATGAGTAAGCCAAGATGGATGAGCAAGCGGGATGGGGGATGAGCAAGCGGGATGGGGGGATGAGCAAGCGGGGAGGGGGGATGAGCAAGCGGGATGGGGGGATGAGCAAGCGGGATGGGGGGATGAGCAAGCGGGATGGGGGGATGACCAAGCGGGGAGGGGGGATGAGTAAGCGGGATGGGGGGATGAGCAAGCGGGGAGGGGGGATGAGCAAGCGGGATGGGGGGATGAGCAAGCGGGATGGGGGGATGAGCAAGCGGGATGGGGGGATGAGCAAGCGGGAGGGGGGGATGAGTAAGCGGGATGGGGGGATGAGCAAGCGGGATGGGGGGATGAGCAAGCAAGGGGATGATGGGGGGATGAGCAAGCGGGGAGGGAGGATGAGTAAGCGGGATGGGGGGATGAGCGCGGGATGGGGGGATGAGCAAGCGGGGAGGGAGGATGAGTAAGCGGGATGGGGGGATGAGCAAGCGGGATGGGGGGATGAGCAAGCGGGATGGGGGGATGACCAAGCGGGGAGGGAGGATGAGTAAGCGGGATGGGGGGATGAGCAAGCGGGATGGGGGGATGAGCAAGCAAGCCAAGCGGATGAGTAAGCGGGATGGGGGGATGAGCAAGCGGGATGGGGGGATGAGCAAGCGGGATGGGGGGATGAGCAAGCGGGATGGGGGGATGAGCAAGCGGGATGGGGGGATGAGCAAGCGGGGAGGCGGGATAAGCGGGGGGAGGGGTGAGGAAGTTGGGAGGGGGCAAGGAAGCAGGGAGGGGAGACGAGGAAGGGGAGGAGGTGAGGAAGGCGTGTGAGAAAATATCTCTGGGGAAAATATCTCTAGGGGGAGATGAGCAAGCGGGATATCTTGGGGGGGTATTTTTTACACGGGCCCAGATCCGCCCTGCAAGATCCGGAGGAGCTCACCTGCCATAGGAGCATGCCACTACAGCCCCGGTGGAACTCCAGGTGACGCCGGTGACTTGCAGTTTCCGCTCCTGCGCTACCGGGTACGAGAGGCTGTGCAAGCAAGAGACCTGCCGGGAATCCAAAGGGGGAAATCAAAAAGAAAAGGAAATCCTATTAATATTCTTGCGGTCCAAACACCCATCAAACAATATCAGAACAAAATAGTTCCGACAGCCAAGCACGAAAGATAAAGCAAGGCAGTCGTTTTGTTTTGTCTTGTCTTGAGCGTGGCAATTTTTCTTTCTTTTGACTTCCAAAAGAAACAACAACAACAACAACAACAACAATTTATTATTTATACACTGCCCATCTGGCAACAACTACAACAACAACAATTTATTATTTATACCCAGCCCATCTGGCTGGGTTTCCCCAACCAGTGTGTTGTGTAAACATTGTATAAATGATGATAACGATAATGATAATATTAATGATAATGATAATAATAATGTAATAATAATTCATTATTTATACCGCCCATCTGGCTGGGTTTCCCCAGCCACTCTGGTGGCTCCAACAGAATAATAATAATAATAATAATAATAATAATAATTCATTTATTTATAAATTTTTCGGGCAGGAGATATGGAAGTATCAGTCGTACAAACAGGCTAAAAAAACAGTTTCTATCCGTGGGCTGTTAGGCTGCTGAACAGAAAATAATATCTTGCAACTGTCTTTCAGAAAGGAAAGGAAAAAGGAAAGAAAGAAAGTAAAATACAAGTCAAGTCACATGAAACGAAAAGGAAAAGGAAAGAAAGTAACAAAAGGAAATAAAAAAATATTTTTTTAAAAAAAAACATAGAGAGAGGCAAACTAGAGGGAAGCACGGAACAAGGCAGTGGGAGCTTTTGGTTACTGCACGCAGGCAAAAATTTAACAGGAAATTATCTCTGTTTTCCCATACATATATATTGGCATATATGTATATATATGCGCGCGCACGCGCACACACACACACACAAATATATATATATAAATGAAGAGAAATAATTTCCTGATATACACACACACACACATATATATATACTGGAGGAGAGATAATTTCCCGATATATATACACACACAAACACACACATACAGACACACACATATATATATGGAGAAAGAGAGATAATTTCCTGACACACACACACACACATACATATATATATATATATATATATATATATATATATGTATGTATGTATGTATGTATGTATGTATGTATGTATATATCAGTGGTGGCGAACCTTTTAGAGACAACCCAATGATTTATCACAAAGTGCCAATCCGGGGGATCATGGGGGAGAGTTGTTGAGCTTTTTTTTTGGGAGGAGTACCCCAGAGTTCTCGAAGCGACTAGCATGAGTTTGGCCAAACTGCGGGAGGCAGTGAAGGATAGGCGTGCCTGGCGTGCTCTGGTCCATGGGGTCACGAAGAGTCGGACACGACTGAACGACCAAACAACAACAACAACCCCAGAGTGGTTGAACTTCTATATATGTGCACTTTATTTATAATATTTTGAAAATAAATAGTTGCCTTTCAGCACTTCTCGACCGTCTCCTTGTCCACGGTGCCGGGCTGGTGTCGGCGGCGGGGCTGGAAGGCGTCCTTCAGCCCGCCGTGGCCCTTCTTCGGCGGGGCCGACATGGCGGAGAAGGGGGGGGCGACGGCGGCTTCGGCTGAGGGAGGGATAAGGCGCGCGTGTGTGTGTCCCTTCCGCCAGGCCGCTCCTTCCCCGGCTTGCCTACCGACTGTTGAGGCGGAGGAGAAGGGGCAACGGGGACGCGCCCGAATGGCGGAGGGGGAAAAAAGGGGAGCGGGTGGGAAGGGAAAGAGGACGAGGCCGCCGCCGCCGCCGCGCGCGCCTGAGGAGGGAGAAGCGCGCCCGTTAAACCTCCGTGACAGGATAGCGAGCCTCATTTACGGGCGCCCTAATTGGCTGCGGCAGTGGCGAGGGCGGGAGGAAAGGCGAGACTCTATTGGAGGAGGGGGGAAAGGCTCCCTGAGGGAAGGCGCGTTCCGATTGGCTGCGGCAGTGGCGAGGGTGGGAGGAAAGCCTGTTGGAGGAGGGGAGAAACGCTCCCTGAGGGAAGGCGCGTTCGGATTGGCTGCGGCAGTGGCGAGGGCGGGAGGAAAGGCCGAGACTCTGTTGGAAGAGGGGAAAAGGCTCCCTGAGGGAAGGCGCGTTCTGATTGGCTGTGGCAGTGGCGAGGGTGGGAGGAAAGCCGAGACTCTATTGGAGGGGGGGGGAAACGCTCCCTGAGGGAAGACGCGTTCTGATTGTACCGCTCGTTTTCAACAGCCCACCCCTAGGGTTCAGTCGCGTTTTGATTGGTCAGAGCGAAGGGGGGGGCGAAGGGCGGGTGATGGGGCGATGGCGCGCGTGCCCACAGAGAGGGCTCTGCGTGCCCACTTGGGCACACGTGCCATAGGTTCGCCACCACTGGTATATATTGTAGGGAAGAGATATAATTTCCTGATACATATGTACACACAAACACACATACATAGGGCAAAATATATAGATATATAGATAGTGTTACATAGTGAGTCCAGCCAGTAGCGGTACAATCGTATCTTTATTCATAGCAGCATGGAAGTAAACAGAAAAGAAAGAAAACTCTCTCCTGTATATAAGCAGCTGGGCTCCAAGCCAACCCAGGTGCAGCTAATGAAAAGCAATGGCCCCCATTAACCAGCTCCTGATTACTCGCTCCTGTGTTGTGCCTACACTTCCATACCCAATAGATAGAGAGAGAGAGAGAGAGAGAGAGATGGAGGGATATAGTTCTATCTCGGCGTCTTTTACCGTCTCGTTCTGCTCCGCCCAGTTGACCTCGAAGCCGTCAAAGGCGTGGCTCTTCCAGTTCTTGTCCAGTTCCCGGACGACGGGCTCCTCCACGCCCTGCAGAAAGGCCAGCAGGCCGGCGTAGTCGGCTGCCCCCGGCGCCTGGCGGGGCCGTTCTTCCCCGGGCTCGCCGCCGCCCGTCTGCACCTCCGCGTCGCCGCCGCGGCGGGACTGAGTGGCGGCTTCGGCCGCCGAGATGCCTCCTGTCTGGGTGCTTTTCTGCGGGGGGGTGGGGGGTGGGAGAAGGTATATTATACAGTAGAGGTGTATTATAAAGCAGATATGGATATAATTCTATTATCTTCAGACGCCCACCTCCTCGCAGCGCCTTCCCCGCTCCGCCCGCCACACCGACGCCACGTCCACGACGCCCGCCGCCGCGTTGCCGAACATCCCGCAGGTGGCCGACGTTTCTCCTAGCGCCGTAGGCCGCGTTGCCACGGCGACGTCGTCGGCGCGGCGCGGGGGGATGACGCTGCGAGAGGGGCCCGCATTCCCGCGAAAACTCGGGGGAAATCGCGCGGACCGGCCCCTATTCCTCGCCGAAACCGCAGAGGAGACCACGCAGCCTCTCGCGGGAAGTCGCCGCTTGGCCCCTATTCCCGCGAGAAGTCGGAGGAAATCGCGCGGAAAGGGCCGTATTCAGAGAGGCCTTCTCTCGCGAGAGGTGGGAGGGGTTCGCGCGGAGAGGACCCAATTCCCACGCCTACCTCAGAAGAGATCACGCAGCCGAGCCGTACTGTCGCGAGAAGTCGCCGCTCAGCCTCTATCCCCGCGAGAGTTTGTTCGAAATCCCGCCACCGAGGTCTCCATCGCCATCTTGGCCGTGGGCAACGGCCCACGCCGCGGCGCTGACTATGCGGTGAGGATTGGCGGCCTGCTGCCCAAAGTAAAGATGGCAGTGGCGCCGCTTTTGACCAAACCTTCCCAGAGGAGTTTCTTGACTTATTTTGATATATTTATCATCATTTATTTTGATATTTTGTTGTATTTATATTCATTCACTCGATATATTTGTATTCATTTATTGGTCTTATATCTTTATGTTGCAGAATCCCCCCCCCTCACGAGTCGCACAAGCACCTACATAAGCCCTCGCGATAAAGGGCCTCCCCAAAAGTCCCGATCTGCGCCCCAAATTTAGCCCCGAGAAGCGCTACTGCCGGATCGCTTCTCCTACGCGCCATTTTCTTCAATGAACGACAAACCCACCAATCAGGAGCGTGCATTCAGCCCAGCCTGCAAAATGGAACGTTCAGCTCAGCTACTGTCATCGCCTTCACGCTTGAGTACACGCTAAGTGGGTATTGACAGGCTCCTTGCTACAATGTATCCAGACTAGGGAAACTATTAATTATAACTTGCAACAATGTAACAAATGGACAATTTAGACTCTGTTTGACAGCTCAAAATGTTTATTATTGTAAAATTCCATAACTTCTGAACGCAGTGTCCAATCTGCTCAGTTCGAGTGTCTATTTTCTCCTCAGAAGATGGACTTTTCATCCCCGCGGTTCCCGTCATCCTCCGACCATCGGAAATATATTTTCCTGAACATATATAATTTTTGGACCTTTGTGTCAGTGACTTTCATAATCCTTTAAGCTGGCAGTCACGTCCTCATCCAGGTGTAAGAGGAAATGCACCCCTCCCAATAATCCTGTCAAGCACCCTTCGATCAGTTACCATGGTAGCAGACATCCTCCCGGGAGCCTGCTATTGTCCTCTCCTACAGGAAAACTTCCAATGTATATTGCCCCCACCCTAAATCCTTTCATCGATCCCTGCCACCCTTCCGGGCATGCACACCTGTTTACCTGTATGCAAAGTCTTGCCATGTGTTCCCTTTCAACCCCTCCCGCCTTTCTAGGGGCGTACCTTGGTGATGGGTTAGGTGATATAAGGAAAGGGCCCCCTTTGTTCGGGGCTTCCATCTTGCTTCTCTTGGGTGAGTGGAGGACCGGTCGCGACCGTATTTTCTTTCAATAAAGGCCAAGCCTACTGGCTGCTGTTTTGCTCCATCTCCTAGCCTGTGCCTCGTTGTTTTGTCCAAGTGGACCCCATATCGGATTTTTCCTTTTTCATTTATGTTTATTTTCATCTGTTTATATCTATTCCCTAATTATTATTAAACTTAATGTTCTGCTCTGCCCTGCAAAGTCTGTCCCAGATGTCCTCATTCTGCCCCTTCCTTCCTTCCTTCTTCTGCAAAGTATCTGTTCCTTCCCACTCTATACTGATTGCAACTCCAAGATAATTTCCTCCTAACCTTCAATCATTCCTTGGAGCTTCTTAAGCAGAGCTTGGAGACTCTTCTCTCCCGGATTCCGGGGCCAAGATTTCTGCATTGCACGGGGTTGGACTAGATGACCCTCAGGTCCCTTCGCGCTTTATAGTCTTCTCATTCAATGATTGGAACTCCAAGATTCTATGATTCCATTCTTAGCAACCTTTTTCAGCCAGGGGCCGGTCCACCATCCCCGAGACCAGGGGGGGAAATGAACGAATTCCTATGATCCACAAATAACCCAGAGGTGCATTTTAAATAAAAGCAACTTTCTACTCATCTAAAAACACCAGGCAGGCCCCACAAATGACCCAGAGGTGCATTTTAAATAAAATGGCATTCTACTCACTGATTCCTGGACCGTCTGTGGGCCAGATTGAGAAGGCAATTGGGCCACATCCGGCCCTGGGCCTTAGGTTGCCTACCTCTGTCCTAACCTATCATTCCTTGGAGCTTCTTAAGCAGTCCAACCCCTTCCTTCCAGATCCCCCTAGAAACCCCTCCTTCCGGAACCCCCTTCAAATCCCTCCTTCCAGAACCCGCTTGAAATCCCTTTCCGGAACCCCCTTCAAATCCCTCCTTCCAGAAACCCCTTCAAATCCCGGAACCCCCTACAAATCCCTCCTTGGCTTTGAAAACAGGCATCCCCAGAAACGTTGGGTTGCAGAAAATTCCATTTTAATATTCCAAGCAGCTCTCAGGTGTATTCCCGGAATACTCTCCAAAAATAAAAATTCCATTATTTCCTTTTAAGTCTGACGGATACTATTCCCGTCGGGAACGGCGGGAAATCTCATCGTGTCCTGATCACATCAGAATCAAAAATCAAAATTGTGAAATTAAAAATTAAAATTAATTATCAAATTACAAAATTTAAAAAAATAAATTTAAAATTAATTATCAAAGCATATTCTGGATTTTGGCGCTATCAGTTTCTGTAAGGCCCAGAAAGCCCTGGGGCAGGGTCACAACCTCCAAAAGGACGGGGGCAGAAATCCCTTGGGGAGGGGGATTTCATTCCGCCGCAAACATTCCTGGGAAGAGAGGAGGGAGGAATATTATTATTATTATTATTATTTCATTTCAATACTGCTTTACATTTCCAAGAAAAATCCCAAAGCGGTTTACAGCCCATGCCACATGTATCTGTGTTGCTTTTTATTGAAAAAAGTGGAGATTCTGCAAATTTTGGGAATGAAGCAAAAGGAATGCAGAAATTCCAACTGCACCTGGATCTCTGTGGCTTTTCATTGCAAACAGTAGAAAATCTGCAAATTTTGAGAATCCACCTAATTTGTAATAGGGG
Organism: Lacerta viridis; assembly: GCA_900245905.1. NCBI lineage: Eukaryota > Metazoa > Chordata > Lepidosauria > Squamata > Lacertidae > Lacerta > Lacerta viridis. Next base: position 130,553 of record OFHU01002975.1, on the reverse strand, counting down.
CAGGATTAATTTCCATTGCAACTGGATCTGTGTGGCTTTCCATTGCAAACAGCGGGAATTCTGCTAATTTGGAGAATGGTACAATAATGCAATAACTTCGAGGGTACCTCTGTCACTCGGGCGGGATTTGCAAAGGGCGAGGCAGCCTTACCTCCAAAAACTGCTTCAACCTTATGAACGACCCCATTTCCACGGCACCGGTGATGGCTTCGATCCTGCAGGGAGCAAGAGGAAGTTTTTGATTGCCAACGGCAGAAAGGGAGCTTACCAATTTTGGGAATCCACCTGATTTGCAATGAAGGAGGAATAATTTCCATTGCAAATTTATCTCCGTTGCTATTTATTGCCAACGGCAGAAAGCCTGCAAATTTATCCCAATTGCTTTTTTTTGCAAACAGCAGAAAGCCTGCGGATTTTGACAGCAAACCTGATTTACTACGGACTTAATTTCCATTGCAACTTTATCCCAATTGCTTTTTGTTGCAAACAGCAGAAAGCCTGCAAATTTAGACAGTAAACCTGATATGCAACGGAATAATTTCCATTGCAACTTTATCTCCATTGCTTTTTATTGCAAACAGGAGAAAACTTGCAGATCTTGACAGCAAACCTTTTTGCAACGGAATAATTTCCATTACAACTGGTTCTCCCGTTGCTTCTTATTGCAAACGGTGGAAGGATTGCAAATTTTAATTATAGACGTGATCGGTGATACCTTGGGAGATACTCTTCTCTGAGCAAGACGATCATCTTCCAAAACTGGGCCTGGTAGACTTTCATGAGAGCGTTGCCACAGACCTGTGGGAGGCAAATAGTAACAACAATAACAATAATTTTAAAAAAAACACCAATAAAATCAATAATAAAAAACCAATAAAAACCAATAATAATAAAACAAGAAACAATAATAAGCAATAATAATAACAACAATTAAAAAAACAATAAAATAAGTAAAATAAAAATAAAATAAGTAAAATAAAAAAAATAAAAATAATAACCCAATGATACCCCCCGTAAAAGAGCCAATTTTCAATCGATATAGTAAGGCTCACGTCAGATTTCCGTAATTGAAAACTAATAAAAAGGATTGCAAAATAAAATAAAATTAATAAAGGGAAAATTTAATTTAATTAAAAAAAAGGAAAAAAATAATAACCCAATGATACCCCCCCACAAAAGAGTCAATATGCTATATGCTCACGTTGGATTTCTGTAATTGAAAACTAAAAAAAAAAGATTGCAAAATAAATAAATAAATTAAATTAAATTAAAATAACCCAATGATACCCCCCACAAAAGGGCCAATTTGCAATCGATGCACCTCCCCCCCTGCCATGGACGCCTGGGACCCACCTCCAGGAAATCGAAGAGGACGGTGGCAGTCACGTCAGCCAGGGGTTCCAAGTTCAGGATCTGGGCCAGCCAGCGCCAGGCCTGGTTAAGTCCGTGCGGGTGGTTCTGGGAAAGGGGGAAAGACTGTACTGAAATCGGATCAATTGAAATTGAATCAATTGAAATCGTGATTCAAATTCCTAGTCAGTATGACTTGATTTAAATCGAATCAACTGAAACCACGATTCAATTCCCTACTCAGTAAGACTTGATGAAATCGGATTGATTGAAATCAAGATTCAAATCTCTAGTCGGTAAGACTTGATTTAATTTTTTTAAAACCATTTTTTTAAAAGTATATTATCCGCCCTGGAAGGGAGCCCAGGGTCATCTAGCCCAACCCCAAATCCTGGGACCCAATCCCTATTTCTGGAATCCGTACCCCGTCCATCCCCGTACGGCCAGCGGAGTTGAAGGATAGCGGCGTACAGCCGGATCATTCCAGACATCCGTTTCAGGAAGTTGTCCTGAGTCTCCAGCTTTGAATCATGCGCCTGGTAGCCCAGGAGCCTGTGGGCCAGAAGGGGAGAAGTTCAATCCATCCATCTGTCCATCCATCCATCCACCAATCCATCCATCCAGGAATCCATCCATCCATCAATCTATCCATCCATCAATCCATCCACAGATTTAATTGAATTTCGTTTTTCAATTTGTAAGATTTGTTTAACCAACCTTAATATATATAGAATTAAATTTCCTGTCTCACAATTTAGAATACTCATTTAACCAAACTTAAAATATCACACACACAAACACATATAAATTAATTTTCCTGTTTCACAATTTGGAATATTCACCGAACCAACCTCAAAACTATCAATGGAAAGGAAGCTCTGCCGGGATGAAATAATAATAATAATAATAATAATAATGGGACAAATGATTCCAAACAACGGGAAACGCATCCATGAACCCATTTCGGAAAATGCAAAGGATCTGGGTTTGGGTTTGGCTCCTTGTTTCGGAGGCGGGCCCCATTCTCAGCTTAGGTATTAATAAATAATAATCAATAATCAATAATAAATTAATAATTAATAATAATACTATTATGCATCGAGTTTCTATCCCGCCCTCCGCCTCCAACCCCCCCGCCCCCGTGGAATTACCGTATTTTTCGCTCCATAAGACGCACTTTTTTCCTCCTAAAAAGTAAGGGGAAATACCTGTGCGTCTTATGGAGCGAATGGTGGTCCCTGGAGCTAAATTGCCCAGGGGCCAAAAGCAGATTGTGCTTTTTATTTTACAAAGAGAAAAGGGGGTGTTGAAAGGACCCCGCTCAGCAGCTGATCAGCAAGAGATCGGGAGAGAGATAAGAGTCCCGGCTCCCTTTCAGCCCCGCCCTCCTTTGTTGAATGTGCTGCAGAGGGAGGTTGTTTGTTTCCCCAGGACATGTGACTGGCTGATTAGATTATCTGTCTGGAAACAGTAGAAACTGCTCCCTTTCCTTAAGATTTTTCAGAAATGTGAGTTGAACCCCATAAAAATGGGGCTTTTCCTCTTTGCTTTTCCCCCTTTGCAAAAGGAGCTTTGCTTTTCCCCCTTTGCAAAAAAAGCTGCAAAACTTTTAGCTGATCCTCAAAAAAACCAGGGCTTTTCCCTTTGCAAAAAAAGCTGCAAAACTTTTAGCTGATCCTCAAAAACAGGGCTTTTAGAGGAGGAAAACCAGAAAAATATTTTTTTCCCTTGTTTCCTCCTCTAAAAATGAGGTGCGCCCTATGGTCCAGTGCGTCCTATGGAGCGAAAAATACGGTACCTTCGATATTCCTCCGGGGAAGCCCCTTCCTGGAGCGCCGGGCGGACGGGAACAGCATAGGGACACTTCCTGTGCAGGTGGGCCAGCAGGAAGTCGCCCACCTTGGGGTGCAGCTCCCAGATCCCGGACGCCACCACGGCGATGGGGAAGGCCGCCTCATGGTGGGAAGCCACCTCTTCCTCTCCCTGTTTCTGGGGGGGGGGAACCAACGTTAGGGTTGGCATCCTTGCACTGCACTGTACGTCCTTTAATTTAATTCAGTTTTATCTCATTTTGCATTGCATTGCATTGAATTTCATTGCACTGCATTGAATGTCTTTTAATTACATTATATTATGAAGCAGTCTGCGTTTCTTGGATAAGAGTTTGATGTCAACTTTAAAATAATGATCTATTAGATCTAGAAGGGCATAACAACCATTTGGGCTTTTGTGGAACTTTTCTCCTTGCAAACAGGTGGAATTCTGCAAATTTAGGCTTCTGTGGGACGTTTCTTCTTGCAAACAGGCGGGATTCTGCAAATTTGGGCTTGGTGGGGGTTTTTTCACTGCAAACAGGCGGGATCCTGCAAATTTGGGCTTTTGTAGGATTTTGGCCTTGCAAACAGGCGGGATACTGCAAGTTCCGAACAGATTTGCAATGAGGGTGCTGTAATTCCAATTGTGCTTCCCTTGTTTTGGTTGGAAAAGCGGCTCTCTGGAAGTCGGAATGCCCTCTCCAAGGGGGGGGGGATTTGGGGAAAATTCCCAAAAACTTACCACAAATTTTTCTGCAAGTTTGTAATAGGCAAAGTTGAGACCCTCGGGATGCAGAGCGACGGAGACGCTCTGACCTCCGGATCGGACAGGTTTTCCGGAGAGGAGAGCATTGATTTTGTCAAATATCTCCTTCAGCTGGGATCCTGGAAGGAAAAGCGGAGGGAAAATTTGGGAACGAGTGAAGGAATTAAAGGGGGATCAAGGGAGGAGGAAGTGGAGGGGAAATTGGGAAACCGGTAAAGGGAGGAGGAAGCAGAGGGAAAATTGGGAAACAGGAAAAGGGAAGAGGAAGCGGAGGAAAAGTTGGGGAAAAGGAAGAAAGGGAGGAGGAAGTGGAGGAAAAATTGGGGAAAAGGAAGAGGAAGCGGAGGGAAAATTGGGAAACCGGAAAAGGGGATTAAGGGAGAAAGTCGGAAAGGAAACAGCCCCTTGCTGACCTGCTCTAGTCGAGATTTGACTGACAGGGGTGGTGACGGCTTTCTGCAGATCCATCTTTATTTTCTTCTCCTGGAAAAGGGGGGCGGGAGACAGAAAGAATCATCGGCATTTTGGGATTTCCCCACCCAGCAAACACACACTCCCCCCCAAAAAACCCATGCCCGGAATTCGGGGATCCCCATCGGGTCGGCCCCGCCACTTCCTGGAAGAGGGCCGTGGTGAGTTCCTCCAGAGAGCTGCAGGAGAAAGGGATCCGGGGACCTGTACAGGGATCCGGGGACTCGTAGAGGGATCCGGGGAATCATAGAGGGATCCAGGGACTCGTACGGGGATCTGGGGAATCATCTGAGGGATCCAGGGACTTGTAAAGGGATGCAGTGAATCATCCGAGGATCTGGGGACTTGTACAGGGATCCGGGGAACTGTCTGAGCACCCGGGGGAAATTGCCTGGGCATCCGGGGGCTCCCAAAAGTGGGGGGGGGCACTACCTGGCTGTCTTTGCTGTTGGCCAGGCAACCAAAGGAATCCACACACTGGTCCAACTGGTCCTGAAGATGCTGGTACCACAGGAGGGTCTTTTCGTCGGGCTTCACCTGGAGCCCTGAGGATTATTCACACATATATATATACTTGAGTATAAGCCTAGTTTTTCAGCACATTTTTGTGCTGAAAAAGCTGCCCTCGGCTTATACTTGAGTGAGGCGGGCGGTGGGGGCGGCGAGAAAGAAGCCCTTTCTCTCCGCTCGTGCCGCCACCCGCTCTCCCCAGTCAACCATTCCTTAAGAAGCGTACAAGAATGGCGGTTCTTTACTCTCCCCAGGCAGCTTGTTCCATTCCTGAACTGCTCGCATAAATGCAAACTTGGCAAAGGAGGAAGAGGAAGGAGCAGCCCAAAGGGCTGCTTTCGGGCTGCTCGTTCCTCCTCCTCCTCCACAGCGGCAAAGGTGAACCGGCTTATACTCGAGTCAATAAGCTTTCCCAGGTTTTTGTAGGAAAATTAGGTGCCTCGGTTTATATTCGGGTCGGCTTATACTCGGGTATATACGGTATATATATATATATATATCACAAACACACACAACGTGTATGTGTGTATTCATTTCAATATATTTCACTCTCTGGTGAGAACACACCGTTTTTCCAGGCCTTTCCGGAATCTGGGACGGGGGCTTTTTCTGGCTTCAGGCTGGGCATTTTCTCGTTTTTTTCCTTCTCCGTCTGGGCTGCCGCCGCCGCTTCCTCCTGCCGCTTCCTCTGTTCGGCGGCGAGCAAGAGCTCTTCCCGCAGTCCAGAGACGAGGCTCCGCATTTCCAGGAGCGCTTGGTCGGCCGAGGCCACATCGGCTGGATCCGGGAATCCTCTCTGGAAAAACCGAGAAGGGAAAGGGATCGCCAGATCTTAAAAGGATTGGAAGGGACCCGAGGGAAGGATAAGAAAGGAAGAAGGGAGAAAAGGCAAGAAGGAAGGGAAGGGAGGGGAAGAAGGAAGGACAAGAAGGAAGAAAAGACAAGAAGGAAAGCAAGAAGGAAGGAATGGAAGGAAGGAAGGAAGAAAGAAAGGAAGGGAAGGGAAGGGAAGGGAGAAGGAAGGGAAGGAAGGAAGAGGAGGGAGGAAGGAAAGGAAAGGAAAGGAAAGAAGGAAATGCAAGAAGAAAGGAAAGGAAGGAAGGAAGGAGGGAGGAAGGAAGGAAGGAAGGAAGGAAGGAAGGAGGGAAGGGAATGTGAAAAGTAAAGAAAGGGAAGGGAAAGAAAGAAGGAAGGAAGGGAAGACAGTAAGGAAATGAAAAAAAGGAAGGAAAGGGAAAGGAAGGAAGGAAAGGAAAGGAAAGGAAAGGAAGGAAAGGAAAGGAAGGAAGAAGAATTCAAGAAGGCAAGAAAGGACAAAGGAAATGAGGTATGAAGGCAGGCAGGTGTATACGAAGGGAAGAAGGAAGGAGAAAGAGAAAAGGAAGGAAGGAAAGGACCTGCCGCCGCCGCCCTTACCTCGCTGGCCAGCCGCACCAGTGCAGAGACCTCCCCGCAGATCTGGTTGCCGCGGTTGGCATAGCCAGCCAAATCGGTGGGGCCAGGTTGCCGGCAGTCAACGCCGAGGCTCTGGTTAATCTGCAGGAGCTCCTCCTGGACGGCGTAGAGGCGCCGAAGCCGCCCCTGGCCCTCTTCCCGGCGCTGGCACTCCAGTTCTTCCTGCCGGAGGCGCCGCTGCTCTGCCTCGCGAAGCTTCCGGCTCAGGAGCTTGGGGAGGGAGAGGCGGAGTCAGGGAGGGAGAGGCGGGGCAGGGAAGGGAAGGGAGAGGCAGGGCCGGGGTGGGAGAGGCGGGGTTGGGGAGGGAGAAGCGGGGTTGGGGACGGAAGGGTGGGGCCAGGGAGGGAGAGGCGGGGCCAAGGAAAGAGGCGGAGTCAGGAGGGAAAGAGGCTGGGGAGGGAGAGGCGGAGGCGGGGCCACGGAGAGGTGGGATCAGAAGAAAAGGAAGGTCGGGGAGGGAGAGGCGAAGCAACAGGGAGACAGGGCCATGGAGAGGCCACAGAGAGGCAGGGCCAGGGAGGGAGAGGCAGGGCCGCGGAAAGAGGCGGGATCAGGGAGAGGTGGGGGCAGGGAGGGAGAGGCGGAGCCATGGAGAGGCAGGGCCAGGGAGAGGTGGGAGCAGGGAGGGAGAGATGGAGCCATGGAGAGGAAGGGCCAGGGAGGGAGAGGTGGGGCCAGGGAGGTAGAGGCGGGGCCAGGGAGGGAGAGGCGGAGCGGAGGGGGAGCAGGGAGGGAGAGGCAGGGCCAGGGAGGGAGAGGCAGGGTCAGGGAGAGGTGAGCCAAGGAGGGAGAGGCGACCCCAGGGAGAGGCAGGGCCAGGGAGGGAGAGGCAGGGCCAGGGGTTGCCTGCCCCGCCAGAAAGCGGGGATCTTGGCTCCCAGAAACCGTCCTGGGAAGGAGAGGATCTCAGGAGTCACCCGGCGGCCCAGAGCCGAGTTCAAGAGCTTCCCCTTCTCCCCCTTGAACCCAGAGCCTGCCCCAAACCTTTGCCCGGCGCTGATGTTCCTCCTTGAGCTTCTCCTGCTGCCCTTGGGCTTCTTTGGAGCTGGGAAGCAATGGGAAAGATTGAAATATTATGATTTTCTTCCAAATCAAAGCCTCAATACAAATCTTTTCATTAAAAAGCGTCTCGACAGATAAACGCACTGATTGGCCTTTAAATCGGCATTTCAACAACTAAGCGTTCAAATAAACCTTTAAATATACAAAATAAAAAAACTTTCCAGTAGCACCTTAGAGACCAACGAGTTTGTTCTTGGTATGAGCTTTCGTGTGCATGCACACTTCTTCAGATACGGCTACCCACCTGTAACTTTAAATATACACTTCGACAAATAAATATTCCAATAAAGCTTTAAATAAACATTTCAACCTGCTAAATATTTCAATAAAGGTTTAAATGAATGCTTTGACATAAACATTTAAATCACTAAATACTCAAATAAACCTTTAAATAAATAAACGTTTTGACAAATAAACATTCAAATGTTTAAATAAATGTCGAAACATTTCAAAAAATAAACATTTCAACAAACAGATTCAAACAAACATTCTGATAAACGTTTCACCAATAAACGAATGTTATCTGATTTAAGTAAAAGATACTCAAAATTAAATAAAATAATATTCGGTTATGTTATTATCGAATGTTATTTTGTTTAAGTGAAACAAACTCAAACTTAAAATAATATTCAGTTATGTTATTACCAGATGCTCTTTTAGGTGAAATAAACTCTGACGTAAATAAAATAATATTCAGTGATATTATTATCAAAGGGGACTTCCTTTCACCTCTTCTCCATTTCCTGCCGCAGATGTTGCCATTCTTGGTGGTACTTGAGCTCCCTCAACTCGTCAAAGCGCTTCAGCAATTCCCAGGATTCGCCCCAAGCCGCCCGGCCGGCCCGATCCTGCAATTCCAAGCGGCGTTCCAGCTCCTCCTGGAGGTCGGGAAAAGGGGGGTCGTGGGGTGGCCATGTTTTGGAAGCTGGCCTCCCACGGGAAGGACCTGGAGTTACCTGGAGGTGGATCTCGGCTCAAGATCTCCAGGTGCTTCAACAGTTCCTCACAAGGAAGATCTGGAGATGTTTTGAGGACGGCCCTCATCTTTCCAAGCTCAACAACCCCAGCTCCTTCAACCATTCCTCACCAGGAAGATCTGGAGATGTTTTGAGGATGGCCCTCATCTTTCCAAGCTAAACACCCCCAGCTCCTTCAACCATTCCTCACCAAGAAGATCTGGAGATGTTTTGAGGGCGGCTCTGGTTTTTCTGCCCAAAATATCCCCAGCTCCTTCAACCGTTCCTCACCAGGAACATCTGGAGATGTTTTGAGGACAGCTCTCCTTTTCCCAAGCTCAACATCCCCAACTCCTTCAATCATTCCTCACCACGAACATCTGGAGATGTTTATGGATGGCTCTCCTTTTCCCAAGCTCAACATCCCCAACTCCTTCAACCGTTCCTCACCAGGAAGATCTGGAGATGTTTACTGGTGGGTCTCCTTTTCCCAAGCTCAACATTCCCAGCTCCTTCAACCGTTCCTCACCAGGAATGTCTAGAGATGATCCCACTCACCTTGCCCTCTGCCGCCTGGATCCGTTCGTACAAGCGCAGCAGGCCCTCGATCCCGGGGCCTTTCGCGATGGGCGCCTCCAGCTTGCTCGGCGGATCCCTCCGCTTCTCGCAGCGCTGCGGGGTGGGAAAAGGGGACCGGGTGAGGAGAGACAGAACTCGGAAGGAAACGGGAAAGGGCTCCCCGGCAGGTCCTATCCACCGGTTTCGAGTCATAATACACGTTAATATCGTATTAATATACAGGATATGGGCAAGCCATATAACTATCATTTTCCAATTATCCGATTGATGGAAGGATAGGAGTAAAGGATAGGACAGAAGGATAGGATAGGATGGGAAACAAGGACAGGATAAGAGGATAGGATATGATAGGATACATAGGACTAAAGGATAGGCTAGGAAACAAGGATAGGATAGGAGGATAGGCTAGGATAGGAAACAAGGATACGATAGGATAGGACAGAAGGATATGATAGGAAACAAGGATAGGAGACAAGGATAGGATAGGATACAAGGAGGACAAGGATAGGATAGGAAACAAGGAGAGGAAAGAAGGAGAGGAGGAGAGGAGAGGAAACAAGGATAGGATAGGAAGAAGAAGAGTTTGGATTTGATATCCCGCTTTATCACTACCCGAAGGAGTCTCAAAGCGGCTCACATTCTCCTTTCCCTTCCTCCCCCACAACAAACACTCTGTGAGGTGAGTGGGGCTGAGAGACTTCAGAGAAGTGTGACTAGCCCAAGGTCACCCAGCAGCTGCATGTGGAGGAGCGGAGACGCGAACCCAGTTCCCCAGATTACGAATCTACCATTCTTAACCACTACACCACACTGGCTCTCAATGGGAGGATAGGATACAATAGGACGGAAGGATAGGATAGGAAACAAGGATAGGAGACAAAGATAGGATAGGAGGATAGGATACGACAGGGCAGAAGGATAGGACAGAAGGATAGGATAGGATAGGAAACAAGGATAAGAGACAAGGATAAGAGGATAGGATATGGGATAGGACAGAAGGATATAATAGGATAGGAAACAAGGATAGCAGACAAGGATAGGAGGATAGGATATGATAGGATAGAAGGATAGGACAGAAGGACCTAGGATAGGAAACAAGGAGAGGAAACAAACAGAGGAGAGAAGAAAAGGAGAGGAGAGGAGGGCCAAACTCAATTCCACCAAGACAGAGGGCGTTACCTGTGTGACGCTCGGTGCTTCCACATGGGGGGCGGCCACTCCGTGTGGAGAAACAGGGAGCGCGGGCGACGCAACTTCAGGAAGGGCGGCTTCGCCGAGCGCCGATCCCTCCGGTGTCTCCTCGCGAGGCGAGAGGGTAATTCTTCTGAGGACCCATCCAGCGTGGGGGGACAGCTCTGGGGGCGATCGATAGCCTTCCAAGATTTCCTGGAGGCGACAAGGTGGCGTGTGGGAATTCTCAATAATAATAATAAGAACAAACAAGCTCTTTGGTGTTAATAATAATAATAATAATAATAATAACAGACACCAACAAGGTGAGTGTCTTTAATAATAACAGAAACCAACAAGATGTATTTAATAATAATAGAAACCAACAAGTTCCTTGATGAATGTCAATAATAATAATAGAAAATAATAGGAATAGGAATATAAATATTAATAATAATAAAAACCAATAACGTGTCTATAATAATAATAATAATGGAAACCAGCAAGCTCCTTGATGAGTGTCAATAATAATAATAATAATAATAATAATAATAGAAACCAACAAGGTGGGTGTCTTTAATGACAACAACAACAACAACAACAATAGAAGCCAACAAGGTGTCTTTAATAATGATAGGCCTAATGATAATAATAGAAGCCAACAAGGTGTCTTTAATAATGATAGGCCTAATGATAATAACAGAAACCAACAAGGTGTCTTTGATGACAACAACAACAATAACAACAACAATAATAATAATAATAACAATAAAAGCCAACAAGCTCCTTGGTGAGTATCTTCCGTAAGTAAAGTAATAATAATCTATATATATATTATCTATTATCTATCTATATATATATATATATATAAATGTGAACTGTCCATGTCCGTTGGTTTCCACTTTTCACCGAAACCGCTTGAGCGACAGCAATGAAATTTGGACACAATGCCACTATGGGAGTGTTCCTAGCTACATGGGGTATACAAATGTCACACCTACGCAAGGTAAAAAACCCCTTTTTGGACCTCAAAACTCAGCCAGCAGACCCTGCCGGGCATGCTGGGAAAAGAATCAACAGGAGAGGTCAGGAAACATCGCACTCCTGCCAAACCAACTTCCTTAATCCTATTTTCTTCCTAATTTCACACCCATAGCCACAGCAACGCGTGGCCGAGCCAGCTAGTCACCAATACAACAAGCTCCTTGGTGCCTTCAATAATTCTCATGAACCGGGGCCGGGGCGGGGTGGAGGATAGCCATTCATTTCCAATCATTTTTATTAATTTTATTAATTCAGATTTTTATTCCTTTCTCTTTTATTCAGCCTCTTTCTATTTCTTCCTACCCAATGAGGGCGGCCCACCTTATTTAAAATATTTATTTTATTTTACTTCAATTATTTCAATTCATGGAGGGGGGCAGCTTTCCCGTACCTGTCCCAGCTCGGCGCTCCAGTGAGGGCTGTAGCGGAGCCGCCCTTTGTCGCTGGCCCGCAGCGCCTCCACCGCCGTCCCGCGGAGCCGCTCCGAGCCCATGACGCCCCGGCGCCAGAGGGAAAAAACAAACCAACCACGACTAGGCCGCGTCTCCTTGGCAACCGGGACGCCGCTTCCGGTGCAAGGCAGAAGCAGGACGTCGCAGCGTCTCGGTCAGCCCGTGAGTGACGGGCCGAGTAGCCTATGAGCAGCAGGAAAAGGACGAGGGGGAAGCGAGAGCCCGCGGACGACGTTGAGTGACAGTCTGCTTTGCCTAAGAGCAGCAGGTGGAAGGCGAGACCCCGCCCGATACTGAGTGACAGCCGCGCTGACTTATGAGCGGGCGGGCCGCTTCTCAGCGGCCGGGAAAAAGACGAGAAGGGAAAGCGAGGACCTCGCACGACGTTGACTGACAGTCTGTTTGGCCTATGAGCAGCAGGTGGAGCGCGTGCCCCGCGAGCGATGTGATGTCCGAAGTGCCTATGAGCGGGCGGGCTGGAAAGATTCAAGTGGAAGGCAGAGCCCGTGCACGACGTTGAATGACATTCCGCTTTGCCTATGAGCGGGCGCGATGCTCGTTGTCGTCTGTAGCGGGAAGGTGAGGCTCGCGACCGCCTTTGAATGACACGCCGTTTGGCCTATGAGCAGGCGGGAAAGATTCAAGTGGAAGGCAGGGCCCGCTTACGACATTGATTGACAGTCCGTTTGGCCTCTGAGTGGGCAGGAAGGTCCCGAGTCACAGCCGGCCCGGCCTATGCGAGAGGCCTATAGAAGTTTGGGGGCTGGGTATTGATTGATTGATTGATTGATGCGCCCTAAATTGAGATTTATATAGATATACAGTGGTACCTGTATTGAGAAAGTGGAATTGATATACAATATTATACAGGCATATCGAGATATATCTCGATTCCATAGAGATATGGAAAATGATCAGGCTATATCGAGATATATATCGCAATTTGCGATTATTTATTATTTTATTATTTACTTATTTTTATTCTTTATTATTGTTGCAATATTGCGATTTAAGGATGTACAATATTGCGATTTAAGGATGGAGCTTCATAGAGATATTGAGATGTGCAGGGGAAATATCAGGATATATTGAGATAGCGAGTCTATCTCTCATTCCCATTGCTTTTTTTTTTTTTTTTTTTTTGCAAACTGCTTAAAGTCTGCAAATGCCGAGAATAAACCTGATTTGCAAGGGCGTGGAGATTTGCACAGGAGGAATGCAGCCGGTGCAAGTTTAGGTGGGGCTCCTTTGCCTCCTGAAAGGGATTCGAACGCAGCTCTGCCCAGCTGCCTGTTCTCTTCCCGGCTCCTGAGCAGGATGGCGGAGAGCTCCAAGATCCAGCTCTTTGTCAAGGTGCGATGTAAAATAGAATAAAATAGGATTCCTGCATTGCGGGGGGGGGGTCAGACTAGATGACCCTGGGGTACCTTTGGGCTCAAGAACTCTATAATTTTTAGTGTGAGATTCCTGCATTGCAGGGGGTTGGCTAGATGTAAAATGGAAGGAAAGGAAATGAAATAAGATTCCTGCATTGCTGTTGGTTGGGCTAGATGTAAAATAATACAAAGTGAAATGAAATAACATAAAGTGAAATGATATAAAGTGAAATAAAGTACAGGAAAGGAAGGGGGAAGGAAGGACAAAAGGAAGAAGGAAAGCAGGAAGAAAGGAAAGATTGGAAGGAAAAGGGAAAGACCAAAGGAAGGGAAGGGAGGAAAGGAGGAAGGAAAAGAAAGGACGAAGGAGAGGAAGGAAGGAAAAAGGAAAGGGAAGGAGGGAAGGGAAGGACAAAAGAATGAAAGGGGAAAGGGAGGGGGTGGGAGGAAGGAGAGGAAAGAAAAAAGAAAGGAGGAAGGGAGGGAAGGGAAGAAGGAAGGAGAGGAAGGACAAAGGAAGGAAAGGGGGAAGGAAGGAAGAGAAAGGAGGAGGGAAGGAAAGAAGAAAGGGAGGGAAGGGACAGAGGGAAGGAAGGGACAGAAGACAATGCCAGACCCTCTGTTTCTCCAATAAAATAGGGACTAATAATAATAATAGCAATCATCATCGTGAAACACAAAAGGGAAGGAAGGAAGGAAAGGAGAAGGGGAGGGAGGGAAGAAGGAAAGGAGGGAGGAAAGAGGAAGGAGAAAAAGAAAGAAAGAGGAAAGGAGTATATTTGCCGTATTTCAGAATCAGGATACATGTCCAGATCCGTCTACTTCCTTCCTCTTCCTGGTCTTTAGGCGAGCGAGGACGGCGAGAGCATCGGTGCCTGCCCCTCGTGCCAACGGCTCTTCATGGTCCTTCTCCTCAAAGGGGTGCCTTTCACGCTGACCACCGTGGATACCAAGAGGTAGGAAGGTGGGAAGAGGGAAGGGAGGAAGGAAGAAAGGAAGGAAGGAAGGAGGGAGGGAGAAAAAGAAGGAAGGAAAGGGAGAAAAAGAAGAAAGGAAATGAAGGGAGGGAAGGGGTGGAATGGAGGGAGGAGGGAGGGAGAAGAAGGAAATGGAGGTAGGGAAGAAGGAAAACAGAGGGAGGGAAGAAAGAAAATGGAGGAATAAAAGAAGGAGGGATGGAATGGAGGGAGAAAGAAAATGAAGGGAGGGCGGGAGGGAAGGAGGGAGAAAAAGAAGGAAGAAAGGGAGAGAGGAAAGGAAAGAGAGGTGGAATGGAGGGAGAAAGAAAAGGGAAGGAAGGAAGGAAATGAAGGGACAAAGAAGGGATGGAATGGAGGGAGAAAGGAAAGAAAGGAGATGAAGTGAGGGAAGGAGGGAGGAAAAGAAGGAAATGGAGGGAGGGAAGGCGAGAGAAAAAGAAGGGAGGGAGAGAGAAAGGGAAGGAAAGGGAAGGAGGGAGGGAGGGAAGAAGAAAGGGAAAGGGAAGCGAGGGAGGGAAGTGAATGAGAAATTTTGGGGTCCCAATCCCTTCCTCCCCACCTCACCCCACTTCAGGTCCCCAGATGTGCTGAAGGATTTCGCACCCGGGGCCCAGCTCCCGGTGCTGCTGTACGATGGCCAACCCAAGACGGACACCCTCCAGATCGAGGAGTTTCTGGAAGAGACCCTTGGGCCCCCCAAGTGAGTGCCAGGGGTCAAAGGTCAAGCGGGGACCTGCCATCCACCCCAATAAATTGGCGAACGGATCATTTCAAATTTTCCATGCCCCCCCCCGGAAAATTGGAAACAATTCTTTAGCGCCCCCCCCCCCGAGAGCTCAGTGCGCCCCACCTCGAACCCGGCACCCCCTCCAATGCCTCTGTCTCCCGGCAGCTTCCCGAGCCTAGAAGTCCGGAATCGGGAGTCGGCGGCGGCAGGGGACGACGTCTTCCGTCGCTTCTCGGCCTACATCAAGAACCCGGAGGCTGGGCGGGACGAAGGTAGGGGCACCCTGGGGTGGGGGGAGGAGCTCTGGGCGGGGTTCCGAGGTGGTAGGCAGAGCCCTGAATCACCGCGTGTTTCTGCCCCCCCCTCCAGCCCTGCGGGAGAGCCTCCTCCGAGCTCTCTGGAAGCTGGATCGCTACCTGAACACCCCCTTGGAGGTGGGCCGGGGCCCCCGGGGCCGCTTCCTGGACGGCGATCACATGACCCTGGCCGACTGCCGGCTCCTGCCCAAGCTCAACACCGTCGACGTGAGTAGCACTTCCGGGGATCCCCAAATGGCTGGGGCGAGTGTGCCCCCCCTGCGCCCAGACCTCTGACCCTGCCCCTCCTCCCTGCAGGTGGTGTGCCGCCATTACCGGCGGGCGGGGGTCCCCACCGAAATGCGTGGCATCCGGCGCTACCTGGAGGCGGCCAGAGAGGCCAAGGAGTTCTGGTACGCCTGCCCGGACGAGGACGAGGTCATCCGGGCTTACCGGGAAGTCGTCCGGCCGATGTAGGGGCACGGGGGGCCGCCCAGGGCCCCATGGGTGCCCGCTTCCCCGGGGGACTCAGGAATGGAACCCAGCAGCGGCAACCAGGGTATGTTGGGTCCGCCCACCCTGAGCGGCTCGAGGACAGGATACCAGCGGCAGCGACCCCCAGTGCGGCCGGTCCCTCCACCCCGGTGCCCCCACCCCAAGTTTGACCCAGGACCCCGCAGGTGCCTCCCACCCTGGGGGGCTCGAGGATGGGATCCCGCCACCGGCCACCCGCAGTGTGGCCAGTTCCCCTAACCCAGGGTGGCTTGAGGACCCTGGCCACGGCGACCCCACCACTACCTTGGGGTTCAAGGCGGAGAAGATGCAGCCGAGACTAGAGAATTCCACCTTGCCGGGACCCCACGGATCGGGGGGCTGCCCCGACTCCAGGCGGCCATGTTTCCGAGAGCCCCCAAGAAGCCTGAACATTAACCTTTTAACCGCCATATGTTTTTAACCGTAAATCCTTTCTCTCTTTTCTTTTTGCTTTTCGATAATAATTTTTATTCGATTGTAATTATGATTTGATAATTTTTAATAATCATTTTATAATAATTTTAACAATAATTTGATAATTATGATTTGATAATAATTTTAGTAATAATTTGATAATTATGATTTGATAATAATTTTAATAATTTTAATTTGATAATCGTTATGATTCAGTATCTAACCTTTTGCTGGGAATATATATATCTTGAATGGGAAAAGATGTTTAAAATAACCTTTGTAAAAATAAAAAGCTTTCCTTTGGGGAGTTATAGGGACAAAACGACCCAAATTGTATGGAAATTTACTCATGTATGTTATGGAGTTAAGGAATGGAAAGAAGGAAGGCACCCTGAGACCTCCAGATATAGGGCGGAAATGAAATGAAAGGAAGGAAGGAAATAAAGAAGATTTTATATTATTTTTATATATATATATATATATATATATATATATATATATATATATAGAATAAAATCAATAAAATAAAAATTATAATATAATATAAATAAAAATATTATAATAATGTATAATATAATATAATATAATATAAAAATAAAGTAAAATAAAATAAAAACAAAGTTTTTATAAAAGAATGGAAATGGTTTATCGAATAGCTGCAAACAAACTGGAAATATTGGAATATTGGCAGAGTATATGTTTAAAGTAGATGGATAAGTAAATTGTTAAATTAAATTAAATTAACTCTTCTTCATTAAATCAAATTATTCTGGAATAATTTTTTTTTTTAATCTAAGGAACCACAGAAAGGGAGGGGAGGAAGTCATTTCGACCTGTTGAAATGGTTTTAAAACAACTGAAATGTACCTAATTGAAAATCAGAAATAAATTTAATGAAAGTAATAATAATAATAATAATAATAATAATAATAATAATAATAAGAGTTTGGATTTGATATCCCACTTTATCACTACCCGAAGGAGTCTCAAAGCGGCTAACATTCTCCTTTCCCTTCCTCCCCCACAACAAACACTCTGTGAGGTGAGTGGGGCTGAAAGACTTGCGTGGCAATGTCCCTCCCTTCCCCGTGGGAAATAATGACACAGAGACTTCAAAGAAGTGGGACTGGCCCAAGGTCACCCAGCAGCTGCATGTGGAGGAGCGGGGAAGCGAACCCGGTTCACCAGATTACTGCTCTTAACCACTACACCACACTGGCTCTCAAACACACACACATTAAAACCAGCTGGCAGCTCTGTGCGATTCAGGCGTCTTCAAAATCTACCCCGGTGGGAGTCTTCTTGCTAGGAGGAGAAATAGGCTTGGGATCAGCGCAGCTCTTGAGCACGTGCAGAGAGCCTCATGCAAAGAACGGTACCGTTGCCATTGAAATGTCAATAAATAATAATGGTGGTAATAATAATAATAAATACCATCATCGTAAAAATAAAATAATGATCACAACATAAAATAATATTGATAATAATTATCATAATGTTGAAATAAAATTAATAATAATTATAATATATAATTAATAATAATATAAATAAAATAATATCGATGCTGATTATCACCATAAAAGTAAAATAAAATTAATATTAATTAATAATATAATTAATTAATAATATTAATTAATAATAATATAAATAAAATATTGATACTAATTATCATCCTAAAATTAAAATAACATTAATCGGAACGATTTGGATGGCGGCTGTCACGGTGGACAAATTACCGGATGAATCCAGGGTTGATGAGGGACTCTCCGGGGAGCTTCCTCTTGCCTGCCGCTTGCCTGGCGCCGGATCCCGCCCGGAGCCTTGCCGAGCTTGGTTCTGCAAGCAAGAGAAAAGTCCGGGATTTTCAAATATGCCAATGCGGAGAGAGGGCAAAGCAAAATGGTTCCGCCCCGCCCCCCACGCCAATACGGAGAGAGGGCAAATAAAATTAATAAAATATATTAATTCACACCCACACACATACATATGTACTTACATACACACACGTATTTATACTGCGTGTGTGTGTGTGTGATTTATCATTTATCAAAGTGTGTGTGTGTGCGCACGCACACACACACACTTCGATAAATGATAAATAAAATAATAATAATAATAATAGTAATAGTAATAATAATAATAATATGGGGAAAGTGCCTCCTTTGACCACAAAATACGCCATCCCAGCGGGGTAGCTCCTCTTACCAGGCGCAAAGGGACTCCGGCTCGTTTGGATGTCCTTCCTGGGGTTCCCGAGCAGCGACGGAGCGGCAGCAGAAACGGTACCTTCTGCGGAGACAAATTGGTAGATATTCAGGGGGGTGTTGGTTCCATTCAAATACTAACAACAACAACAATTGTTATTATTATCGATATCTTAATGGAACTGATACCCCCCTTTTCTGCCTCGAAATGATGGCTGACGGGATGAAATAGAAAAGAGAAAATAATAATAGTAGTAGTACTAGTAATAATAATAATAATAATAATGAAATAATGGTGGTGGTGGTGGTGGTGGTATTCCTTATACCCCACCCATCTGGGTGGGTTTCCCAACATGGGCGGCCATATTGGAACCAGTTGGAGAGGAAATGACATGGACCAGGAACGTCCCCTCGCCCGTCTTCTCCTGGGGTCAGCCTAGATTACCGCTGGGGTCCCTTCCTCCCTCGACCGTCCTGGGAAAATTCGGGAACAAACCTCCGAGACGCCTCTCCAGCTCTCGCACCCGCGCTGCCAGGTCGAAGACGAGCTCCCGAACTCGCTCCCGGGCCTTGGAGGCGGGGTCTTTGTGCAGCTCAAAGGTCAAACTCTCTTGGCCATCTTGGAAAGTCAGGGTGGCCTCACTATCGCGGACGGATAAAACGGGAGACTGGCTCTCGAAGGCGTCTCTGCGGAGAACAGAGCCAGTGTTAAGACGCCGGCCTTAAAGGTTTCCCATTATCTCTCGTTACAATTTGTTATGCGAAAAAAATCCCTGAATAGTAGTAAAAATAGTAATAATAACAAAATAATAATAATAATAATAATAATAATAATAATAATAATAATATGGTGGTAGTAGTAATAGTAATAACAACAATATAACAATAACAACAACAACAATTCTATTCCTTATACCTCGCTCATCTGGATGGGTTTCCCAATAAATTACTACTACTACTACTACTACCACCCCCACCCCCACTACTATTAAGGGATTGTTTTGGGTAACGAAGTGTATTCGTTACCCGAAACAATCCGAAATAATAGTAATAGTTATTGTTGTTGTTGTTGTTCAGGGATATAATTATAATTGTATTATAATTGTAATTATTGTAATTGTAATTATATCCAGCCCATCTGGCTGGATTTCCCCAGCTGTATTTCCACGATCTAAAACATTTATGTGCTTTTATATATATATAAAAAATTCCAGCGTTATTTTGAAGGGAGCAAGTTCCTAAGACCCTGGAAGAAGAGGCATTTAAATAGGGAGAGAGGGGGAGCACCCACTTGAGCTGAGAAATCCGATCGTCGGAAGAAACTGGCCCATCCAGAGATGGCTGCAAAGAAAGAGGGAAAGTTAGTCGGGGAGCCGAGCGAGAGGTTGAGTGAGTAGGGATATATAAAATTAAAATTAAAAAAATAGGCGAGTCAAACAATCAGGGACATTAAATAATAAAAATATTAATATTAATAATAATATATGATATAATAATAATAATAATATAATAATAATAATAATAATAATAATAGGCTATTGCAACCATTCTGGCCCTTACCACCCAAAAGGGAATCAAAATCTTTAATGCCTTCTGTGCTGAATATGCAAATCCCACCAACGCAATGCAGAGACAATTGCAATCGGAAATTATCCCAGCCCCCCTTGCAAATCCAGCATATTCTCAACATTTGCACACTTTCCTCTGTTTGCCAGAAAAAGCAAGCCAAACAACCAGGTTGCAACTGAACCCCCGTTGCATCTGCAAGATTTGCCCCGTTGCAAAAAGCCTGCAGGTTTTGAGAATCGACCTGATTTCCTGCCGACTCGTGCGAAGCAACGCCGCCGCTCCAGGAATCCCAAGCATTTGTGACACTGTGGGGAGAAAGGAGAAGAAAGGGTTAAAAGGTGGAGTTATATAACAATTTTATTGCAAGCAGCAGAAAGTATGCTAAGGTGGAGAATGAAATTATGTGCAACGGGGACTGCAATAATTTCCGAATGCAACTGCATTGCCCTTGCTTCTTATTGCAAACAGCAGAAATGTTGCAATAATTTCTGATTGCAAACTGCATCACCGTTGCTTCTGATTGCAACTGGCGGAAAGTCTGCCAATGTGGAGAATAAAATAATGTCAAGCGGGGCCTGCAATAACTTCCGATTGCAACTGTATCGCTGTTGCTTCTGATTGCAACCAGGGGGAAGTTTGCAAATGCGGAGAATGACTTGCAAGGGGGCTGGAATGATTTCCAAATTGCAACTGGCCTTTGCAAATGTGGAGACTAAAATTATGTGCATTGGGGGCTGCAATGATTTCTGATTGCAACTGCGTCGCCGTTGCTTCTTATTGCAAACAGCGGAATGGTTGCAACAATTTCTGATGTCAAGTGCATCGCCATTGCTTCTTATTGCAAGCAGCAGGAAGTTTGCAAATGTGGCTGGAATGATTTCCAAATTGCAACTGGCCTTTGCAACTCACTGGAAGTGGAGGGAGCCGTCGCTGCAGCTGGAATAGCACAGGAAGCTCTGGGCTTCATGTTGCACCAAGCGGACGATCCCCGTTCCTTCCATGGGCACCCAAGGGAGACAGGCACCCAGTCGCTGGGGCGCCTGCCGAGCAGGAAGCAAAGCCTTCCGCCGTTTGCAGACTGCAAATCCCAGCATCCCTTGTCCAGGTAGCAAGGGCTGATGGGAGTTTCACTCCCAAAGCGACCTGCAGAGGGAGCTGCGACATTGCAACCGGATCTGTTGCTTTGCCTTGCAAAAAGTGGGAAAGCTGCAAAGCCCAATTTGCAAAAGGGATGGGATAGTTTGCATCGCAACTGGATCCCCGTCGCTCTTTTTTTTTGCAAGCGGCAGAACGTTTGCAAAATTGGCAATGGAGGAGGAATGATTTGCATTGCAGCTGAATCGCCGTTGCTTTTCCTTGCAAACCGTGGGAAGTGTGCAAATGTTGCGGATATGCCGGATTTGCAGGGGGGGGGCTGGGGTAATTTCCGGTTGCGATTGTCCCTCTATTGCATGAAAGAATTTGATTCCCTTTCGGGTGGAAAGGGACAGAATGGTTGCGATAGCCCATTATTATTGTTGTTGTTTTGTTATTGTTACGTTATGTTATTATTGTTATTGTAATACAGGCATTATATTATTATTATTATTATTATTATTATTATTATTATTATTGTATTGTATTGTATTGTTATTGTTATTGTTATTGTTATGTTGTTATTGTTAAAATCTGCATACTGATAATTTGAAGCCACGCAACTTTTAGGAAACGTTCTATTCTGTTTTTATAAGGGCTAGAAGCCAGCCATAGTGGGTGGCTTATTCTTATTCTGGGTCGCCTAGCTGTCAACTTTTCCCTTTTTTTGCGGGAAATTCCCTTTTTATAGCATTGGAAAACAGCAGGAAGGGTTGACAGCTGTATAATATAGCAGTGGGGAATAGCAGGGAGGGTTGACAGGGTGCGGCATAAGTAACAAAATTGCTGTTGTTACAGGTAGGTAGCCGTGTTGGTCTGCCATAGTCAAAACAAAATAAAAAATATATAATTCTCTAAGGTGCTACTGGAAGAAATTTTTTCTTTTTTATGTTGTTTTGAAAATTGTTGCTGCTGCTGCTATTGTTATTATGTAAATAATTTAAATATTACTGTTAAGAGTATAAATAATAAAATTATTCTTATTATTGGTGTGGTATATATTTAAAATTATTACTATTGCTATTATTGGTGGGGGCTAAATAACTCAAATGGCATTATTGTTAGTGGGGTATAAATAATAAAAATTATTATTATTCGTGTGGTATATATTAAAATTATTGCTATCGCTATTATTGGTGGGGTCTAAATAACTTAAATGTTATTATTGTTAGTGGGTTATAAGTAATAAAAATATTATTCTGGTGGTTATTGGTGTGGTGTGAGTAATAACATTATTATTAATATTGCTGCTACTAATATTATTATTGGTGGGTGTAAATAACTCAAATAACATTTTTGTTGTTGTTGTTGAGTTGTTCAGTCGTGTCCGACTCTTTGTGACCCATGGACCAGAGCACGCCAGGCACTCCTGTCTTCCACTGCCTCCCGAGTTTGGTCAGACTCATGTTGGTAGCTTCGAGAACACTGTCCAACCATCTCATCCTTGTCGTCCCCTTCTCCTTGTGCCCTCCATCTTTCCCAACATCAGGGTCTTTTCCAGGGAGTCTTCTCTTCTCATGAGGTGGCCAAAGTCTTGGAGCCTCAACTTCAGGATCTGTCCTTCCAGTGAGCACTCAGGGCTGATTTCCTTCAGAATGGAGAGGTTTGATCTTCTTGCAGTCCATGGGACTCTCAAGAGTCTCCTCCAGCACCAGAATTCAAAAGCATCCATTCTTCGGCGATCAGCCTTCTTGATGGTCCAGCTCTCACTTCCATACATCACTGCTGGCAAAACCATCGCTTGAACTAGACGGACCTTTGTCGGCAAGGTGCTGTCTCTGCTTTTGAAGATGCTGTCTAGGTTTGTTACTTCTTTTCTCCCAAGAAGCAGGTGTCTTCTAATTTTGTGACTGCTGTCACCATCTGCAGTGATCATGGAGGTCAAGAAAGGAAAATCTCTCACTGCCTCTAATTATTGTTAGTGGGGTATAAATTTGGATAGGCGGAAGATATTGGGAAGATCCATCATTCTCCGTCGTTCCCGGATCCTGTTGAAAAATCCCGCAAATATAGGATTATTGTATTAATCTGTTGTTGTTGTTAGCTGCCCTTCCATTTATTTCCCAATATCTTCCGCCGATCCAAATTCATTAGATAATTAAAGGAGCAAGTAAAATGAATTTGGATAGGTGGAAGATATTAGGGGGGGGGAATTGGGAAATAAATTTATGGAATCGCAGAAAGAGGGGGAAGGAAGTAGAGAATTAGATGAGCAAGTTAAATGAATTTCAATTTATTTCCTAATACCTTCCAAGGGAGTCCAATTTGCAACATTCAATGGGAATGCCTCAATTTGAAAAGTATCAATCAAGTAAATTTTGGAAAAAAGACACACACACAAGGCAAATATATACAGAGGAACCCAGAGAACATTTGGGACGGCACATTTTATTGTCATAATAATTGTACATAAAATCCACAGAATCCTTGGGGAGAGATGCCCAAATCCCAGTCTGCCATTCCAGATGTGAGATAAATATGTGGTAAATGATTTCAAATGAGTGAAAACGCTAGCAGGATTCGGGTTAATAATAATAATAATATTAGTAATATCAACAATAATAATATGAATAATATCAATAATAATATGAATAACAACAATATGAATAATAATATCAATGATAATATCAATAATAAAAATATATCAATAAGAATATCAACAATAATAATGTCAATAATAATAACTTTTTTATATCCCGCCTATCTGGCTGGGTTTCCAACAGCATAATATACAAATAAAGGGAGGATCGGGGGAGGAATGGATGTCTAAGAAGGGAGAAAGTCAGCTCAATGGATCGATGGGAATAGGCAGGAATGTTGGGGGAATGGCAGGAAGCAGGGAAGGGGCAGTTGGGAAGTGTTTGAAAGGTTTTTGATTAAAAGGGAAATATTCAGGGTGGAAACAGATATTTGAACAGGATCCCAGAAATGGCCGGAACGGAAGGGGAATGGAACAGGAAGTCCTGGTTTTCCTTGCAGGGGGTGGAGCAGGACGTCCTGGAAACGTAGGAAGGTATGAGAACATCTCCCTCCACTTTCCTCTTGGCCCCTTGCCTGATTCTCCTGAACATATATGTTCTTAGCAAATGGGAGAAGGAAGGAACGAAGGAAGGAACGAAGGAAGGGACAAGGTTGCCCTTCCCCCAAATGGAGTGATCCCCAGACTAGACAATAGGAAGAGAAGCAGATTATGTACATGGACAGGGATCGGAAGGAAAGATGGAA
The DNA here is from genome assembly GCA_900245905.1 of Lacerta viridis. NCBI lineage: Eukaryota > Metazoa > Chordata > Lepidosauria > Squamata > Lacertidae > Lacerta > Lacerta viridis. The sequence continues at coordinate 106,465 of OFHU01002975.1, read as the reverse complement.
AGAAGGAAGTCGGCCCCCCAAATCAAGCAAACCCCAACATGGACAACCGGAAGAGGAGCAATGTACATGGACGGGATTCTCCCAGTTGCTCCCAGTCGTGTCCTCTCTCGGGAAAGCAGGCAACCTAGGATTGACTGGGAGGGTGTCCTTCAAAGGGGTGCAAGGAAACGGGCACCGGAGGCACACTGGAAGGAAGGCGGAACCTTCCGTGGCGTGGTGGGCGGGGCCACCTCAGCACTGTTCCAGAAGGGAGGTCCATGGGAGAAGAAGAAGGAGAAGAGCTGGTCCATCCCGAGGCCCCAGGGGAGTCTGAGAGGGGGTGGGCAGGAAAGAAGCAACCAGGGGGTCCCCCCAAGTCTCCCCTTGGGCGTCTCCACTGCCCCGCCCCTTTCTGAGCCAGAGGCCCTCACACCACAGTGCTGACCGACGGGTCCGAGAGGTTGAGCTGTCCCGCGAGGTCAGTGGGGTGGTACTGCTGCAGGGGAGACAAAAGACAAGACCGGGGGTGGCGGTTAGGCAGAGGCAGGCCTGCGCGGCCGAGACACATGCCGCCCCCGCATGTCGCTGCCCCCGGCGGGAAACCGCTCAGGGAAGATGCTGCCCCCCCACCTCCGAACCGGGATGTGTTCAAGGCTGTGAGACCCCACCTCTGATCCGGGATATGTTCAAGGCTGTGAGCGCCAAGCTGAGAATCTCCAGGGATCCAGTGTTCCCACAAAAAGCAGGGGTGCCACAATGTGGGTGGAAACAAATGTAGGGCCACCCTACCCGTTTTAGGAACCCTGATCAGTCGTGTGCCCCCCCCCCCGTTTCCATTCAGCTTGGCCCCTTCCCGCTTGGAGCGCATCATCCCTCAGGGATTTCCACTGGGCGGCAGCGGCGTGGGGTGCGGCCCCCTCCCCCACGCAGCGCAGCCCCTCCCCCCGGAAAGCAGCGCCCGCTAGCTCAGCCATTTTGGGCGGATCCCCTTCGAAATGCCCGACAACTTCAATACCTTGACAAATTTGGGTCAATTCCTTCAAAATCGCCCAGCAACTTTGATACCTCACCAATTTTGGGCAAATCCCCTTAGAAATTGCCTGGCAACTTTAATACTTTGCCGGTTTTGGGCGAATCCCCTTAGAAATCACTTAACAACTTCAATACCTTGACAAATTTGGGTTAATTCCCTTCGAAATCGCCCGGCAACTTCAATACCTTGACAAATTTGGGTCAATTCCCTTTGAAATTGCCTGGCAAGTTCGCTAGCTAGCCATTTTGGACAGATTCCCTTCAAAATTGCCTAGCAACTCAAATACCGTGCCGATTTGGGGTGAATTCCCTTCGAAATCGCCCGGCAACTTCGATACCTCGACGATTTTGAGCGAATCCCCTTAGAAATCACTTGGCAACTTTGATACCTTGAGAAACTTGTGTCAATTCCCTTCGAAATACGTCGGCGACTTTCCCTTCAGGGTCGCCGAGAAACTCCCAGTTTCCCTCCGATAAAAAGCTCAGCAACTTTGCTAAAAAAATAAGTCGCTTTTTCCAAGGTGTCCTGCTCCTCCTCTCGGGGTCTCTGTATCCAACGAAGGCGGGGTGTGGGGAATGGGGTCAAAATCGCCCGGCAACTTCAATACCTTGCCGATTTGGGGCAAATCCCCTTCAAAATCGCCCAGCAGCTTCAATACCTTGCTGATTTGGGGCAAATCCCCTTCAAAATCGCCCGGCAACTCCAATACCTTGCCGGTTTTGGGCGAATCCCCTTAGAAATCACTCGGCAACTTCGATACCTCGACAAATTCAGGTGGATTCCCTTTCGAAATACGGCGACAACTTTCCCTTCATGGCCACTGGGAAACTCCCTGTTTCCCTCCGAGAAAAAGCTCTGCAGCTTTGCTCAAAAATAAGTCGCTTTTTCCAATATGGCCGCCCTACTTCTCTCCCCCTGCCCTTTCCCAGGACATCCCGGAATGGGACAGCCAGTCCCCCACCACCACCACCACCACAATACCATACAGGACTTTAGATACAGGACAAAATTGCATCAACATTCATGACAAGAGCCCACCCTGTGCCGAGGAGCTCCTGAAGCCGGGAATTCTCTACAGGGCTTTATCTGCAGCTCACGGACTCTGGGCGTGGTGGCATCGCGGGGCTGTCTGTAGGGAGCAGGCGCAGCAAAGGGATGGTCTATTACATCGAAAGCCAGCTTTGAACCCGGCACCGAAGCCCAGGAGACACCACCACCACCACCCCGGAAAAGCGGGACGCTCCCCGGCCAGCCCGGCAAACCTGGAGCTGCGTTTCCTCCTCCTCCCGCCGCCCTCCATGCTGGAATACCAAGGAAGAAGACCCTCCAAGCGCCCCTCTCTCCCAGGATAGACAGAATCCGCCCCATTCTGCTGGGATCCCGGAAGATCCCGCTGTTCCGTGGGACATCCCTAGCTTCACTGCATAAATGTTGGAGGGGGTGGATTGGACGTCCCTATTTTCATTGCAGACATTTTAAAGAGTATGGAATAGGACGTCCTTATTTTCATGGGCAAAATTGTTGGAGGGGATGGAATCAGACGTCCCTATACTCACTGCATAAATGTTGGAGGGGATGGATTGGTCCTCCCTATTTTCATTGCAGACATTTTAAAGAGTATGGAATTGGACGTCCCTATATTCACTGCATAAATGTTGGAGGGGATGGATTGGATGTCCCTATTTTAATCGGAGAAATGTCAGAGGGGATGGAATAGGACACCCCTATTTTCATGGGAGAAATGTTGGAGTGGGTGGGTAGGACGTCCCTATTTTCATGGGAGAAATGTCTCCCATGACGTTTCATTGCAGACATTTTAAAGGGGATGGAATAGGACGCCCCTATTTCCATGGGGAAAATGTTGGAGGGGATGGAATAAGACATCCCTATCTTCATCGCATAAATGTCGGAGGGGATGGAATAGGACGTCCCTATTTTCATTGCAGACACTTTAAAGGGGATGGAATAGGATGTCCTTATTTTCATGGGCCAAAATGTTGGAGGGGATGGAATAAGACATCCCTATTTCCATGGGAGAAACGTCAGACAGGATGGAATAGGTTGTCCCTATTTCCATGGGATAAACACCAGAGGGGATGGACTAGGTGGAGGGGATGGAATAGGACGTCCCTCTTTCCATGGGAGAAATGTTGGAGGCTATGCAAACACCCACCACTGGAGGGGAGACGTTTTTATATATTCCTGCGGTTACAAAAGGGAGGAATAAACTGAGAGTCATGCAGGGGAAGGTGGGAAGCCGTCTTTTCCAGCAGAGACCTTTTCCCTTTTGGAAGACCACCTGCCCAATATCTAACGACAGACTTCCTTTTGGAGGGGGGGGGACAGAGAGGACAAAACAAGAATTCAAAGATGGCCAAGAAGTTGCCTTTTGGCCCAGGTGGAACTTTCAATATCCGGGACGTTTAGAAGGATGCAAAAGGGGATGATGAGGTTGAACCCGATGCCCCGTCGACTCACAAACATGCAGAATAAAGGGTCTAAAAAAATGTGCCGGGAATTTGGAGAGGCAGAGGGGACTTCCTTGCACACATGGTGACTGTGCCAGAAATTATTATGTGCAGTTGGGGAAATATCTTGAAATTAAATAAAGTTTGGTGGAATAATTTTGATGGATTGCTTTTGTGCATCCTCCTCCTTGGAAACAGCGGGAATTCTGCAAATGTTGATCAGAAACCTGATTTGCAAGGGAATAATTTTGACGGATTGCATTTGTGCAATCTGCTCCTTGGAAGCAGGGATCGAACCGTTTGGATTGCAAATGCACAGGCCAGAAGTTATAATGAAAGAGAAATTCCCAACGAAAGAGCAATGGTCGGAATATGGAATATGGCGAGGTGACAGCAGAAAGGAGGAATTGCAGGACGAGAAACAGAGAGGAGAAATTTCAGACGGGATGCCAAAATGAGCCGACGAGGGGGAAGAATGGCGGGAGCAGAAGGAAGAACGAGGGAATGGATGGGAGGGAGGAATGGATGGATGGATGGATAGATATTTAGGAGAATGAGGAAATGGATGGGAAGGAGGAATTAGTGGATGGATGGATGGATATTCAGCAGAATGGATGGGAGGAATTAATTCAGCAAAAGGAGGTGGAGCCAGAATGCCACAGAGTGCTAGTTTGGGACATTCAATGAGGAAGAACTTGCCATGGGAAACGGATGAGAAAATGGGGAAATGTCTTTAAAATAAATAAAAAGGGATGAGAAGTCATCGACATTATTTCAAACTACTTTTTAATTGTGTTTCCTCCCTTGATGGTCTTTATTTATGGGCTGCTACTACTACTACTACTATTACAATAATAATAATAATAATAATAATAATAATAATAATAATAATAATAATAGTTTCCTCCCTTTATGGTCTTGATTTATGGGCTACTACTAAAATGAGGCTGCATTTTAAGCTGTATTTTAAGCCATATTTTAATTAACTGTTTTTGTTTTTTTCTATTATGTTTTATTGTAATTTATATTTGGTGTTAGCTGCCCTGAGCCCGGCCCTGGCCGGGGAGGGTGGGGTATAAATAAAATTATTATTATTATTATTATTATTATTATTATTATTATTATTATTAGTTGTTGTTGTTTGTTTGTTGTTAAATATACAATATTTATGTGGGAATTTTATGTCTTTCCTCTTCTTCTTTGTAGTCCAGATCTGGAATCCAAGAGGACATCCCTATTTTCATGGGGGAAATGTCAGAAGGGATGGTCGAAAGTCTGTATTTTCATGGGAGAAATGTCAGAGGGGATGTAGGAAGTCCGTATTTTCATGGGGAAATCATCAGAGGAGATTTTTATGGCTTGTTGGCAACAATAATTGTGGTCATGGTGGTGATGATAATATATATATACCTAAAATAATTATTATTATTATTATTATTATTATTATTATTAGTTGTTGTTGTTTGTTTGTTGTTAAATATACAATATTTATGTGGGAATTTTATGTCTTTCCTCTTCTTCTTTGTAGTCCAGATCTGGAATCCAAGAGGACATCCCTATTTTCATGGGGGAAATGTCAGAAGGGATGGTCGAAAGTCTGTATTTTCATGGGAGAAATGTCAGAGGGGATGTAGGAAGTCCGTATTTTCATGGTGGTGATGATTATATATATATATATATATATATATATATATATATATATATATATATATATATATAATATTTCTACTGTGTAAGGCTACCTACCTGATGATAATAATTATAATTATAATGATGATGATGATGATAAATGATGATGATAACTACTAATAATAAATATTAGTAAGTAATGATAGTGACAAATATAATAATAAAAAATATTAATAATAATACCCCACCCATCTGGCTGGGGAACGGCCTGCACATAGGAAAACAGTACAAAGCCTGCAGATTTTGGAAGTTCGGGTTGTCCCGCCTTGGCCTCCTTTCCAGCCTATCAACAGATTGGGGTGAGGGATCATAACGCAGCAGCTGGCCCAAGGTCCCTATTTTGCAGGGATGGCCCAAGATCTGAAGAAGCCACGGCGGTTTCCGATTTGATCCAGGGTTGACCCCTCTTTTCCTAAGGACATTCCTATTTTTCATGGGGGAAATATTGGAGGAGATGGTAGGACCTCTGTATTTTCATGGGAGAAACGTCGGAAGGGGTGATGTCAGTATTTTCATGGGAGAAATGTCAGAGGGGACGGTAGGAAGTCCGTATTTTCATGGGATAAATGTTGGCGGGTATGGAATAGGACAGGGCTCAGCCAATTTTTCTAGCAGCGGGCTGGTCCACTGTCCCTCAGACCTTGTGGCGAGCTGGAGAAGCAGTACCGGTGGAGAGGGAGCTGGAAGAACAGTCCTCCACCCCACCCCCAGCCCCCAGCCCCCGCCGCTGCCTTTACCTTCCCTGGGGCTGCTGCTGTCGCTTCTCGTGAGTAGGCAGAGTGAGCTCGTCTGGCCCATAATAAGGTTACTGGATTTCCCCCCACTGATCCGGGGACGCTTTTCAATTTAAACGGATTTTGCACAGGGGCTGGTTTACAAATCCGGGGGCTGTCCCTGGGAAATGGGGGCGTCTGGCAACGCCACCAGGGCGGCGGCGGCGGGAGGAAGAGTCCTCGATCCAGCTGGCGCCACAAACCAATAACCCGAGACTATTGGTGACAACGGTGGGATCAAGAGGCCTAGCGGCGGCGGCTCAGCCAAACAAACACTGTTCACAGCGCGGGGACGTCCCTGCCAATCAAACGGTGCTGAGGCAAACCGGTCGTTGGAGCGGCCGAGCCGCCACTGCCCAGCCTCTTGGTCCCATCATTGTCACCAATAGTCTCGGCTTCTGCCTACCGGATTGAGGACCCAACTGGGCCTGATCCGGCCCAGGGGGCCTTGATTTGCTGAGCCCCGGAAAGGGGGTGCCCTATTTCCATCATGGGCTGCACCCCACAACGGAGGATCCCTCCCCTACCTCTCCCCAGCTCGCTGTTTCCAAGGAAGCCACAGATGGAAAGCACAGGCACAGAAGTTGACAAGAGACATAGCGCCGGGCAAGGCGATATCCCTTGCCCGAACCCAACAGGAAGTGTGGCGGGGGGGCAGGAAGTCCCGCCTTGCGGAGCCATTCAGTGACCACAGGTAGAGGGACAGAGACGGTGGGGCAGGGGATGGACGAGAGAAAGGTGGCGCGGCGTAACAGTTTTCTGGTGGGACCGGTTCCCAGGGGAACGAAATCAATAGAAGGGGGGGGGGAGAAAGAAAAATCGGGGTTTTTTGGGTCAAAACAGAAAGGAAAACGAGCCACGGACGGGAGAAGTAGCTGCCAGGAATAAGATCTTTGGACAGACAGTGAAGACGGACCGACGGACCATGGCAGCTATGGGATGGGGCGGGTTGATGGGATGGCAGAGGAGAGAGAGAGAGAGAGAGAGAGAGAGAGAGAGAGAGAGAGAGAGAGAGAAGAGAAGGAGGGCATAACCGTGTTGTCTTCTTCTTACCGTGTCTTTGGAGGACCTACGTCTCTTGAAGCTGGAGGCCAGGGTGGAGGTGATGGACCTAAAAGTAGCTTTCTTTTTAGGGTCTGGCTCTGCTCTACCACTTTTTCTATCCTAAAACGAACACGTATATAAGCGATTAGATCTCTTGGCCGGCAGCTCAGGCCACTACATCTGCGCCGGCTTCCTCACCTGGTCCTCTCCTGCCCTACGGGGCGGCCGAGCTCCGGAGGGCCCGGATCCACAGGGAGAACGTCGGAGGGGGTGGTAGGACGTCCATAATTTCATGGGAGGAATGTCAATGGGGGTGGTAGGACATCCATAATTTCATGGGAGAAACATCAATGGGGTTGGTAGGGCGTCCATAATTTAATGGGAGGAACGTCAACAGGGATGGAAGGACGTCCATCATTTAATGGGAGGAACGTCAGGATGTCCATAATTTCATGGCAAGAACGTCAACATGGATGGAAGGACAGCCATAATTTCATGGGAGGAACATCAGGACATCCATAATTTCATGGAACGTCAACGGGGATGGAAGGACGTCCATCTTTTCATGGGAGGAACGTCAGGACGTCCATAATTTCATGGGAGGAACATCAGAACATCCATAATTTCATGGGAAGAACTTCAGAGTGGATGGAAGGACGTCCATCTTTTCATGGGAGGAACATCAGGATGTCCATAATTTCATGGGAGGAACACCAGGACGTCCATAATTTCATGGAATTTAGGAACGTCAGAAAGGGATGGAAGGACATCCATCTTTTCATGGAAGGAACATCAAAGGGGACGTCCATAATTTCATGGGAGGAACGTCAGGACGTCCATAATTTCATGGGAGGAACTTCAGAGCAGATGGAAGGGCATCCATCTTTTCATGGGAGGAACATCAGGACATCCATAATTTCATGGGAGGAACATCAAAGGGGACGTCCATCATTTCATGGGAGGTACTTCAGAGGGGACATACATAATTTCATGGGAGGAATGTCAGGACGTCCATAATTTAATAGCAGGAACATCAGTATGTCCATAAATTAGTGGGAGGTACCTCAGAGGGGATGGATGGACATCCATCTTTTCATGGGAGGAACATCAAAGGGGACATCCATAACGTCATGTGAGGAACATCAGAAGGGATGGAAGGACATCCATAATTTCATGGCAGGGACATCAATAATTTCATGGGAGGAACTTCAGAGGGGATGGAAGGACGTCCATCTTTTCATGGGAGGAACATCAAAGGGGAAGTCCAACACCAAAGGGGGATGGGAGGAACGTCAGGCCTACAACTCCCATCATGCCTAGCTAGCAGGACCAGAGGTCAGAGACGATGGGAGCTGGAGTCCTATAACATCTGGGGACCCAAGGTCGAGAAAGGCTGTCGTCAAAGGTCCCAAAGATGAAATGACAGACGTTCTACCACCTTTTGACATTCCTCCCACGAAATTACGGGTGTTCTACCACTTTTTTGACGTTACTCCTATGAAATTACGGACGTTCTACCACCTTTTGATGTTCCTCCCAAGAAATTACGGACGTTCTACCACCTTTTAATGTTCCTCCCACAAAATTATGGATGTTCTACCACCTTTTGACGTTCCTTCTCTTTAAATTATGGACGTTCTACCGCCCGCTCTGACGTTCCTTGGGGAGGTGGTGGGCACACCCTATTTGTGGGCCCATTGGGGGGGGAGTCCCTGTCGGTCGGTGGCGCCCCCTTCCTGCAAGCTTCGATAGAGAGAGAGATTGAGAGAGAGAGAGAGGCACTTTTCACCTACCACTAAATAAAAAGGATCGGGGCCTTTTCTCAAGGTGAATCCTACGGCCAGGAGAGAGAGAGAAGACTGTATTGGAAGAGAAGGGAGGTCATTGTATGTTAAAGGGGGGAGAAAATGGGGGGGGAGAAAAATCAGAATTTAAAGAAAAGAAAGGAAAGGAAAACCAGAATTCAGGAAAAACAGTAAGGATATAGGAATATATTATAAAATTAAGGATATATACCATATTTTTCCATCTGATAGATGTATAAGATGCCCCCTATTTTGGGGGGCTCAGATTTAAGAAAATTGGGGGAGATGTATCCGTGTATAAGACGCCCCCTAATTTTTGACATTACTTTTTAGGGGGAAAAACCTAGTCTTATACACGGAAAAATACAGTAATTACCGGATTCCCCCCCCCAATGAATCTGGAACCGGTGGGTTTTCTATGGGGACATTGGGCAACCTTATAGGGTCTCCCGAAATGGGTGGGGCTGCTTTCCAGAGGGAAGGGGGTAGGGGGACCCCAAGCGGAAATCAAAGAGTGGGGGGAGTTCAATGGGGGAGGGGAGAAGCAAAGCTGGGGCAGGGTTTGGGGTGTTGGACGGTAAATGGGGGGGGAGGGAAGGGAGCTGAGGGGGCGGTTGGCTGGGAGGCAACCCGAGCTGGTTTTGGGGTTTTACTGGGGGACAATCTGAATAATTGGGGAACCCCGTTTCTGAAAACCCCCCACCGAACCCCTTTGGATTTAGGGATGTTTTTTTGGGGGGGAGAGTCCAGGTCTGGCTCCTCTGGGGCCGGGTTGGGTGGGGGTGGGGGGATGAGTGGAAATGGATCCACTTCCTCCTCCCGCCCCCGTTTTTCCCTCTTCCCCACCCCCGCGCATGCAGAGGGGGAAAAAAGCCAGCGATAGGATGGAATGGATGATGATCGATATCTAAATATATATAGATACCCGCATATATATATTTACATATATTGATCAAGAGATCTTGGGGTGTGGCTTCTCACGGCGTTGCGCCGGAAAGAGCCGTGGCGGAAGGGTGACCAAAACCAAATAATAATAATAATAATAATAATAATAATTTATTATTGATTCCAAAGCCTAATAATAAAAATAATAATAATTTATTATTCCTACCCCGCCCATGATTTCAAATGATAATTTAAAAATAAGCACCCATATTATATCTATATCTATATCTAAATATATATAGACAGGTAGATACCCGCATATATATATACATATATATACATATATACATATATTTATTGAGAGGTATCGGTGTGGGGCTTCCCACGGCATTGTGCTGGAAACAGCCATGGCGAAAGGGTGACCCAAACCAAATAATAATAATAATAATAATAATAATTTATTATATACCCCGCCCATATTAAATATATAATATTAAAAACAACACACCACATGTGTGTATATATATATATATATATATATATATATATATACACATATATAGGTATATATATACATATACATTTATATAGATATATATAATATAGATATACACACATACGTATATATATATATATATATATATATATATATATATATATATATACACATATACATACATACGTACATATATATATAATTTTTTTGGTCATATTTTGATTTTATTTATTTTTTTGATTTTTATTTTTTGGTATTTATCGAACAAATAAATCTTTCCACTTGCCTACCTTCTAGCAATGTACTAGTGGTCGGAGGGTTCGTCCTGCGGAAAAGTTCTTACATTGTCAAACGGATCTCCGGAGCGTCGGCTTTCTCGTCGGCCGCGGGGGGTGGGGTGGGGGCATGCTCAGCCAATGGCCACCACCCCCCAAAAAAATCCTGCGGGCCCCCCATCTCGGCCCGCCCCTCCCCCCAAAAGCCCCGGACTGCACCCGCCGTCACCCACAGGGGAAGGGTTCCTCCTCTCTAGAAAGTTGGCAAGTGAAAAATGGCAGTGACTAATGTGCTTGGGATCGCCTGCAAAATTTGAGCCTGCCTCGCTTGCGGGGCGGGAGGGGGCGGGGTGAAGGGATGGACAGACCCCGATTGACAGGACGCCCCTATTTCCATTGTAGGGGATTTAATAGGATGCCCCTATTTCCATTGCAGGGGATTCAAAGGAACGCCCCCATTTCCATTGTAGGGGATTTAATATGACACCCCTATTTCCATTGTAGGGGATCAAATTGGACGTCCCTATTTCCATTGTAGGATATTTAATCGGACACCCCTATTCCCATTGTAGGGATTGAATGGGACACCCTTATTTCCTTTGTAGCGAATTTAATAGGATGCCCCTATTTCCATTGTAGGGGATTTAATAGGACGCTCCTATTCCCACTGTAGGGGATCAAATCGGACGCCCCTATTTCCACTGTAGGGGATCAAATCGGAATGCCCCTATTTCCATTGTAGGGGATTCAATGGGACGCCCCTATTTCTATTGTAGGGGATTGAATCCCTTTCCAGTTTTATCCAGTCCCTAATCCATACCAGACATGCAGCCTCATAATACATTGAATTGGATGTCCCTGTTTCCATTGGGGCATTTGCCCCCTATTTAGGAGGGAGGGGGCGCTCCAAGGCCTTCCCAGGACGAGTGGGGCGGGCCCCCCAAGGGTCATCCGGACCACCCCTCCGCTGGGCCGAGAGCCCCTCCCGGAAGGGGTCCCCCCCCCCATAAGTGGAGGCCACGGAGAGGCTTTTGCCCTGCTCTACTCCCCTTTGGCACGGTAGTCACTGGTGGGGTGAAGTGATGGGAAACGGAAAAGAACATCGGAAAATAAAGGAAATTAAAAGACATCCACCTGTTTTGGGTTGTTTTTGGATGGTTTTGTTGGTTATCTGTCCCCTTTGCTCCCCAAAAACGTCCTGTCCTACCTGCAGGTTTTTCCTCCAAACGTTGACCGCCGCAAAAGCCAGTTGCATCTGCTTCCGGCGGGCGTCCTTGTGCCTCTTGTAGGCGATCTCGATGAAGATCAGGAAGATACCGGCCACGATTCCTCCGGCCACCAGCATGAAGACACCTGGGAGGGATCCAGAAGGAGAGCTGAGTTCGAAGAAGACACACACACACACACCCATCCGCCACTGCCATCGAGGGTCATCCAGTGATCGTAACGATAGTAATAACAATGGTGATCAATAGTAATAGTAAAAAGAATAGCAATTACCAAGGACAATAGCAATCGTCAGACGAGTATTAGCAATAGGGATACTTGCAAATGGTAGTGGTGATAGCGGTAGGAATACTTACAAATTGTAGTAGTGATAGCGATAGGGATACTTACAAATGGAGGTTGTAGTAGTATTAGTTACAAAGGACAATAGTAATAACAATAATAGCAATAGCAATACTTACAAATGGTGGTGGTGTTAGTAGTAGTAGTAGTAGTAGTAGTAGTTACAAAGGACAATAGTAATAATAAGAATACCTGAAGGCAGCCCTGTATAGGGAAGTTTTTAATCTGTGATATTTTAATGTATTTTAATATTTGTTGGAAGCCGCCCAGAGTGGCTGGGGGGACCTGGCCAGATGGGCGGGGTACAAATAATAAAATTATTATTATTAAAATTATTATTATTATTTAATAGTAACAGCAATAGTGATACAAATGGTGGTGGTAGTAGTAATGGTTACAATGGTAATAGTAATAATAACAACAGATACACACACACACACTACTACTACTAATAGTAGTAATAAAAATAATTAGCACTGGACATTTTGTCAATCTAAGTTTGGCACTCATTGCCCATCACCATCACTATCACCATCATCTCAATTGTCTTCTTATTAAGAGCCAAGACCTGTGCCTTGCCGGGGATTGGACTGGATGACCCTGGGGGATGGTGTCCCTCTCACCCCTTCTTCACCGATCCCGGAGGGGAGGGAGCTCCGTTGGGGGATGGGGAGGTCCAGGAACCCACCTGCCATGTTCTCAAAGGTGAGGGTGGCCGGGGCGTTGCTTCGCGAGTCGCACTCCTGGTACCTCACCCACGTCTTGTCCAGCTCTTCCATGAAGCCGTTTTCGTGGAGGCTGCGGGCGGGAGGAGAGAGCTGGAGCAGGTGGTCCCGCAATCTTGAAGGCCAGGGGAAGCCCTGCCCTGCGTCACTCAAATCCCAAGGGAGTCCCGGAAAAGGCCACTTCCTGCTTCCTGGACAACTTCCAGGAGCACCAATAGGGAACTTGACCCAGAAGGCTCGTCGGCCATCTTTGACAGATCTGGAGGAGGTCAGGCCCAAATTATATGCTTCCGGAATTGATCCTGGAACATCCCGATTTTGGGAGGAACCTCGGAGGGGCCGGCAGGTTTCTGGTTTGAACCCCGGACGTCCTGTTCCCCCCCCCCGATTTCCGCCAGAAGTCAATGCCCGGACCTTTCTCCCGTGAAAAGAGAGTGTTTCTCCTACGGGGGTGGGGGAGGGACCTTCTGGGATCAATCAGGGACGGAATCAGGGATGTTCCCCACCCAACCCTACCGCCCTCCCCCGGAGTGCCGGCGTTCCCGCAGGGAGGGAGGTGGTACCGACTTCAGAATGGCCAGCGAGACGTTCTGTTTCCAGGGGCTGTCCTTCCGCATGCCGATTCCGAATCCTGACCGGAAAAAGAGCTCCCCGGTGGTCACAAGGTCGCACTTCTGAGAAGCTTCAAACTCCAGGACCGCTGAGTCCCAGATGAAGGCATGGAGCTTGCTGGGGTGGAGGGAGACACAAGCAGGAAGGGTCAACGGGGAAAGGGGTCTCCCAGCAAATTCTGGAATCCTTCCCTCCCCCTCTTCCGATTGAGAAATTCCCCAGTATAAAGTGATCGCAAAAAGACATGGTCGGGAATCCCAGCAAAACCATTCCTTAGAAATTCCCACCCAAACCTTTGCTTATAAATTCCTGCCAAAACATTTCTGAGAAATCCCAGCCAAATTTATGAGAAATTCCCGCAAAACCTTTTCTGACAAATCCCAGCCAAATTTATGAGAATTCCCAGCAAAAATTCTTCGCATTTGGGTTGGCTTCAAATCAGTGGGTTGTTAATTGGTCAAAATTAATGGAAATTATTTGGCCAAAATAAATAAACCAATGGAATCCCACAATCCAATGCCTCTTCCCCGATTGGTCCAGCATGTTCTCCCAGCCCGCCTGCCTGAAAAGTTGAAAGGGGGTTTCCTGCTCACTTGTCCCGGACGGCCTGGATGGCTTCCGCCGCACTTTCATAGTTGTGCTTCTCCATGTGCCGGTACATGGTGCTGAGCTCCACCTGGCGGCGGAAGTAGATGTCCACCGAGCTCTGCTTGACTGTAGCGTAGATGAATTTGTCGGACGGGTTGCGCAACTAGGAAAGGGGAGGTAGGACATCCATATTTCCATGGGAGAAATGTCGGAGGGGGTGGTAGGACATGCGTATTTTCATGGGAGAAATGTCGGAGGAGATGGTAGGACGTCCTTATTTTGGTGGGAGAAATGTTGGAGGAGATGGTAGGACGTCCTTATTTTGGCGGGAGAAATGTTGGAGGAGATGGTAGGACGTCCGTATTTTGGTGGGAGAAATGTCGGAGAGGATGGTAGGACGTCCATATTTTCATGGGAGAAATGTTAGAGGGAATGGTAGAAGGTCCATTTTTTCATGGGATGAATGTTGGAGATGATGGTAGGAGGTCCATATGTTCATGGGATGGATGTCGGAGATGATGGTAGGAGGTCCATATGTTCATGGGATGAATGTCAGAGATGATGGTAGAACATCCATATTTTCATGGGATTAATGTCAGAGATGATGGTAGGAGGTCCGTATTTTCATGGGATGGATGTTGGAAATGATGCTAGAACATCCGTATTTTAATGGGAGAGATGTTAGAGGAGATGGTAGGATGTCCGTATTTTCATGGGAGAAATGTTGGAGGAGATGGTTGGACATCCTTCTTCTCATGGAAGAAAAGTCTGAGGGTTGGTGTTCCCCAATTCCCTGCTTACCCTGGGATCATTGATGCCTGTGATCCGTTCCTCGGGTCTGTCCAACACCAGGAAGGCCGCCAGGTTGGCGGTGTAAGAGGCCACGATGATCATGGCAAATCCAGCCCACACCATCCCCAGGATCCTAGCGGAGAAGCTCCGGGGAGCGCCTGGGAGAGAAAGGGCAGGTCGGGAAGGTTCTCAAGCGTCCGAAGGACCAGAACCTGGGGGGGGGGAGAGACCTCACCCCAGCTCTCTAGAAGACCATCTAACTGGGGAAGAAGCCAGAGAGGAAGAAGCTGAGATGGACATCCTTATTTTCATTGGTGAAATGATGGAGGTCGGATAGGATGGCTGGACCTCCATATTCTCATCAAGGTCAAAGGGGGTGGTTGACCTCCATATTCTCATCAAGATCAAAGGGGGTGAGAGGACCTTCATATTTTCATCAAGGTCAAAGGGGGTGGTAGAACGTCCCTATCTTCATGGGAGAAATGTCAGAGAAGATGAGGTGGAGTTGACGGCATCTGCTTTGCAGCCACTATGGATGGACCCACCCAGACCGTTCCCACCGGAGAGACTCACCTTCTCCGATGCCCGAGTTGAGCAAGACTCCCCAGGAGAACCACATGGCCGATGATAGCGTCAGGGCGTCCTCTTCCTCTTCCTCACTGTTGACTTTGAAGCGGCCGAAGGGGCTGCAAGAGAACAAGGGCGAGCGGTCAGCTGTCGGCCGGGGAAGATGCCCTATAGAAAAGAAGTTCTCATGGGTGGTGCAAGGAACTCCAGAGGTCTGGGGTGGGCAGAGGGTGGAGCTTCAAGGACTCATCAGTTTCCCTCATGTTGTTTGCAGCAAAGCCAGTGGACAGAGGTCCCTTTGCATCATTGATGGGTACGTAATTTGGTGACATCTTGAGGAACAGCCCACCCAGTTCCTTGTCCCTGAGCCCATTCATGGGTGGGAGGAAGCAGACCTGAATAACTTCTACTTGCTCCTCTGGTCTCCCCATCCTGCCTTGCATGGGGCTGGCCTGGATTAAATTTGGGGTCCCTTCCAACACCCAACACCCTACGGTTCTAGGCTGAGATTCCTACATCGAAGAAAGTTGGGTTGAATGACAGCCGTGGGCTCCTTGGTCGCTTATTAAGTCTCCCCATGTTCCCTACTGGGGAAGGGAGAAAGGGGACAGATAAGAAGAATAGGGAGGAGGAGGAGATCAGGAAGACGTAGAGGAAGGAGGAGGAGGAAGGAGGAGGGGTAGACCAGGAAGACCAAGGGGTAGCCGCAGTTACCTGAACCGGTCCAGGAGATATAGCATCACGGCCACCACGTGGACCGAGAGGCCCACCAGAAGCCACAGGGTGCTCTGGAACGGCTGCATAAATGAGTCCAAGGTGCTGCGGGGGATTTCCTGCAACACAGAAGCGGAAATGGGCATCAGCGGCCAGCTGAAGACCCCAGCGGCTGCAGGTTCCTCACGAAGATGGAGATCACAGAAAGAGGACGGTTGTCTCCTCCTCCTCAGGCGTTTCAAGGGTGGGCTGTCATAAAACACCCCTATATGACATTTTTAATTGATGCCGATTGTGTTATATTAACGAGAAATCCCACTGGGACTTTGTCAAGGGAAGGACAACGGGAATGGCTTGACCAAAGCAGAGCGTGGCCACCATTTTGGACCAAGCTCTCTGGAGGGCAGTGATGCCTAGTGGTCGTTTGCCATGTCTATACCTACCTTTTTCACCAGGATGGTGAGTCCCTGGTACTTGAAGGGCTTGGAGAATTCGATGTACTGTGCCCTCTCATTGTTGATGGTCAGAGGAGCCACAATCATGTCGGCCTGGCCGCTCAGGAGCTCACCCATCATCCCATTCCACTCCTTCTTGTTGCTGTTGTTCACCTGCGGCGAGACAGAGCCAGTGTGAGAAGGGCGAGGAGGTCCGTAATTTCATGGGATGAATGTCGGAGTGGATGGTAGAACCTCCATATTTTCATGGGATGAGTGTCGGAGATTATGGTAGAACGCCCGTATTTTCATGGGAGAAACGTCAGAGGGGACAGCAGGAAGCTATGAGAAGCAAGTTAAGGAATGAGCAGCCCTCCAGGGCTCATCTGAACGTCCCTCGGGTCACCCCAGTGCAGTCGGAAAGCCGACCATTCCAGAAACAACTCTCCATAGACCCCCTCTCTCAACGGGACGGCGTCTGACCGTCCCTGGGAAAGGAGGTCTTCAAAGAAGACGGAGGGTTGCCCAGCTGGCCTTCTCAAGACCTACTCACCCGCTCCTGGGTGCCGAACTTCCCGTCACCCACCAGGTGGACCTCATAGGTGAAGTTCATGGTTTTGGCGAGCTTGATCAGGAGGTCAATGCAGAAGCCATAGCAGCACAGCATCACACTGGGGCGGCCTGGGTGGGCAGGAGAAACGGGGACCATTGAAGCCGATTTGACGGAAAGGACCTTCGGAATTGCTCCACCTCCGTGCCAATCCGTCAAGCAGATACCATGTTCTCCGGCCCCAATGTTGATGGCTTCCCGGTTGAGATCTGATCTGTTTCCCGTCAATCCATTTGGCTTCCAGCCTGCTAAGCTGGATTCTTTCCTGATCATAGATGGAATGGAATCATCTGAAGGGGACCTTGGCCTTCCAAGTGATTCCATTCCATATATGATCCGGAACGAATCCAGTTCAGCAGGCTTGGGGCGGAATTGATCAACGGGGAACGGATCCCCCACCATCCCTGACCTGCTAGCTAGGGATCATGGGACCTGTAGGCCCAAAACATATTGAGGAAGCCTGATCTGGACTAACCCCGCTTCAAGGACAGGGTCTCATCTCAGGCATCCAGGATCTGGAGGACCTCCCAGGAAGGAGAAAATGGAGACGGTTGGCGGGAGAGCTTCTGATCCGACGACCCAGCTCTGGGTTCGAGACTTACCCGGCATGGTCTCGTTGGGGCCCGTGCAGAGGACTTGTTGGACCAAGCCGCCGGTGCTGTTGGTGAGGGCTTTACACTTCCCGTCAGAGAGGGTCTGCTTGACGTAGACGAAGGGTTCCTGGTGGATGGTGACAATCTGCGGGTGGAGACCCCCCCAAAAAAGTTAGAAGGTGGCACACAGTCCCCCTCCAAACCAGACCAGCTGGTCAACCCCTCTGTTACTTTCTCCTGGAACGGGAGAGTTGGGTGCAGGGATCTCGACATGGAATTCAGGAATGTATTCTACACCAACCCCCCCTCCGATGCAAGCATCTCCACTCGAGCACCCATCCAATCTCTGCTTGGACACCTCCAAGGAAGGAGAGCCTGCTCGCTTGCGCCCCGCAGCTGGACGCAAATCTCTTCTTGATGGGCTCTCCTTTCTTGGAGCTGGAAGCCATGGGTTTGAGTCCTGCCCTCTGGAGCGGGAGAAAACACATTTGTCCCCTCTTCCAGGTAAAAGCCCTTGAGATACAGTGGTACCTCGGGTTACAGACGCTTCAGGTTACAAACTCAGCTAACCCAGAAATAGTACCTTGGGTGAAGAACGTTGCTTCAGGATGAGAACAGAAATCGTGCTGTGGCACCGGAAGGCCCCATTAGCTAAAGTGGTAACTCAGGTTAAGAGCAGTTTCAGGTTAAGAACGGACCTCCAGAACGAATTAAGTTCTTAACCCGAGGTACCACTGTATTTGAAGATGGCTCTCATATCTCCTCTACCTCAGACTAAGTATTCCTATCTCCTTCAACCGCTTGTAGACCCTCTATCATCTTGAGATGTTTGAAGGTGGCCCTAACATCTCCTCTCAGCCTCCTCTTTCCTGGACTAAAGAGAGCCATCTCCTTCAGTTTCTAGACCATCATCTTGAGATGTTTGAAGGTGGCTCTCATATCTCCTTGGTCTCCTCTTCTCCAGCTCCTTCAACCGTTCCTCACCAGGCTGACCTTAGTGAGAGAGGAAGGTGGAGCAGAGACGATACCTTGAGCTTTGTAGACATCTCGTAGCCCTGCGGCGTCTCCGTTTCCCCTCCAGGCCAGATGATCTTGCGGTCGTTGGGCAGGAACTGCAGAGGGGAGGAGAGAAGGCTTGGGACCAGACCTTCTCTACCAACCTTCCCAGTTGGGAATGGGACCCTTGAGGGTCATCTAGTCCAACCCCCAGGGAGACTTACGTGGCTGCCGTTGTAGACGCCAACCTGCACCAGCTTGTTATTCTGCAGGTTCATGACGCTGTAGTTGGCGTACTTGCGGTCACCGTCCTCGTTGAACTCCACCCTGCCGGTCACACCATCAGCATACTTCGTCTGCATCAGCACCCTGGGGAGAAGGCGGATCAACCGGGATGCAGAGCGCTGGAAATGTCTCCCACGAAATTATGGATGTCCTTCTGTCCCCTGCAACATTCCTCCCACGAAATTACGGACACCCTACCACACCGTTCCTCCCACAAAATTACAGACACCCTACCACGCCGTTCCTCCCACGAAATTACGGATGTCCTACCACGACGTTCCTCCCACGAAATTACGGATGTCCTACCACGACGTTCCTCCCATGAAATTACGGATGTCCTACCACGACGTTCCTTCCATGAAATTACAGATGTTCTACCACCCCTTTTGACGTTCCTCCCATGAAATTACGGACGCCCTCCCCCCCTCCAGGTCTGAGGTGACCGGAACACCCTTACCTCTTGAAGAGAGGCCCCGTCTTCCAAATGTTGGTGTTCCCCACGCACCCCCTGGGTGGGTCGGTGATATTCTCCTTCTCAAACAAGTCGTGGACCGCCTGGGCCACCATGGCCACGGCATCACGGATGTGAGCTGACTCGTTCTTGCCGTTCATGAGCTGCAGACCAATGAGACCTGGAATGGGGGTGGGGTGGGGAAGAGACAGATGACCGGGTTTGCCGCGACCCCAATGATCATCCACATGGCTTTAGAGAACGGAAGGAGAGGACCGCTGGGTGATAAACCATGAGGCAGCTGGACCATAGGGGGAGGGGGTTGCATGTTACCTTCTGGTGCATTCCGTAGGGCATTCCCGGAGATCTCCCGTTCCCCCACCAGCCAGACGTAGCCGGGACCGGTCATATTTTCTTTGGCAGCAGCCGTGTAGACAGTGGTGGCGTCGTCCTCACTGGAGAAAAAGAAGAAGGCTGTGTTGGGATGGTAAAGGTAAAGGGATCCCTGACCAATAGGTGCAGCTGCAGACGACTCTGGGGTTGCGGCGCTCATCTCGGTTTACTGGCCGAGGGAGCGGCGTACAGCTTCTGGGTCATGTGGCCAGCAGGACTAAGCCGCTTCTGGCGAACCACAGCAGTGTACGGAAACGCTGTTGACCTTCCCTGTTTATCTACTTGCACTTGGAGGTGCTTTCGAACTGCTAGGTGGGCAGGAGCAGGGACCGAGCAACGGGAGCTTACCCCGTTATTGCGGGGATTTGAACCGCCAACCTTCTGATCGGCAAGCCCTAAGCTCTGTGGTTTAACCCACAGCGCCACCCACGTCCCAGAGGGGATGGTGAGAAGTCCCTATTTTTGTGGGGTGAACTCTGGAAAGGATGGAACAGGAGGTCCCTCTTTTCCCGGGAGAAACTTCGGAGGAGGGGATGGAATCATTGGAACGGGGGAAAACCTGGGCCGTCTCCACTCACCTGACCCGAACCTCGCCCCGCCGGCCGGCCCTTACCTGGCTGACAGGATGATGACCCTGGCCTCCAGCTCCTTGGCTTCCAGGAGAAGAGATGTCACATTCTTGGTGCCCGGCTCAAACTGAAGGACTTTCTCCGCCTGCAAGGTTGGCGCGAGCAAATCGGGTCAGTCGGCTCGGCCCCGATCCCCCATGTGAGAGCCATGCTTTCCTCAGAAAGATACTTCCTTCTCTCTTTCCAAGGTCTACCTGGAAAGGTCGTTTCTCATTTCTTTTTTTCTCAGATTTCTCTCCCCACCCCCCTGTTTTGTTTTGTTTTGTTTTTCCCTGCTGGGGTTCATTTCCTCCACCCCCCTTAAAAAAATCTTTTTAAAATATATATTTCAAAAAATCATCATTTTTCTTTGTTGTTGCACTGGGCATGCAAACAGAAGTCACTCCATCCCCAAAAGAAGGTCGTGCATTGGTACAGGAAAGAGGAAAAAAAGGCATATATAGAGATACACAGCGGCCGCCGAAATAAATTCACCCACCGTGGCAAATTGATTTCTTGCGATTTATTTATTTCTTGCAAAATTTGCAAAAACTATTTTTTGCAAAAATTGCAAAAACTTTATTTTTTGAAAAACTTGCAAACAATTATTTTTTTTTTGCAAAATTTTGCAAACAACTATTTTTTTGCAAAACTTGGCAGAATCCCCGCCGTCTCGTGAGGAGCGAATTGCCGAGCTGCCTTTTTTGCTCTGGCGCCGGGGCCTTTGCGACGGCGAGGGAGCTCCTCCGGTGGTGGCTGCGTATATCCATATATCGATTGGCTGGCTGGTTTCGCGATGCAGTTGACCACTCAAACGACTGTTGCTTTTCCAAAAAAATAAAAATAAAAAACAGGAAAAGGGGAGGAAGGGAGGGGAAAAACACGCAAGGGGTCCGCCTTCCGAGGCGCGGGAAAAGGAGTCGGAGTGAGCATCTCACGTTTCCTGTCGGGACAGGAAGGGGTGGAGCAGGAAGAGGAGAGCAGGAAGGGGCAATCAGATGGTCCCAGGAGGAAACAGGGGGGGGGGAAGAAACTTGCAAATTCGCTCTGGCTGCACATGCATGGTCTCCCGAAGGAAGGCGTCCAAAGTTGGCTTGCTCCTCAAAGTCAAGGTCAAACCAAGCAGATCCCAACAGAAAAGAACGTGCGACCCAAAAAAAAGTCTGCTTGCTGGCTCAAGAGATATTTTTAATTTTTTTCCCTTTAATATATATATATATATATTTATATATAATTTATTCTTATTTTTTGTGGGGTGCCCATGGGCCAAGGCGGCCCGGTTGATTAATTTCTTTCATTAATTAATTTTTTGGCTCGTTAGGTTTGGTGGGCGGCGTGCATTTCCATGCAAAGATACCTTGGGTCCGCGCTTGTTCTCAAAGGATAGCTGTTCGAGGCTGTCAAAGCTCCTTTTTTTACTCTGATGGATAATGTGCACAGAGAAAATATGCAGACACAGAAGAAGATTATAAACAGTTGAAAAAAGAAAGACGGGCACTCAAAGCAAATTCCATATCCAAACTCCTCCTGATGCGGGGTAGGGGGGGGCGGGGGGCGCCATAACAGAGGAGCAGGGAAAAACCCAGTTTCCTACAAGGTTTCCCATTAAATTTCCTACAAGGTTTCCTACAAGGTTTCCTATTAACTTTCCTATTAACTTTCCTAAAAGTTTCCTACAAAATTTCCTACAAGGTTTCCTATTAAGTTTCCTACAAGTTTTCCTATTAAGTTACTTCAAAGTTTCCTACAAGGTTTCCTATTAAGTTTCCTATTATGTTTCCTACAAAGTATCCTATTAAATTACCTACAAAATTTCCTACAAAGTTTCCTATTTAGTTTCCTAAAAAGTTTCCTACAAGGTTTCCTATTAAGCTACTACAAAGTTTCCTATTAAGTTTCCTAAAAAGTTTCCTACAAGGTTTCCTATTAAGCTACTACAAAGTTTCCTACAAGGTTTCCTATTAAGCTACTACAAAGTTTCCTACAAGGTTTCCATTAAATTTCCCACAAAGTTTCCTATTGAATTTCCTACAAAGTTTCCTACAAGGTTTCCTATTAAGTTTCCTAAAAGTTTCCTACAAGGTCCTTTCCAACTCTTTCAAGGTCCTTTCCAACTCTATGATTCTATGTTAAGATTCCTGCCTTGGTTGGACCGGATGACCTTTCAAGGTCCTTTCCAACTCTATGATTCCATGTTGAGATGCCTCCTTGGTTGGGCCAGACAACACTTGGGGGTCTTTTCCAACTCTATGGTTCTACATTGAGATTCCTGCCTTGGTTGGACTGGTTGAACTTTCAAGGTCCTTTCCAACTTTATGATTCCATCCATGGTTGGACCATCCAACCCTTGGGGGTCCTTTCCAACTCTATGATTCTACGTTGAGATTCCTGCCTTGGTTGGACCAAAATCAAAAATTCTTTCCAGTAGCACCTTAGAGACCAACTGAGTTTGTTCTTGGTATGAGCTTTCGTGTGCATGCACACTTCTTCAGATACACTGAAACAGAAGTCACCAGATCCTTAAATATAGTGAGGGAGTGGGGAGGGGTATTACTCAGAAGGGTGGTGGGAATGGGTGATCAGCTGATAGGTATGGAAAACCTGTTGACGACTCTCATGAACAAAACTGATTACATCCAGGAGGCTCACAGACAACTTTCCAATACCACCTTTTACATAAAATTGGACTCAGACCCCACAGAAGAATACAAAAAAGAACTGAACAAGATTGTTAAGGAGCTACCCCCACACATCCAAGAACAGATCCTCAGGAACACACCAGCAGAACCTCGACCAGGAACTTTCTATCTTCTACCCAAAATACACAAACCAGGAAATCCAGGACGCCCCATCATCTCAGGTATTGGCACCATTACAGTGGGGGTTTCCGGTTATATGGACTCTGTTCTGAAACCATATGCCATCAGTGCTCCCAGCTACGTACGTGACACCACAGATTTTCTGAGAAAAATACAATCTTTGAATAACCTTCCTAACAATACTATTCTAGTCACTATGGATGTGGAATCTCTGTATACCAACATCCCACACAACGATGGTTTACAAGCTATAAGGAACACCATTTCAGATAAAACCACAGCGGACTTTGCTACCAAACTCTGTCATTTTGTCCTTACCCACAACAACTTCAAATTTGGTGAGGATCTGTTCCTTCAGATCAGCGGCACAGCAATGGGCACCCGCATGGCCCCACAGTATGCCAACATCTTCATGGCAGATTTAGAACAACGTTTCCTAAACTCCTACCCACTCAAACCTCTCTTGTACCTGCGTTACATTGACGATATTTTTATTATCTGGACACATGGCCAACAGACCCTGGACACCTTCCACCAGACATTCAATGACTTTCACCCCACCATCAACCTAACAATGAACCAATCTATGCAAGAAATACACTTTTTGGACACTACTATAAAAATACAGGATGGACACATAGACACCACCTTATACCGTAAACCAACTGACCGACAAACATATCTACATGCTTCTAGCTACCATCCCAAACACACCAAACAATCCATAGTATATAGCCAGGCCCTACGTTACAGCCGCATCTGTTCCAACTCTACAGACAGAGACTCTCACCTAAGAGATCTACAGCAAACCTTTTTAGAACTAAAATATCCACCTGATGAAGTTAAACAACAGATCAACAGAGCCAGACTGATACCCAGAGAGAACTTGCTGCAAGACAGACCCAAAAAAGAAAATAACAGAACACCACTAGTAATCACATACAACTCCCAAATTAAAACAGTACAACGCATCATCAAAGATCTACAACCTCTCCTAGACAATGACAGTTCTCTTTCTCAAGCTCTGGGAGGAAGACCCTACATCGCCTACAGACAGCCACCCAATCTCAAACAGCTCCTCACCCACAATAATACTACAACAGGACTCAACATGGACACTGGTACCAGAGCCTGCAATAAACCCAGATGCCAACTTTGCTGCCACATAAACCCGGACAACACCATTACTGGTCCCAACAACATCAAACATACCATCTCAGGACTATTTAATTGCTCATCTTCCAACATTGTGTATGCAATCAAATGCCAACAGTGCCCTTCAGCTCTCTATATTGGACAAACAGGCCAAACCCTACGCCAAAGGATAAATGGACATAAATCTGATATCAGGAATCACAAGACAGAGAAACCAGTAGGAGAACACTTCAATCTCCCAGGACATTCTATAAAAGATCTCAAAGTAGCTGTCTTAATACAAAGAAATTTCAGAAATAGACTGGAAAGAGAAGTGGCTGAATTACAACTAATCACCAAACTTAAAACCACGGAGAAACCTGGTCTGAACAAAGACATTGGATTCTTATCTCATTATACATAACAAAGCTATCTTTAGCCATCTCACCCCTTGCCTTTCCCTGCAAGACTAATTACAGCCGTTAAGAGTCGTCAACAGGTTTTCCATACCTATCAGCTGATCACCCATTCCCACCACCCTTCTGAGCAATACCCCTCCCCACTCCCTCACTATATTTAAGGATCTGGTGACTTCTGTTTCAGTGTATCTGAAGAAGTGTGCATGCACACGAAAGCTCATACCAAGAACAAACTCAGTTGGTCTCTAAGGTGCTACTGGAAAGAATTTTTGATTTTGTTTTGACTATGGAAGACCAACACGGCTACCCACCTGTAATTGGTTGGACCAGTTGACCTTTCAATGTCCTTTCCAACTCTATGATTCCATGTTGAGATTTCTGCCTTGGTAGAACCAGATGACCCTTCCAGGTCCTTTCCAACTCTATGATCCAAGTCTACTCTCCTAGACGCTCTGTTCCTACCAGCTGCCCTGAGAAGGAACGGGTTTTTTTGCCGAACTCCAGGTTACGCCTCCCCTCGTCTCCCCGTGTTTTTGGCTGTTTTGGATTTCAGATTTCATTTTTTTTTAGTTGGAGATTTTTTTGACCATGGCAAAGCAAGTGAAATGAATAAAGAGTCACAAACTTTTGTCAGGTCCGTAGACCCGCTGGCGCTTAGAGCATAATGTTGTTCATGTTTAACAATGGGAAGAAGAGAGAAGGTGTTTTTACAGACATAAATCTAACACACGTACGACAAAGCTCGAGACTTTGAAGAGGAGCATGGCGCTTCGAGCTACTGACCTTGGACTCCTTCTCCTCCAGGAGGGTTTCCAGCTTCTTCTGGGCTGCCCGGCCCTCGTGGTCGTCGCTGACGATCAAGATGATGTGGTTCCATTTGTAGAAGCGCATCATCTCAAACCAGACGTTGGACTGGTGAGAGTAAGGGGGCACGGTACGAAGGAAGGAAAGGTGGATACTCTGGGGAGACAAGGAGCCAGGGGTGGCATCAGGGACATCCCTCCTACTATGGGGTGGGAAGAACCTCTCTAGAAGCTCCACCTAGACCCCACCTGCCTCTCCAGAGAGGTCCACACTCTGCCCATCTCCTGCTTTCTCCATGGATGCATAATAGATAGATATAGATTAATAGATTGAATCTATCTATCTATCTATCAATCATCTATCTTGTATGTATGTTTGTATCAATATATGTTTTATGTATCTATCAATCTATGTATCTATCAATCTATGAATCTATCTATAGACGTATCTATGTATGTCTGTCTGTCTAAATCTATCTATCTATCTATCTATCTATCTATCTATCTATCTATCTATATCTATCTATCTATCTATCTATCTATCTATCATCTATCTATCTATCTATCATCTATCTACCATCTATGGATCTATCTATCTATCTAACTAGCTAACTAACTAACTAACTATCTTGTATTTATGTTTGTATATATGTATGTATCTACTGCCCTGCTTTCTCCATGGGGCTACCTTGGAAGGGCAACGTCCCTCCTATGGGGTGGAAAGAGCCTCTGTAGAAGCTCCATCTGAGACCCCACCTTCTTCTCCAGAGAGCTCCATGCTGTGCTCATCTCCTGCTTTCTCCATGGGAAGGTGTCTCGGAGATGAGATGGAGGAACATCCCTCCTACAGGGTAGAAGAACATCTCTCCCAGCCCCACCCAAGACCTGGCCCTCTGCTCGGCCCACTGCCCTGCTTTCTCCATGGAGCTACCTTCGAAGGGCACCTAGAAACGAGTTTGGACAACGGCCTTCCTGCGCGGTGCAAGGGCCTCTTTAGGAAGCCAATGGGGAAGATTGCCAGAAGGTCTGGGCTGGGTTTCCACCAGTATGGGAAAGATACCAAGCTCTACCTTAATTCTGTGTCCAGGGCAGCTGTTTACCAGCTCCATCTGGTACGCAGGCTGAGACCCTACCTGCCTGCAGACTGTCTCGCCAGAGTGGTGCATGCTCTAGTTATCTCTGGCTTGGACTACTGCAATGCGCTCTACATGGGACTACCTTTGAAGGTGACCCGGAAACTACAACTAATCCAGAATGCGGCAGCTAGACTGGTGACTGGGAGCAGCCGCTGAGACCACATAACACCGGTCTTGAAAGACCTACATTGGCTCCCAGTATGTTTCCAAGCACAATTCAAAGTGTTGGTGCTGACATTGAAAGCCCTAAACAGCCTCAGCCAGTATATCTGAAGGAGTGTCTCCACCCCAATCGATCTGCCCGGACACTGAGGTCCAGCGCTGAGGGCCTTATGGCGGTTCCCTCACTGCGAGAAGCCAAGCTACAGGGAACCAGGCAGAGGGCCTTCTCAGTAGTGGCACCCGCCCTGTGGAATGCCCTCCCACCAGATGTCAAAGAGAACAACAACTACCAGACTTTTAGAAGACATCTGAAGGCAGCCCTGTTTAGGGAAGCTTTTAATGTTTGATGATTATTGTATTTTAATATTTTGTTGGAAGCCGCCCAGAGTGGCTGGGGAAGCCCAGCCAGATGGGCAGGGTATAAATAAATTATATTATTATTATTATTATTATTATTATTATTATTATTATTATACCTTTCCACCAGAAGGTCTGGGCTGGGCGTTCACCAGTATGGATGGGAAAGATACCAAGCTCTACTTTTCCGCCAGAAGGGCTGGGCGCTCACCAGTGTGGGAAAAATACTCAGCGTCCTTTCTACCAGTGAAGGTGGTGAGGGTCTGGAGGAGCTCGGAAGATGGATGGACAGATGAGAAGAACGAATGACTGTTTTTGAGGGGCAGGGGGTGGCCAGGCACGAGGGACTCCTTGGTCTGGGCTCACCATGCCTCTAATGGACCAGGCAATCTGGACTCACGGGGCTCCATCTCCGAAGGTCTCCTGGTGGTTCCCTCCAAGCGAGAAGCAAAGTCGCAGGGAACTGGGCAGAGGAGAAATCAAGGCCTTCTCCCGCCAGATGTCAAGGAGATCCTGGCCGGTGGGAGCCGTGGGCTTACCTTGTCCGAATAGATGGACATGCGCGTTGTCAACCCGATGACCGGGATCCGGTAGAACCCGGCTGTATATGACACTGGCGTGGGCGTGAGGTGGTCATTTGGAGCTGGCGGGTGACTCACCAATATGGCGTAGACCTGCGGGATAGACGTTTTACCCATGAAATTACGGACATCCATCCATCCCCTCCAACATTTCTCCCATGAAAATAGGGACATCCTATTCCATCCTTTCCAAAACTCATCCCATGAAAATAGGGACATCCTATTCCATCCTTTCCAGAACTCGTCCCATGAAAATAGGGACTTCTACCATCCCTCCGACATTTCTCCCACCAAAATGTCCAGCTGCCCTCAGAAACTCACAAGGGACATTCACCCATTTAGAGGAGAGGGAGAACTTGCAGGAACTTCGCAGGAAACCACCACAGGAGATATTGTGGGACACCCCCCCCCGTATGAAACTTTGCAGGAAAACCCGATAGGAAACCTTGTCAGGAACCCCAATTGGAAAAGTCTTAAGAAACCCCCTAGTAACCCCCATCTTAAAAAAGCAGAGACATCACCTTGCCGACAAAGGTTCGTCTAGTTAAAGCTATGGTTTTCCCAGTTGTGATGTTTAGAAGTGAGAGCTGGACCATAAAGAAGGCTGATTGCTGAAAAATGGATGCATTTTAATTCTGGTGCTAGAGGAGACTCTTGAGAGTCCCGTGGACTGCAAGAATATCAAATCGATCCATTCTGAAGGAAATCAGCCCTGAGTGCTCACTGGAAGGACAGATCCTGAAGCTGAGGCTCCAAGTACTTTGGCCACCTCATGAGAAGAGAAGACTCCCTGGAAAAGACCCTGATGTTGGGAAAGATGGAGGGCACAAGGAGAAGGGGACGACAGAGGACGAGATGGTTGGACAGTGTTCTCGAAGCTACCAACATGAGTCTGACCAAACTGCGGGAGGCAGTGGAAGACAGGAGGGCCTGGCGTGCTCTGGTCCATGGGGTCACGAAGAGTCGGACTGAACGACTAAACAACAACAACCATTCCCCTCTGACGTTTCTCCCATGAAAATATGGATGTCCTCAAATGCCCAGCCTTTTGACGGGCGGAGAGAGGAAAGTCTGTTGAGCCAGCATGCAAGATAATCCAATTTCCTTAACCGCACATTTAAGGCCTAAATGCGATTTCCCCTCCGGGGACCATTTGTGATGAAATGGTCTGTCCAGACGGAGGCGAAGAGCAATTGATGGAGAGAGGATCTGCAAGGAGCCAACCCTATTGAAGCAACTGAGAT
This sequence comes from Lacerta viridis, assembly GCA_900245905.1. Lineage (NCBI taxonomy): Eukaryota > Metazoa > Chordata > Lepidosauria > Squamata > Lacertidae > Lacerta > Lacerta viridis. Next base: position 77,426 of record OFHU01002975.1, on the reverse strand, counting down.
GCAGTTGCCATGGAAACTTCCTTCTCCCTTGCTGGCTTCTCCTATAAATGGCCTTTCCCACTCAGTTTGGGGGAAGAAGGAAGTCTGGAAATGTCGATCAGGTTTGCAATTTGGATGGCTTCAAATTAGGTCCCAAATGAGAATTAAATAGCGTCATTTGATGCCTTGGGTACCTGGTTTTGTTCCTTGGGGAATGGGCTGTGTTTGGATATTTTTCGGGTCCCAATATGTGGGTGTGTAACAGGGAGGGAGGGAGAGAGAGAGAGAAAAGAAAAAAAATAGAGAGAGAAAGAGAGGGGAGCGAGGGAGGAAGAGAAATAAAAAGGGAAAGAGAGGGAGAGAAAGAAAGAGAGAGGGGGGAGAGAAAAGGGGGGAGAGAGGGAGAAGGAAAGGAAGAGAGAAAGAGAAAGAGAGGGGGGAGAGATGGAGGGAGAGAAAGAAAAGAGAGGGAGGGAGAGAGAGAGGGAGAGAAAAAGAGGGGGAGATAAGGAGAAAGAAAGAGAGAGGGAGGGAGAAAAAGAGGGAGAAAGAGGGAGAGAAAAAGAGAGGGGGAGAAGGAGAAAGAAAAGAAGGAAGAGAGAGAGGGAGGGAGGGGGAGGGAGAGGAAGAGGGAGAGAGGTGGGGAGAGAAATAAAGAGTGAAAGAGAGAGGGAGAGAAAGAAAAAAAAGAGGGGGATAGAGAGAAAAAGATGGAGGGAGAGAGGCAGAGAAAAGGGGGGGAGAGAAGGAGGAAGGGAGGGAGAGGGAGAGAAAAAGAGAGGGGGAGAGAAGGAGAAAGAAAGGAAGAGAGAAAAGAGAGAGAACCTTTTTGCTACGCCCATATTGGGGGCCCCCTAAAAAAACAAACAACCTGGCTTTACCCGAGAGAGAGAGAGAGAGAGAGAGAGAGAGAGAGAGAGAGAGAGAGAGAGATGCCTCACCACCTTCTTTCTTTCCTCCCCCTGAAAAGCCCCCGCAAAAGAAGAGAGCCCCCCCTTCCCCTGCGCGTGCCCGCTTTATTGCAGTCTATGATCCGGATATGATCTGGATTCGATCCGGATTCAGCGCTCCCGGTTTCCCCCAAAGGAGGGGGCACAGCAAGCAAAGGCTTTTCTCCCCCCCCCCCCGCAAATAAAAAGCAGGGGCGGTTGGAGGGGCAATTCATATTTGCATTGATTTCTATTGATTTTGATGTTTACAAAAACCAATTAAAAAACCTAAAATAATAAACCAATCTTTGAAACCTGATAAAACCAGTAAGAAACCAATGTTAACCCCCCCAATAAAACCAATTTTAAAAAAACAATTGAAAAAGGAAAAAACCCCATAAAAGCAATGAAAAGCCATTTTGAAAAGCAGTAAGAACCAATAAGAACCAGCACAAATCTGCAGCTGTGGGGGGGAACCCCCCAATAAAAGCCTGCCCCCCCCCCAAAAAAACAATCCTGGGATTTTTTTTGCCTCCTATGGCACCATTGAGTGGGGGGTTGCCAAATTGGATAAAATTACGTATAGTTCAAGCTATGGTTTTCCCAGTAGTGATGTATGGAAGTGAGAGCCTGGACCATAAAGAAGGCTGATTCGAAGAATTGATGCTTTTGAATTCTGGTGCTGGAGGAGACTCTTGAGAGTCCCATGGACTGCAAGAAGATCCAACCGATCCATTCTGAAGGAAATCAGCCCTGAGTGCTCACGGGAAGGACAGGAGGGCCTGGCGTGCTCTGGTCCATGGGGACACAAAGAGTCGGACACAACTAAATGACTCAACAAAAGCTTTGCTTGACCCCCTGCGTGTCCCCCCCCCAATATTTTATTCCAGGTGCACCCCCCACCCTACCCCACCCGGGAGAGGCGAATGGGCTGAGGAGTCCTTAAGACCAAGGGGTCCATAGATTGGGGCCCGGGATGGCTAGTCTGGTCCCCCCAAGCGGAGAGGTTGGTTCATCAGGTCGAGGAGACCCTAGGCTAATTCTTTAGGACTGGAAGGGGGTCCCAAGGTTGGTTTCTAAAAGCCAAGGGGTCCCTGGGCTAGTGCGCCCAAGCCAGGAGCCTGACCCATAGGGTCACTGGGTGCTCTTTAGTAGGGCCAAGGGGTGCCTCGGCTAGTCTCTTAGGGCTGAAGAAGAAGAGTTTGGATTTGATATCCCGCTTGATCACTACCCAAAGGAGTCTCAAAGTGGCTCACATTCTCCTTTCCCTTCCTCCCCCACAACAAACACTCTGTGAGGTGAGTGGGGCTGAGAGACTTCAGAGAAGTGTGACTAGCCCAAGGTCACCCAGCAGCTGCATGTGGAGGAGCGGAGACACAAACCCGGTTCACCAGATTACGACGCTACTGCTCTTAACCACTACACCACACTGGCTCTCTTTAAGACTGGAAGGGGGTCCCAAGGTTGGTCTCTAGGGCCAAGGGGGCCTATAGGGTGGTGCCGCAAGCTGAGAGCCTGGTCCATAGGGTCAAGGGGTCCTTGGCCGGTCTTTAGTAGGGTCAAGAAGTCCCTAGGTCTGTCCTTAGGGCTGAAGGTTTCAGAGGTGGTTCCCTAGGGCCAAGGACCCCCCCCCAAGCTAAGAGCCTGACCCATAGGGTCACTGGTTGCTCCTTAGTAGGATCAAGGGGTGCATTAGCCAGTCTCTTAGGGCTGAGGGTCCCCTAGATTGGTTTCTAAAGCCAAGGGGTCCCTGAGCTGGTGCCCCAAGCCAAGAGGTCGGCCCATCAGGTCAAGGAGACCCTAGGCTAATTCTTTAGGAGTGGGAGGGTTGTCCCAAGGTTGGTCTCTGGAGCCGAGGGGCGGCAGCTACCTGGCTGGAGATGAGGTCCTCACAGACGGAGAGGGCCATCTGGATGGCGTTGGGCTTGTGGGTGACGGAGGTGGCGTTGAGCTGGATCTTCCAGGTGCCATGCCGCTTGTTGGCCTGGTTGATGGCCTCGCGGAAGACTTGCTCGTGCTTCTTAGTGCTCAGCACGGCGCCAATGTTGACCACCTTGGGCTCGCAGCCCGCCCGCGCCACCGAGAAGCACACCAGCACGGCCAGCAGCAGGAGGCGCATGGCGCTCACGCCACCATCGGCCCCCGGGCGGCGGTCAATGGTCCTCAACCGGCCCCGCAGGAGGAGGAGGAGGAGGAGAGGCGGCCGCTGTCCCTGGTGCTGAATTGCAAGCCTGCGGGTGGAAAAACACGCCGCTGTCCTTGGTGCTGAATTGCCCCGCAAAACGCCGCTGTCCCCAGTGCTGAATTTCCCCTGCAAAAAAAGCCACTGTCCGTGGTTCTGAACTTCCCCTGCAAAAAAACCGCCACTGTCTTTGGTGCTGAATTGCCTCCCCTTGCAAACAGCCTTGCAAAAGAAAATGGGGGTGGGGGGCCGCCGCTGCCCGCGAGCGCGGAATGGCGCTGTCCGCGGTGCCTCAAATCCCCCTGCAAAGGCGCGCAACCGCGCGCGCGCGCGCCCACAGGAGAGGAGGAGGAGGAATGCGGCAGCGCTTGGGGTCGGGCGGGGGCGACGGAGCTTGGGGTGAAGACAGAAAAGAGGGGTGGGGGCTCAAAGAATCAAGAGATTCGGGGCCCCCCAAAACCTTTATAAAATCTGCCCCCCCAAATACAAAGCAGGGGGTCTGCGGATAAACCAAAGCTCAATTCGCCCCCAACCCGCAACTTGCATACTATCTTGCCCCCGGTGTGCCCCCCCAAAGCTGAATACAAAGCAAGGGATGAGGAAAGCTAAAGAGATTCGGGGCCCCCCCAAATCTTTATAGAAGGTGCCCCCCAAATACAAAGCAGGGGGTCTGCGGGTAAGCCAAAGCTCAAAAGATTCGCCCCCAACCCGCAACTCTTCCTATGGTGTGCCCCCTCCCCAAATACAAAGCAAGGGATGAGGAAAGCTAAAGAGATTCGGGCCCCCCAAAAAACCTTTATAAAATGTGCCCCCCAAATACAAAGCAGGGGGGCTGCGGATAAGCTAAAGCTCAAGAGATTCACCCCCCCCCCGCAACTCTTCCGGAAATGTTTTCCCCCACCCCACTGACCCCCCAGAAAAAAGACCTGATTTGCAGGGCTAGGAAGGGACCCCGCCCCCCCCCACAGCAACCCCCCCCCCCGCGGACTCCCCAGCAGCGAAGCCGGCGTTGTCTCTTCTCCTCCGGCTGCGAGGATCCTTCTCTCCCCCCTCCGGCCCCACTTCTCAGCTTGCGGGGGGAGAGAGGCTCTGTTGGGGAAGGAGAAGGGTCGGGAGAGGATGGAGGATTTGGACAGGGAGGGGGGCAGGGGGGCATCAAAGCAGGGAAGGGTCGAGGCTGCCCCCCGGGGGGAGGAAACAGAGGACCTGGTAAGAAGGAGATGGGGCAGAGGGGGGGTGCAGGGGGGCAGAGAGAGGGAGGGTCGGAGCTGCCCCCCGGGGAAAAAAGAGGTACTGAGAAGTAGGATATGGGGCAGAGGGAGGGAGGGGTGCAGAGGGGCAGAGGGAGGGGGGTCAGAGCTGCCCCCCCTGGAAAAAAGAAAGCCTGAGAAGTAGGATATGGGGGGGGGAGAGAGAGATGCAAGGAGGCAGAGGGAGGGGGGTCGGGGCTGCCCCCCCGGGGAAAAAAGAGGGCCTGAGAAGTAGGATATGGGGCAGAGAAAGAGAGGGAGGGAGGGGGGCAGAGGGAGGGAGGGATGCAGAGGGGCAGAGGGAGGGGGGTCAGAGCTGCCCCCCCCAAAAAAGAGAGCCTGAGAAGTAGGATATGGGCCAGAGAGAGGGGGGGATGCAAGGGGGCAGAGGGAGGGGGGTCGGGGTGCCCCCCCCGGGAAAAAAGAGGGCCTGAGAAGTAGGATATGGGGCAGAGAGAGAGAGAGAGAGGGATGCAGGGGGGCAGAGGGAGGGAAGGATGCAGAGGGGCAGAGGGAGGGGGGTCGGAGCTGCCCCCCTGGAAAAAAGAGGGCCTGAGTAGTAGGATATGGGGCAGAGATGCTTATGATGATGATTATACCCCACCCACTCTGGCCAGCTTCCAACAAAATATGAAAATACAATAATTTGTTAAACATTAAAAGCTTCTTGTCTTTGAATGGACTGTTTTTTCTCTTTCTTTTACCTTTTATTGTAATTTTATTGGTGTTAACTGCCCTGAGCCTGGTTCCGGCCGGGGAGGGCGGGGTATAAATAAAAATTATTATTATCATTATTATTATTAATGTCAGCACCTACACGCCAAGTAAAAAATGTTTCTGGTTTTTGTTTGTTTTGAATAAACGTATATTTCAACATTTTTTTCATCTCGTACTAAATCCTTTCCCAGAAGCCTTTCACTTTCTTCCTGTGTTTTATAATACATCCTTACAACAGTTTGTACCCTTCACCTTCAATAATAATGATGATGATGATGATGATGATATCTGTTAAACATTAAAAGCTTCTTGTCTTTTAATGTCAGCGCCCACACGCCAAGTAAAAAATGCTTCTGGTGTTTTGTTTTAATAAATGTAGATATCAACACCTTTTTCATTTTGTTCTAAATCCTTTCCCAGAAGCCTTTCACTTCCTTACTGTATTTTCTAATACATCCTGTTTAGGGAAGTTTTTAATGTGCAACTTTTTTAAAAAAATAATTGTTTATTGAAAACTTCCAAACTCCACACAAATTATCTAACAATACAATCCCATACATTTCCCCCTCCACCCTCCTTCTGCATATTGTTTCTGCATATTGTTCAATTTAAAATTTTGTTTCCGTTATTCAAAATCCTAATTGTTAATAAAGTTTGTGCATGTTTATTCAACTCCTGCCAGCGAATCTAAGTCTCTTTGTTGTTTTTTCAAATAATTTGTAAACAATTCCCAATCTTCCTTTAAGTCCCAATTGTCCTTTTCACACAATTTATTTGTTAGTTTTGCCAGTTCCACATGATTCATCAATTTTTCTTGCCATTGTTCCTTCATTGGTAATTCTGTTGGAAGCAGCCCAGAGTGGCTGGGGTACAAATAAATTATTATTATTTTATTATTATTATTATTATTATTCTGTTGGAAGCTGCCCATAGTGGCTGGGGAGACTCAGTCAGATGGGCAGGGTACAAACAATTTATTATTATTAATTATTATTATTATTATTATTATTATTATTATTTATTCTGTTGGAAGCCTCCCAGAGTGGCTGGGGAACCCAGTCAGATGGGCGGTACAAAAATTATTATTATTATTATTATTATTATTATTATTATTATTATTATTATTCTGTTGGAAGATGCCCAGAGTGGCTGGGGAGACTCAGTCAGATGGGCAGGGTACAAACAATTTATTATTATTATTATTATTATTATTATTATTATTAATTTATTAATATGTGGAGTCTCAAAGAAGGAGAAAGGTTGTTTTCTGCTGCTCCAGAGAAGCGGACACGGGGCAATGGATTCAAACTACAAGAAAGAAGATTCCACCTAAACATTAGGAAGAACTTCCTGACAGTGAGAGCTGTTCGGCAGTGGAATTTGCTACCAAGGAGTGTGGTGGAGTCTCCTTCTTTGGAGGTCTTTAAGCAGAGATAGATAGATAGATAGATAGATAGATAGATAGATAGATGGATAGATAGATGATCTATAGATAGATAGATAGATAGATAGATAGATAGATACGTCTATAGATAATCTATATCTATCTATCTCTCTATCTATCATCTATCTACTGTATCTATCTATCTATCTATCTATCGGCTGTGGTGAGGACTGCAGGGCCTGCTCCCTTCCAAGGCCTTTATTAATCTATCATCTATCTGTCTATCTATCTCTCCCTATCTATCATCTATCTATATATCATCTATCTATCATCTATTGTTGTTTATCTATCTATATTGTATGTATATGTATGTATGTATATTTTTTATGTATCTATGAATCGATCTATAGACGTATCTATATCTATATTTATCCATCTATCCATCTATCTTGTATGCATGTATCTATATTTTTATGTATCTATCAATCTATGAATCTATACATAGATTCTTATATAGATTCTATAGATACCGGTAGATACGTCTATACAGTAGATAATCTATATCTATCTATCTATCTATCTATCTATCTATCTATCTATCTATCTATTTCTCTCTCTCTCTCTCTATCATTTATCTACTGTATCTATCTGTCTATTGGCTGTGGTGAGGACTGCAGGGCATGCTCCCTTCCAGGGGCGTCGTAGGGTGGGGGCGGGCCGCCCCTCGTGCCGCCCCTAGGCGGGTGTGTGCGGTGCTGCTGCTCCCGGGGTGACGGAGGGAGCGGCGGCGCGTCCCACCACTCCCATGCGCCGCCGCTCCCTCCGTCACCCCGGGAGCAGCAGCGCTGCACGGACGAGGCTCCCGAAGTGGCGGCCCGGCATACCCCAGGGGCGGGGGCGTCGCTGCGCGCGCGTGCGTCATGACGCACACGCAGCGATGCCCCGCCCCCGGGGATGCCGGGCCGCCGCTTTCCGGAGCCTCGGTGGGCTGGAAAGAGCCCCGAAGCCGCAGCCTGGCAGCCCTTTGCGCTATGGCTGCGGCTTCGGGGCTCTTTGTAGCCCGCCGATGCCCCCAAGCCCCCGCCCGGCATACCCCAGGGGCGGGGGCGTCGCTGCGCGTGCGTGCGTCATGACGCACACGCAGCGATGCCCCGCCCCCGGGGATGCCGGGCCGCCGCTTTCCGGAGCCTCGGTGGGCTGGAAAGAGCCCCGAAGCCGCAGCCTGGCAGCCCTTTGCGCTATGGCTGCGGCTTCGGGGCTCTTTGTAGCCCGCCGATGCCCCCAAGCCCCCGCCCGGCATACCCCAGGGGCGGGGGCGTCGCTGCGCGCGCGTGCGTCATGACGCACACGCAGCGATGCCCCGCCCACGGGGATGCCGGGACGCCGCTTTCCGGAGCCTCGGTGGGCTGCAAAGAGCCCCGAAGCCGCAGCCTGGCAGCCCTTTGCGCTATGGCTGCGGCTTCGGGGCTCTTTGTAGCCCACCGAGGCTCCGGAAAGCGGCGTCCCGGCATACCCCAGGGGCGGGGGCGTCGCTGCGCGTGCGTCATGACGCACACGCAGCGATGCCCCGCCCCCGGGGATGCCGGGCCGTCGCCGTGCGTGCGTCATGACGTCATGACGCACGCGCCGCGATGCCCCGCCCCCCAGGGGTGCCCCTTGGCTTCCCGCCCCGGGCAGCCAAGGGGCTAGGAACGCCCCTGCTCCCTTCCAAGGCCTTTATTAATCTATCATCTATCTGTCTATCTATCTCTCCCTATCTATCTATCTATCTATCTATCTATCTATCTATCTATCATCTATTGTCTATCTATCTATATTGTATGTATGTATGTATGCATATTTTTTATGTATCTATGAATCTATCTATAGGCGTATCTATATTTATCTTGTATGCATGTATGTACAGTGGTGCCCCGCTAGACGAAAATAATTCGTTCTGTGAATATTTTCGTCTAGCGGTTTTTTTCGTCTAGCGAAGTGGCAATGTAAACCGCGGTTTTCGCTAGACGAAAAAAAAAAAAAAAAATTCGTCTTGCGAGGCAGCCCCATAGACTTTTTCGTCTTGCGGGGCTGCCTCCCGCTAGACGAATGCCTTCGTCTAGCGAGTTTTTCGTCTAGCGAGGCATTCGTCTAGCGGGGCACCACTGTATCTATATTTCTTATGTATCTATCAATCTATAGATTCTTATACAGATTCTGTAGATAGATAGATACTATGTCTGTCTATCTATCTATCTATCTATCTATCTATCTATCTATCTATCTATCTATCTACCTATCATGTATCTACAGAGGTACCTCAGGTTACATACGCTTCAGGTAACAGACTCCGCTAACGGAGAAATAGTACCTTGGGTGAAGAACTTTGCTTCAGGATGAGAACAGAAATCGCACGGAAGCAGCGGGAGGCCCCATTAGCTAAAGTGGTAACTCAGGTTAAAAACAGTTTCAGGTTAAGAACTGTTACCCGTACCACTGTATCTATTTATCCATCGGCTGTGGCGAGGCCTGCAGGGCCTGCTCCCTTCCAAGGCCTTTTCCAGCTGGGCCAGGCCTCCCACCAAAGGGCTCCTGGGACAGAGAGACCCTGGCCCATCGGCTGTGGTGAGGCCTGCAGGGCCTGCTCCCTTCCAAGGCCTTTTCCAGCTGGGCCAGGCCTCCCACCAAAGGGCTCCTGGGACAGAGAGGCCTTGGCCCATCGGCTGTGGTGAGGCCTGCAGGGCCTGCTCCCTTCCAAGGCCTTTTCCAGCTGGGCCAGGCCTCCCACCAAAGGGCTCCTGGGACAGAGAGGCCTTGGCCCATCGGCTGTGGTGAGGCCTGCAGGGCCTGCTCCCTTCCAAGGCCTTTTCCAGCTGGGCCAGGCCTCCCACCAAAGGGCTCCTGGGACAGAGAGGCCTTGGCCCATCGGCTGTGGTGAGGCCTGCAGGGCCTGCTCCCTTCCAAGGCCTTTTCCAGCTGGGCCAGGCCTCCCACCAAAGGGCTCCTGGGACAGAGAGGCCCATCCTTGGCCCAGGGCCTGCTCCCTTCGCCTTTTCCAGCTGGGCCAGGTGGTGAGGCCTGCAGGGCCTGCAGGGCTGCTCCCTTCCAAGGCCTTTTCCAGCTGGGCCAGGCCTCCCACCAAAGGGCTCCTGGGACAGAGAGGCCTTGGCCCATCGGCTGTGGTGAGGCCTGCAGGGCCTGCTCCCTTCCTTCCAAGGCCTTTTCCAGCTGGGCCAGGCCTCCCACCAAAGGGCTCCTGGGACAGAGAGGCCTTGGCCCATCGGCTGTGGTGAGGCCTGCAGGGCCTGCTCCCTTCCTTCCAAGGCCTTTTCCAGCTGGGCCAGGCCTCCCACCAAAGGGCTCCTGGGACAGAGAGGCCTTGGCCCATCGGCTGTGGTGAGGCCTGCAGGGCCTGCTCCCTTCCAAGGCCTTTTCCAGCTGGGCCAGGCCTCCCACCAAAGGGCTCCTGGGACAGAGAGGCCTTGGCCCATCGGCTGTGGTGAGGCCTGCAGGGCCTGCTCCCTTCCAAGGCCTTTTCCAGCTGGGCCAGGCCTCCCACCAAAGGGCTCCTGGGACAGAGAGGCCTTGGCCCATCGGCTGTGGTGAGGCCTGCAGGGCCTGCTCCCTTCCAAGGCCTTTTCCAGCTGGGCCAGGCCTCCCACCAAAGGGCTCCTGGGACAGAGAGGCCTTGGCCCATCGGCTGTGGTGAGGCCTGCAGGGCCTGCTCCCTTCCTTCCAAGGCCTTTTCCAGCTGGGCCAGGCCTCCCACCAAAGGGCTCCTGGGACAGAGAGGCCTTGGCCCATCGGCTGTGGTGAGGCCTGCAGGGCCTGCTCCCTTCCAAGGCCTTTTCCAGCTGGGCCAGGCCTCCCACCAAAGGGCTCCTGGGACAGAGAGGCCTTGGCCCATCCTTGGCCCAGGGCCTGCTCCCTTCGCCTTTTCCAGCTGGGCCAGGTCCCACCAAAGGGCTCCTGGGACAGAGAGGCCTGCATCGGCTGTGGTGGGCCTGCAGGGCCTGCTCCCTTCCAAGGCCTTTTCCAGCTGGGCCAGGCCTCCCACCAAAGGGCTCCTGGGACAGAGAGGCCTTGGCCCATCGGCTGTGGTGAGGCCTGCAGGGCCTGCTCCCTTCCAAGGCCTTTCCAGCTCCAGCTGGGCTGGGACAGAGAGGCCTTGGCCCATCCTGTGGTCCCAGGGCCTGCTCCCTTCCTTCCAAGGCCTTTTCCAGGGCCTCACACTCCTGGGACAGAGAGGCCTTGGCCCATCGGCTGTGGTGAGGCCTGCAGGGCCTGCTCCCTTCCAAGGCCTTTTCCAGCTGGGCCAGGCCTCCCACCAAAGGGCTCCTGGGACAGAGAGGCCTTGGCCCATCGGCTGTGGTGAGGCCTGCAGGGCCTGCTCCCTTCCAAGGCCTTTTCCAGCTGGGCCAGGCCTCCCACCAAAGGGCTCCTGGGACAGAGAGGCCTTGGCCCATCGGCTGTGGTGAGGCCTGCAGGGCCTGCTCCCTTCCTTCCAAGGCCTTTTCCAGCTGGGCCAGGCCTCCCACCAAAGGGCTCCTGGGACAGAGAGGCCTTGGCCCATCGGCTGTGGTGAGGCCTGCAGGGCCTGCTCCCTTCCAAGGCCTTTTCCAGCTGGGCCAGGCCTCACACCAAAGGGCTCCTGGGACAGAGAGGCCTTGGCCCATCGGCTGTGGTGAGGCCTGCAGGGCCTGCTCCCTTCCAAGGCCTTTTCCAGCTGGGCCAGGCCTCCCACCAAAGGGCTCCTGGGACAGAGAGGCCTTGGCCCATCGGCTGTGGTGAGGCCTGCAGGGCCTGCTCCCTTCCAAGGCCTTTTCCAGCTGGGCCAGGCCTCCCACCAAAGGGCTCCTGGGACAGAGAGGCCTTGGCCCATCGGCTGTGGTGAGGCCTGCAGGGCCTGCTCCCTTCCAAGGCCTTTTCCAGCTGGGCCAGGCCTCCCACCAAAGGGCTCCTGGGACAGAGAGGCCTTGGCCCATCGGCTGTGGTGAGGCCTGCAGGGCCTGCTCCCTTCCAAGGCCTTTTCCAGCTGGGCCAGGCCTCCCACCAAAGGGCTCCTGGGACAGAGAGGCCTTGGCCCATCGGCTGTGGTGAGGCCTGCAGGGCCTGCTCCCTTCCAAGGCCTTTTCCAGCTGGGCCAGGCCTCCCACCAAAGGGCTCCTGGGACAGAGAGACCCTGGCCCATCGGCTGTGGCGAGGCCTGCAGGGCCTGCTCCCTTCCAAGGCCTTTTCCAGCTGGGCCAGGCCTCCCACCAAAGGGCTCCTGGGACAGAGAGGACCCTGGCCCATCGGCTGTGGTGAGGCCTGCAGGGCCTGCTCCCTTCCAAGGCCTTTTCCAGCTGGGCCAGGCCTCCCACCAAAGGGCTCCTGGGACAGAGAGGCCTTGGCCCATCGGCTGTGGTGAGGCCTGCAGGGCCTGCTCCCTTCCAAGGCCTTTTCCAGCTGGGCCAGGCCTCCCACCAAAGGGCTCCTGGGACAGAGAGACCCTGGCCCATCGGCTGTGGCGAGGACAGATCTATCTGTCTATCTATCTATCTTGTATGTATGTATGTATGTATGTATGTATGTATCTATATTTTTATGTATCTATGAATATTTCTATAGATGTCTGTCTATCTATCTATATCTCTCTATCATCTATCTATATCTCTCTATCAATCTATCTGTCTATATCTATCTATCTATCTTGTATGTATGTATGTATGTATGTATGTACAGTATCTATATTTTTTAGGAATCTATGAATCTATCTGTCTGTCTGTCTGTCTTTCTTGTATGGATGAATGTATCTATATTTTTTATGTATCTATCAATCTATGAATCTATCTATAGACGTCTATCTTATTATATTTCCGTAAGTGACTCTTAGACATTTTCCCATTTTGGAATAAAAATGGGAAGGGGGAGGGGGAGGGGGAATACGGCAAAGGTTGTAAAGAAGAAAAATAGGAAAGGAAACTGGCTAACATATAATTCTTTATTGTTAGATGATGGTCCCCCTGAATTAATATAAATCGATAGAAATTGATACAAATCTGAGGTTCTGCCCCCCTGCTTGACCCATAAAAAACTCAGCCCTAGGGCAAGGAAAGGAGGTTCATGGGAGTAATAATAATAATAATAATAATAATAATAATAATAATAATAATATTTTATTTATATCCCACCCTTCCCGGTTTAAAAACCAGGAGGGGCAGGATATAAATAAAAATTTGTTATTTATTATTATTATTATTATTAACCAGGCTCAGGGCAACTAACAGGAAATATACAACGTTGATTAAAATGTGATGTAAAAACAGCATAAAACAGCCCCCCCAATCCTTAATTTTTAATTTTTTTTTTAAATTGCAACTGTTAGTTCGTTGCATTTTTTTATTTCATACAGCTGCAAGTCTGCAAATGTTGAGAAGAAACTTGCTTTGCAATGGAATGGAATAACTCAGTGTTTTTCAACCTTTTTTGGGCAAAGGCACACTTGTTTCATGAAAAAAATCATGAGGCACACCACCATTAGAAAATGTTAAAAAATTTAACTCTGTGCCTATATTGACTATATATAAAGTAATTTTTCAATTTTTCCCACGGCACACCAGGCAACATCTCGCGGCACACTAGTGTGCCGCGGAACAGTGGTTGAAAAACACTGGAATAACTTCATTGCAACTGTTAGTCCATTTCCTTTTATTTATTGCAAACAGCTGCAAGTCTGCAAATGTCGAGAAGAAACCTGGTTTGCAATGGGATGGAATAACTTCATTGCAACTGGAAGTCCATTGCAAACAGCTGCATCAACAATTTTAATCTCCTGCTCTGCCTTCGCTGGCCTGCAAATTGATCCCTGCTGACGTTTTATTTTTTTCCAAAAAAAACCATGTTGCCACGGCAACAGGGCCATGTCCCACATTCCTCAGATGCGCTTCTGGGGTGGGGGGGGGAGGAAAAAACCAAACAGATGGTGGTTGCAGGAATGCAAAGGCCACTGATTAATAAGAATGAGAATAATAAGAATGACAAGAAGAAGAAGAAGGAGAAGAAGAAGAAGAAGAAGAAGAAGAAGAAGAAGAAGAAGAAGAAGAAGAAGAAGAAGAAGAATGGAAATAAGAATGAGAATAATAATAAGAATGAGAATAAGTAAATGAGTGGGAAGAAGAATGGGAACAAGACTGAGAAGAACGAGAATAAGAATGAAAATAATAAGAATTAGAACAAGAAGGAGAAGGAGAATAATAATTAGAATTAGAAGAATGAGAATAATAATAGGAATAAGAATGAGAATAAGAATAATAAGACTGAGAATAATAATAATGAGAATAATAAGAATGAGAATAGTAAGAATGAGAACGGGAATATTTATAAGAAGAAATACCGGTAATAATAAGAATGAGAATAAGAATGAGAATGAGAACAGTGGGAATAAGAATGAGAATAAGAAGAATGAGTGGGAAGAAGAATGGGAAGAAGACTGAGAATAATAATTATAATAATAATAATAATGAGAATAATTATAAGAAGAAGAATGAGAAAAAGAATGAGAAGAATGAGAAGAAGAATTAGAAGAAGAATGAGGAGAAGGAGGAGGAGAATATGAACAAGGATAATAATAATAATAATAATAATAATAATAATAATAATAATAATAATAATAATACAATTTCTGGGCGGCTTGCAGCAAACACAGAATTACCGTATGAAATTGGATTTATTTCTCTGGCATCCTTTTCGCATGCACGGAAATCCTTGCAGTTGCCGTTGCAAATCCGGTCCGGGTTGGCAATTTGCAGACGGCTTGCGAGAAAGAGGCAGTTGCTATCGAAATTATTGCACTTTTGCAAATCGGGTTCATATCTATCATCTATGTATCTATGTTATTAATCTATGGATCTCTTTGTGTATGTATGTATGTATGTATATTGTATGTTTGTATCTATATATTTTTATGTATCTATCAATCTATGAATCTATAGACATATCTAGGCCTATCTACAGTATATATCTATCATCTATGTTAGCAATTTATGTATCTGTCTATGGATCTATTTACCTACCTATCTTGTATGTATGCATATACTGTATGTATATATTTTTATGTATCTATAAATCTATGAATCTTATCAACATATCTCTATCTATCACCTATGTTATCAATTTATGGATCTATGGATCTCTTTATATATCTATCTTGTATGTATATCAATATTTTTAATGTATCAATCTATGAATCTATAGACGTGTCTACCTACTTACCTACCTGGATCTGTATTTACCTACCTACCTACCTACCTGGATCTGTTTACCTACCTACCCATCTCATCTGTCTATCTACATTATCTATCTTGTATGTATGTTTATATATCTATCTTGTATGGTTTTCCCAGTACCTGTAGTAATGTATGGAAGTGAGAGCTGGACCATAAAGAAGACTGATCGCCGAAGAATTGATGCTTTTGAATTATGGTGCTGGACTGCAAGAAGATCAAACTTATCCATCCTTAAAGAAATCAGCCCTGAGTGCTCACTGGAAGGGCAGATCCTGAAGTTGAGGCTCCAGTACTTTGGCCACCTAATGAGAAGAGAAGACTATCTATCATCTATATATGTTATAAATTTATGTGTCTATCTATGGATCTCCTTATGTGTCTATCTATCTTGTAAGTATGTATGTACCGGTATGTATTTTTATGTATCTATCAATCTAAATCTATCGATGTATATCCATCTAGTATGTATGTTTATATATTTTTATGTATCTATAGACATCTATCTATCATCTATCTATGTTATCAGTTTATGTATCTGTCTATGGATCTATTTCCCTATCTATATTGTACGTATGTTTGTATCTATATTCTTTAGGTATCTATCTATCTGTCTATTTCCCTATCTATTGTCTATCCTCTCTATCTATCTATCTATCTATCTATCTATCTATCTATCTATCTATCTATCTATCTATAGACATATCTATCTATCTTTTAAAGGATCTATGTATTGATTGTTTTATGTATTCATCTATGTATTTCTGAGCATACTTTGGCATGCATGTATTTATTGATTTATTGATTGATTGATCTATGTATCTATCTATGTACTGTTCTATGTATCTATCTATGTACTGTTCTATTTATGGATCAATTATATATTTCTTTGTGGAGTTTCCAGGCTTCTGGCTTAATTTTTTTTTACAAACAGCAGAACATCTGCAAATGTACAAACAGCAAATATCGAGAATAAAACTTTTCGCCAGAATTATTTGAATAAAATATGAATGGGGGGACCCATTTTCATTCCCTCCCCCCCTTTTGCCACTTATTAAAGGGTATTCTTTGAATAAAAGCTCAATTTAAAAAAGCATTCTACTTCCCCCACTTTTTGTCACTCGTTAAATGGAAGTATGATTTAGATATTCATTCTTTTTTTAAATTCCCAAAAATTTTGCCGCTTTTCACTCCTCCTGAACTGAAAACAATTTTTTGAATAAAATTTGAATAAAATTTGAATAAAATATTTTGAATAAAACATCAATTTTTCTTTAAAAACCCAATCTTTGCCCCTTGTTAAATGAAAATAAAATATCAATTTGGGAGTAAAAGTTGAAAAAAATATCCGTAAAATATTTTGAAGAAAATATCAATGTTTCAATTTTTTTTGAAGAAAATAGCCATAAAATATTTTTGGATATTATTATTTTTTTTTAATTTAGTTAAACGATAATTGAACATGCATTTTGGAATCAAGTATTTTGATTTGAATGCCCTCATTGAATGCCCGCCTTCCCACAAAATGCCAATAATCAGAATAGTGATCAATGAGATGAGAGGACACCCAGGAGACGAGTTCAAGTCTCGTTTTATTAACACACAGCAAGCGTGACAGTAGATAACTTTTTTCTTTTTTAAATACAGTACAATATTCTTTTCCCCACTCCCACCGTCTCCCCGATCGCGACGACAACCCCGTGGCCTTATAAAAATAGTGTGTTGCTACAAAAGTATAAATTAACACTACCGGCATTAAGAAATAGGAAACACAACTCAGGAGGATTTAAGAAAAATATCCCTTCGCAGCTGTAGAAAAAATCTCTGGCCTAAAAAATATGCATTTTCTCTCCCCCCCCCCACTATATACTTTTATTTAAATCTGCTTTTTTCTGCCATTTCTTTCCCAAGGTTTCTCGCAAATCCCCCTCCTTCCCGCAAAATTCGCACCCGGATCGTTGTTTTTTTGGGATAAGAACAAAAATACCGGGTTTGAAGGAAGAGATCGGTGCCCCGAAAAGCAGAATGAATGGACTAAAGGAGACTGTCCAACAGGTTTACTATTTATTGTTGTTGTTATTCAAACCAAATAACAACAACAACCAACAGGTTTTTATTATTATTATTATTATTATTATTATTATTATTAGGTCTGAGAAATAATAATAATAATAATGAAATAATCTGCCCTGGAATTTTTTTCATTCCCATTTCTCCTGATATTATTCCTTATCTCAATTTCACCCATCAACTTTCACATCATTGGCACGTTTTGTTGCCCTATAGCAACCCTCTGGATGTTTTGGAACTACAACTCCCAGGATGCTTAGTTAACAGGACCAGTTGGTTTTGGGGCTACAACTCCCATGATCCTTAGCTAACAGGACTGGTTGGTTTTGGGACTACAACTCCCAGGATCCTTACTTAACGAGCAGTTGGTTTTGGAACTACAGCTCTCAGGATCCTTAGCTAACAGGGCCGGTGGTGAGGGATGATGGGAATTGTAGTCCAAAACGTCCAGAGGGCCCTTTAATTCAGAGATAATACCCTGCTTGCTTCCCGCCCAGTAAAATTCTGTATTTTTAAAGGGAATATTGTTTATTATTATTAATTAAAATATTATAGATCATATTATAAAGGAAAATTTCATAAATATTTCAATAAATAAAAATAATTTATTTCAGTATCTATTATTATTATTAAAATATTATTTATCGTATTATAAAGGAAATTTCATAATTATTTCAATAATAATAATAATAGACACTGAAATTATTATTATTATTATTATTACTATAATCCTCTTCCTTTGACTGAAAGGGAACCTCGGAGACGAGTTTGAGGTGTTTTTCCATGGAAATCATTTTTCAGGGTATTTGGAAGCGAACCCCGATATTGAAACCCCCCAAATGGATGGGGAAATCTATGGGGAGAGAAGGCGATCCAATGGAAACCCACCCCCCGACTGGTTATCCCTGGACTCCGGGTGGGAAATAGGAAATCCTAGGAAATCCGAGAAGGAAAATTCAGGAAGAGCATGGGGTGGCCGGGAGCGAGGAAGGGGGAGGCTCGATGGCTTTGAAAGGAAGTGACCTTCCGATGGTGGCGCAGGGCTTCCACCTTTGATTTATCGGCCCCGCCCCTTCCTGCTCCCCGATCCTGAAAGTGGGGGGTCTGACGGGGCGGAGAAACGACTTACCGAAAACCAGAGAGGGGGTTCAAGTTGGCGGAGCAGCCAAGCTGCCTGGAGGAACTCGGTATCAGCCCTGAGTTCGGGTTCGGTCCCCGGGTTCAGCCCAGAGTTCAGGTTCGGCCATGAGTTTGGGATCAGCCCCGATTTCGGCCCCGAGTTCAAGTTCGGCCCTGAGTTTGGGTCCGGCCCCGAGTTTGAGTTGGGCGCATCCGCGGAGAAGGGGATTGGTGGGAACAGGGACCCCCCCCCGCCCTCCCCTTTTCCCAATGCCCTTATATATTTACATATACATATATACACACATAGGAATACGGGTGCCCCCCACCCTTCCCTGCCCGCTTAAGGCATGTTGGCCTTCAGGAAGATGAGCTTGTTGGCATCCTCAGGGCCCAGCAGCCGCCGCCGCCGGATCAGGAGGGCCTGCTCGCACAGGCGGGCGCAGCTGGCGCGAGCGCCAACGGCAGGCACGGCCAGCAGCCACAAGGCCAGCCTGGCCAGCCGGGGATGCTGGGCGCCCGACCAGTACTGGAAAAGGTCAGGGGCCGCCGTGGCCAGGGGCTCCTGCAGGTAGCCGTAGACCTCAGCCTCTTCGGGGGCTGTCTCAGTGTTGGGCCGGGGTTTTTTGGCAGCGGCGGGTTCGGATTCTGCCTCGTCGGAGAGGCCTAGCAGCTGGCACACCTTGGCGACGATCTCCTCATGCTGGTATGGCGGCACGGGCCGCAGCTTCTGGCGCGGGTCCAAGACCATGGCCACCTTGTGGGCAGCGTGGAGTTTGAAGTTCTCCTTCAGGGCCTCCAGAAACAGGTGGCAGAGCTTGCTGACCGGCCCGGCATCGCCCGCCTTGGCCGTGAAGAGCTTCTCCAGCCGGACGTAGGTGGGCAGAACCAGCTGGAGGGTGGGCCTGCCCTCGGCACCCAGCTCGGCCACGGCCTGCTTGACGGGCGCCAGCAGAGCCGCCAGGTTGGCCAGTAGTGGGCGGTTGAGGCCATGGGCTGGGTTGGCGCTGCTAGCCTCCTGCCCGCGCCCGTAGAACTCGCAGATCTGCTCGTAGCGCTCGTGGACGGCTAGCAGGGCGTCGGCTGGAGAGTCCCAGCAGGGTGGTGCCGGTGCGCCAAAGGCCTCGGCTGCTGCACCTGGCGAGCCAGCCAGGTCCTGGCAGGCCCCCAGCAGCTCGGCGACTTCTGGCATTCCACGGGCCTGGAGCGCACGCTGGCTGAGCACGCCGCGGACGGCAGCATTGAGGGCGCAGGCGGCGCAGCGGAGGCAGAGCCCGGCTTTGGAGAAGGCAGGCCCGGCGCCGCCGTCAGTGACATAGGCAGCGCGGGTCTCGGGGGTGACAAATTCAGAGAGGACGTTCTGGGCCCAGCGGTGAACCGGCTCGTCACCGGCACCGCGGACGGCCAGGACGTAGCTGCGGATGCGCCCGCCCTCGGCCCGGTGAGCCGTCAGGACATGGCAAGCCTCAGGGCCACCTCCCTGGGCATGGCAGGTGACGCCAATTCCACGACAGGCTCCGGTGCCCAGGGCGCAAGTCACCTTTACCTTGGCCTGGTTGTACATGCGAGGCAACTGCTGCAGGGCCAGTGCGCTAAGGTTTCCGAGAGACTCAGCGGCGGGGAAGGCGCCATGGCGGGCGCCACTGTCCACCAATGCCTGTGCCAGCTTAAGGAACTCGGGGCCGCTCACGGCGCTCAAGGACGCCGGCTCTGCGCACAGCAGGCGGAGTAGACGTTCGGCGATACACTGGCGCTCCTTTTCCGGGACGGCACCGCTGGGAAGCGCTGTGGGGGGGAAACAAAGAAGTTTAGCGTCTCTGGGTTTTGAACCCGGGGCGGGAGGGTAGGAGGAGGGGGCCCTACCGTTGTCAGCGTCGTCCCGTTGCGCCGCCGGTGGCTTCCATTTCTCCTCTGGGGCGGCAGGCGGCGGGGAACGGGGCTGGTGGGAGGCCATGCTATTTTCGTTGTCAGCTGCGGAGGGCGAGAGAGAGGGGAGAGGAGAGGGGGTCCGGGTGCGAATTGGGCGCCCCGGGAGGGAGAACCGTTGCGGGAAGAGGCGGAGGGGAAGGGAGTGGCGGGAGGGGAGAGAAAGAGGTGGAAAGTGAAAACGAGGGCGGAAAGGCGGCGGGGAACGGGGTGGTGGGAGGCCATGCTATTTTCGTTGTCAGCTGCGGAGGGCGAGAGAGAGAGAGGAAGGGGGTCCGGGTGCGAATTGGGCGCCCCGGGAGGGAGAAAAGAGGCGGAGGGGAAGGGAGTGGGAGAGAAAGAGGTGGAAAGTGAAAACGAGGGGGAAAGAGGGAGAGGAGAATGGGGGGATGAGGGAGGGAGGGAGGGGAGAAAGAAAAAGAAAGGGGGAGGGAGAAAGAGAAGCGAGGAAAAGGGGGAGAGAGAAAAAGAAAGGGGAAGAGAGGAAAGAAAGCAAAAAAGAGAGAAGAGAGGAAGAGAAAAGAGAAAGAACAAGAAAAGGGAGAAAGAGGAAGAGAAGGGGAGAGAGGAAGAGAAAAGAGAGCGATAAAGAGAGGGAGGGAGTGAGAGGAAAATAAAAAGAAAGGGAGCGAGAGAAAGAAAGAGGGAGAGACGCCCTCCTGCCCGGCTCACCTGCATGAGACTGCATGTGCTCCAGGAGGTTGTTGTAAAATTGGAACTGAATCCCGCAAGCACCGCAGGTGTACGGCTCTGGGAGGAGAAGCAGAGAGAGGTTGCAGGTTTGAGACATGTGCTGGCCGGAAGGTTCCCACCTCGCCAAGGGAGTCGGGCAGGGGTACCTATCAAGCGGGTTGCGGGTTTGAGGCGCGCACCCCAGGGGTCCCGAAGAGCTTGGGGGGAAATCGCGACCCGTCAAAACATAAGATTGGCGTTTCCCATTTAGGGGTCTGGCGGTTGAGGGTTCAAGATCCGCAATTTGGCCACTTACCGCTGGAGTTTTGGGAGCTGCTGTTGGTTTCGTCATAGTTGTTCTGCAACTTGCTCTCCACCCTCCGGCTGAAGACGCTTTCTGTGGGGTGGAAAGAGGGTCCCGATTTTTGGGGTCAGCCTAGATGACTGCCAGGGACCCCTTCCACCAGAGTGGGGAAATGCTATTATAAAACAACTTTATGATTGACGCTTCAGAGAAGATGTAAAAAGGAATCAAAGCTCGGGAAACAAAGAGTTGGTTTGGAAGGATCCTCTTTCCAGGGGGCTTTTTAAAAATCTGTGAAGAGGGATTTTGGGAAGAGGAATCCGGGGAAGAGGGATCCTGGGGATTTGGGAAGAGGAATTGAGGGAAGAGGACTTTGGGAAGGGGAATCTGGGGAAGGGGAACCCGGGAGGGAAAACGCATGCAACCAGTACCTGTGGTGGCCTTGCTTCCCGGCGATCCCGAATTCGGTGCCCGGAACATCTGGAGTTGGGATGCCCCTGATGGCGCCCGGTGGAGGAGGGCCGAGCATCGGATGATGGAGGCCGCTGGCGCTGGCACCTTCTTCCCAGCGTGTGTCTTGACAGCCACGAGGAGCGGAGAGCGGGAATACTCTGGAAGGGGGGACGGACTACCGTATTTCCAGGCCGAGGGTTCGGATCTGCCCGGGGGAAACCCCCCCAGCTCCCCGGACACCACCCAATGGGAATCCCGCCCCACCGGCCCCGAGTGTGAAACCCCGTATCTCACTGATCGGCGCGTGCAAAGCCACGTGTTCCTGGTAGGGGGTGTAGTACTTGTACTGTTTGCCGCAGAATTCGCACGTATAGCTGCCCGTCTCTGTAGGGAGAAAGGAGGCCTTCCTGAGGGCCAGCCGGACGCAAACCCGGAACAACACCCCGAATTAGAACTGGGATTCCCGGAGTCCCGTCCCGGATTAGAACTGGGATTCTTGGGGTCTTGTCCCGGATTAGAACTGGGATTCTTGAACCGGGTCTTGTCCCGGGGTCCTGCGAACCGGGATGTTGGGGGTCCTGCCCCGGGTTCAAAGCAGGACGCCCTTTTAATATGAACAGGGAGTGAGTGAATGAATGGGGCAGAACGTTGACTATTATTATTATTATTATTATTATTATTATTATTATTATTATCATTTCCCCCTTTTTTGGAGTATTTCATTAGTTGAATATAAGAACATATAAGGACTCCCGGTTATCTCCCTCCCCGTAACCCTGCCAGGCGGGTGGAGAAACGGCCCCGGGTTTGAGTCCTGCCCTCCGGGTCTCCTCGCCCGAGCCTTCAGCCAGGAATCCTACATCTTGAACCCGTGGCCTGTGTGGCCAAAGAGGGCCGGGTTCGGGTTCCGGAAAGGATCCGGCTGGATTCCCCCTCCCCCCGGATGCCGGAATCTGGTTAATTACTTAAGTTGGAAACCCGGAAAGTCATACTTGGACCAATCTTCTGAAATGGTTCGGGATCCTCTTCCTTCACCTCATCTTTGGCGACCAGAGCTTGGTCGTAGGGGTCTGCAAGAGAAGAGCAGGGAGTGACGCTCCGGATTCCCAGAATGCCGGCTGCGCTCCCTCCGTCCCCCCGCCCATTCCGGATCCCGGCCCGTTTGCACAAATCCTCCGAGCATCCCGGTTTTCCCAGCCATCCTGGGGGAAAAACCCAGGAAACGGCCAAGACGGCCTTTCCTGGTCTCCCCGTCCGCTTCAGAGAATTTCCCAGCGATGTTTCCCTAGCCAGAAGTTGGATCGCCACAGTATTCCAGGCAGCTGACTCCTGGGAAAATGGGAGAAATCGATATATATATTTCATTTCATTTCATATTCCGAGGATTGCTTCTGCCATTCCGGACAGACTTTGGAGACTGGGCAGACTTTGGAGGAATCTGACTCGGAATCCAGTCCCAGCGAGTTCCGTAGGATTTCCTTGGCCCGTTCCTAATCTGTTATCATCACTGTTATGATTATATTCTGATTTTCACAGGGAAAACGCCGGAGGGGGATCGCATTTTGACGGGGGAAATCCATTTTCCGGGATTACTTCCGCCATTCCGGGAAATGTTGGAAGGGAGGGCCGGATGTCCCTATTTTCAAGGGGAAAACGCTGGAGGGTTTTGTAGGAGGGCCGCAGTTTCACAGGAAAAATCTATTTTATGGGGTCGCTTCTGCCATTCCGGGAAATTTTCAAGGGAAAAATGCTGGAGGAATTTGTAGAATGGCTGCCTTTTCATGGAAGAAATAGATTTATACATTCTGAGGATTGCTTCTGTCATTCCGGGAAATTTTTGCAGGAAAAACGCTGGAGAGCTTTGAAGGACGGCTGCCTTTTTGTGCAAGAAGTAGATATATATAAATTCCGAGGATTGCTTCTGCCATTCCAGGAAATGTCGGAGAGGATTGTAGAATGTCCCTATTTTCATGGGGAAAAGGTCGGAGGGGATTGCATTTTCACGGGAAAAATCTATTTTCTAGGATCACTGCTGTTATTCTGGGAAATGTCAAAGGGGATTGTAGAATATCCCTATTTTCATGGGAAAAACGTAGGATGGCCACATGTTCGTGAGAAAAATCCATTTCCTGGCATTGCTTCTGCCATTCTGGGAAATTTTCACAGCAGAAACGCTGAAGGAATTTGTAGGAGGGCCGCATTTTCACAGGAAAAATCCATTTTCTGGGATCGCTTCTGCCATTCCGAGAAACGTTGGAGGGGACGGCGGGGCAGTGCGATTCCCGCCAGAGCGCTCTGGGCGGGGAAGCAGGACTAAGGGAGGATCCGGAGCGAGGGATGGGAATCCGTTCCCCGGGAATCCGGGAGATCCCTCGGGATACTCACCGTCCACCGCGTGGAGGTCGCGATGCTCCTGGAAGCAACTGTAGTATTTGTACTTCTTCCCGCAAATGTCGCAGGTGTAGCGGAAGTTGTCTGCCAGGATTGGGGGGAAAGAGAAAGTGGGGGGCATGTTCCAGAGATTCCCAGGAGACCCTCCCCCTCAAAGAGATCTAATAATAATAATAATAATAATAATAATAATAATAATAATAATAATAAGTAATAAATAGCAGCCAGGGAAAGGAGGGGGCACTGTGTTGACATTCCGGGTCAGGCTGGGCGACTCTCAGGGTCCCACCCGCTTCATGGATATTCCAGAGTCGGGGGGCGGGTTTGAATGCCGCCCGGCGGCGGGTCAGTCTAGATGAGCCCCTGGGGTCCCGCCCCCCCTCAATCCCGGTACTTACTGCCTTGGGATGCGCCTTCGCCCGACGCCACTTCCGTGTCTAGAGAGAGGGGGGAAAGGAGGGGCTTAGCAGTTATGAGGGATATTGGTAGATAATCATAATTATAAACAAGAGGGAATAAGAATGGTAGATCATAGGTCATAAAGGAAAAGGAAGGAAAACAATAACTAAAAATATGAGTCAATAATATAATAATAATAAATTTTATAAACAATAAATAAAAATGTGAGTAAATAATAATAAATTTTATAAACAACGAATAGAAATATGAGTAATAAAAATATTTAAAAATAAATTATTAAAAATATGAGTAAGTAATGATGATTATATAAATTTTATAAACAATAAATAAAAATGTGAGTAAATAATAATAAATTTTATAAACAACGAATAGAAATATGAGTAATAAAAATATAAATAAATATATGATTAAATAAGTAATAAGACATAATAGCAAAATAATTATAAGTAACAATAAAAAAATTGGTAATAAACTATAAAAAAGTAAATTATAATAGTATTAATAAAAATAGTATATGATAATAATAAATTGTTACATAATAAAAAAGATTGTAAAACATGAGTAATGATAAGAATACATAATAGTAAAATAGTTAATAAATAATAATAAATGAAAAAAGAATGAAGAAAAGGAAGGCATAACTAATAAAATGTGAGTGAAAAAATTACAGCAAGAATACATAATAGTAATCAGAATGAACAATATCAGAGAGCAAAAAATACAAAGTAAGAGCTAAATAATAAACATAGCATTAAACCCCACTCGAACCCGAGTCCCGCTTTGGAGATCCGCCCCCTCAAACCCGAGTCCCACTTTGGGCAACCCCGCGAACCCGTGTCCCGCTTTGGGGACCCCCTCAAACCCATGCCACTTTGGGGACCCCCTCGAACCTGAGTCCTGCTTTGGGGACCCACCCCCTCGAACCAGAGTCCCGCTTTGGGGAGCCCCCCTCAACCCAAGTCCCACTTTGGGGCCCCCCCTCAAACCCGTACCTCGGTGCGCCCGGACGTGAGTCTGGAAGCAGTTGTAGTATTTGTACTTCTTTCCGCAGATTGCACACTCGTAGGAGCCTGGAAGAAACATGGGGGGGCTGGCCGGTCAGAGCGGGAACCCCTCCCCGAAATGATGGGGTTCCCCCATTGGCGCCCCCAACCCCAAGCGTCTTCCTCCTCCTAGGAGGAACCCAGACCCCCTGGACTCAAACCAGCGTCCTCCTTCTAGGAATGAGGGTTTGAACCCGGACCCCCCCAGACTCCAACCCGGACCCCCCAGACTCGAACCAGCATCCTCCTCCTAGGGCCGGGGGGTTGAAACGAACCCCCCGGACCTAGGAGGAGAACCCCCAGACTCAAACTGGCATCCTCCACCTAGGGCCGGGGGGTTTGAACATGGCCCGCCCCCCCGACTCAAACCAAGACCCCCCAGAGTTGAACCAGCATCCTCCTCCTAGGACCGGGGATTTGAACCTGAACCCCCCAGACTCAAACCGGGACCCCCTAGACTCGAACCAGCGTAGCCCTCCTAGGACCAGGGATTTTAACCCGGACTCGAACCGGGTGTCCTCCTCCTAGGACTGGGGATTTGGACACTGCAGACTCGAACCGGCATCCTCCTCCTAGGAAAGGGGGTTTGAACAGGCACCCCCAAACCTGAACCCGGACCTCCCAATCCTTGAACCCAAAGGGTCCCCCTGGGGGTGCCCCGACCCTGAAATGAAAAGTTCCGCTTGGGGCTCCCCGACCCAGAACCGAAAAGGTGTCCCAGGGGTTCCCCAACCCCGAGTGGATCCCTCCGGGATCCCCAACCCCAAACCAAAAGGGTCATTCCGGGGTCCCCTGACCCCGAATGGATCCCCCGGGATTCCCCGCCCCTGAACCAAAGAACCAAAAGGGTCCCCCATCCCCGATCCAAAAGGGTCCACCGACCTCGAACCCAAAGGGTCCCCTGACCCCAAAGTTTCCCCTGGGGGTTCCCCGACCCTGAATGGGTCCCCCAACCCCAAACTGAAAGGGTCCCTCCGGAGGTCCCCAACCCCAAATCGGTCCCCCAACCCCAAACGGTCCCCCAACCTCGAATTGAAAGGGTCCCCCAACCCTGAACCCCCAACGCAAAGGGTCCCCCCAGGGGCTCCCGAGAAAAAAGGGGTCCGGCCACCCACCTAGCTTACCGAGCGTCTGCTGGCTGCGGACCCCGCCCAGAACCACGCAGATCTCGGCCGGGGCCCCCCCGGCAGCCCCCCGGCTCCCCTTCCTGGGCTCCTCGGCGCCATGGGGCCAGGTGAAGTCGTCAGGGGTCTCGGTCTTGACCTTGACCTCGGCGGGGGGCGGCGCTTCCTCGCTGGGCACCGACTCGGAGGCCGGCGACTCAGAGCCCTCAGGCTTCATGCTGGGCTGGGGGGGCTCCTGGGGGGGGAGGAAAAGTGGGTCATGGGGAGCACCCCAAAGGGCACCCAGACCAACCCACTGGGGCCCCCGGAGGCACCAGCCGAGTCTGTTAGGTGGAGATTGGGGGAGGCCAGGGGTGGGACCCTGTTAATGGGAGATTGGGAATGGGAGACTGGGAAAGGGAGCCACTGGAAATGGGAGCCGGGGGATGGGAGTCTTTTAATGGGAGTTACTGGGAATGGGAGTCTTTTAATGGGAGACTGGGATTGGGAGTCTTTTAATGGGAGACTGGGAAAAGGAGCCACTGGGAATGGGAGTGTTTTAATGGGAGCCACTAGGAATGGGAGCCTGGGGTGGGAGTCTTTTAATGGAAACCTGGGAATGGAAGCCTCTGGGCCTGGGGGCCAGGGACTAGGAGTCTTTTAATGGGAGCCTCTGGGAATAGGACCCTGGTGATGGGAATCTGGGAATTCTTGGTTTACTAGCCGGGAAATGGGAAAAGGATCTGGGGGGGGGTCTTAGTCAACCACCAGCTGAACGTCTCAAATGGTTCCTCATTTGGGATTGGTTAACACCCAATAAAAGGGTATTTTAATAATACATTGGGACCCAATAAATATTCCAAAAATCCTGTTTCTTCTTAGATCTGAGTTCATATGTCTATTATAAAATATTATTATTATTATTATTATTATTATTATTATTATTATTTGCTGGCCCAATGAAAGTGTATTTTTTACAATGTATCAGAACCAGAGAAATCGAATCTCTTTTCAGATGGGAGTTTTTAAAAAAATAATTTATTTTATGGTCATTATCTTCACTATTTTTTTTAAATTATTATTATTAATAATAAGATTGTTGCTGTTGTTTTGCTGTTGTACTTTTGGTTGCCATTACTACTGTTGTTGTTGTTGCTTTGTAGTTGCTATTATTATTACTATTATTATTATTATTAAAGTTGCTTGTGAGTTCATATGGGGCCCTGAAATCCTTTCACCCT
>OFHU01002975.1:0-47500 GCA_900245905.1 Lacerta viridis | reverse complement strand
ATATAATAATATAATAATATACAATCTCCAAAAGCAACTTTTCTCTTTCCTGCAAAAAAAGAGAGATATTTCGGAAAATCTACCATAAAGTTAAAAAAACCCCAATGGAATCTATAGCCATTTAAAATGAGGTAATAATCTAAAATTCAATCTATTAATAATATTAATAATATTATAATTAATAATAATGATAATAATAATAATCTATATGTTGCAGTATCTTTCCAAAATATTAATATATAATTTCAGAAAATTGCTTTTCCCCTCCTCCTTCCCCCCCATCTAAAACCGAAGCTTTTTTGGGGGGGTGCTTGGAAAGAAATATTAGATATAAAATCTTTTTTCCTTTTTTTGCCCCCCTGGAAATCAGCAAATTTCAAATTAAATCTCCCCTGGCAATTTAGGGGAGGTGAAACTAAGAGGAATTAAAGGGGGGGGAATTAACAAACCAGCTTAGAATTTTTGCTTCTTTTCACCCCCTTAATTTTGATTTGTTTTTGCTCCCCCCCCCAAATCAGCCTTTTTCTAGTTTTTCCCTGATTTTAAGATTAAAAGGACGTCTTGCCTTTTTAAATTCCCTGGCTGCAACGTCAGTCGGCCATCTTTGATATCCTGTTCCCATTTTAAAATGCCAGATTTTTATTTAATTTTTTTTTTTGCATTTCTCCCCTCCCCCCCAAAAATAAAATAAAAATTCAATGTTCGGCTGCTCGATTTTAATTTAATTTAAATTTCTCTTTTCCCTTGGCACCTCGGATCTCTCTTTTTTTGCAGATTTCACGTAAATTAAAAAATAAATAAATGCAGAAATGCAGAAAAGAGGGGAGGAAACAGCAGAGGGAGAAAGAGAGAGGGGGGAAGCAATTTTTTCGGATGCAAATGGCTCGGTTTGCATTTAGATAAAGGAGAGGGGAGAAGGGAGGTATTTTTAAATGGGCTTAATTTTGCAAAAATAAAATAAAATAAAACCCTTTTCCTGGGACAAATCCACTTTGTATGCATAAGATTGCAGCAGAGTAATTGCAATAAAAATAAGGAAAAGGAAAGGAATTCTTCCAGTGTGTAAGCATTTTGAACGATTGCAACAGAATAACTAAAGGAAAATAAGAATAATGAAAATAAAAGTAATTATTTCAGGGTGCAAACAAGCAAAAGCCCCCCCTTCCTAGCACATGCAGATTTGAGGATAGAAGCATAGTTAAAAATAATATATAATAATATCAAATAAATAGAGACAGACTTTGGGGGAATGGGACGTTGCAGGAGAACAGGCCTTGCAGCAATTTGCATTTCTTCAATCAAGACCCTCTTGCAAATTTAATTACTGCAAATTGGGTTTTTATTTTATTTTTTTGCAAAAAGCCTCCCTCTTGCAAATCAGATTTTATTTTTGCAAAAGCCTCCCTCTTGCAAATCAGATTATTATTATTTTTGCAAAAGCCTCCCTCTTGCAAATCAGAATTTTTTTTTTTTTTTGCAAAAGCCTCCCTCCGATTTGTGCAAAAGGCCTCTTGCAAATTGAATTTGCATATATGCATAGACAGACAGCTTTGGGGAAAGAACAAAAGGCATTGCTGGAATTTGGATTTCTGCAAAAAACAAGAACCACCTCTTTTTTGCAAATCTAATTTCTGCAAAAAAAACCTCCCTCCTGCACATGTAATTTCTGCAAAAACCTCTTCCTTGCAACATTTATTTCTGCAAAAAGAAACCTCCTTCTTGTAATGTTAATTTTTGCAAAAAACCTCCCTCTTGCAATGTTAATTTCTGCAAAAAACAATTTTTTTGCAATGTTAATTTCTGCAAAAAAACCTCCTTCTTGCAATGTTTATTTCTGCAAAAAGAAACCTCCTTCTTGAAATGTTATTTTCTGCAATAACCCCCTTGTTGAGCATCTGATTCCTGCAAAAAAACCCTCTCCTTCTTGCCATGTTAATTTCTGCAATAACTTGTTTCTTGCAATGTTATTTTCTGCAAAAAACCTCCTTGCAAATCCAATTCCTGCAAAAAAAAACCCACCACCCCTCCCTCTTGCAATTTCCATTTCTCCAAAAAACCTAAACTAAACTCTGTTGCAAATCTGATTTTTTGCAAATCCCCCTCAATGCAAAAAATACTATTCCCCCCCCCACCAAAAAAATAAACATTTCCCGGAAATTGTCACAGCAAACTTTTTTTTTTTTAAGCAGAAATTGCGCCAGAAATTAACCGTTCGTTGGCAATTTGTCCTTTGCCATCCACGATTTCCTCTTTTCTCCGGAAGCTGGGGAAAAAATCAGCTTTTTTCAAAAGCCTTTTGCATCCGGAGGAAAAAAATGGGGGGGGAGGCAGGGCAGGCTGCAGAAATGTTGTTTTTTTTTTTTTTGCAAAAATAAAAATAAAATAAAATAATCACAGAAAATAGGGAACAGCAGTCAAGGAAATTCGGGGGGAGGGGGAAGATGAAAGAAAAAAGAAAGATTTCCTCTCTTTTTTTCTTTTTTTTCCCCTTCCCCAATTTTAATTTCTATTTTTATATATTTTAAAAATCTGATTTGGGAAATAGTCTCCTCTAGGGGGTGCTGCTCACATAGGAAAAATGCAATGCAAGGAAATACAATGGAATGGAATTGAAATGGAATTAAAATGGAATTTAAATGAAATTTAAGTGCAATTAAAATGAAATAAAAGAGGCAGGGGGGGGCGCCCTAAGGAGAACTTGGGGGTACCCTGAAAAGTGGTGGGGAGCCCTATAAGGAGGGGCAAGGTTTTGGGGATCCCATGCAGAGGGGTGAGAAAAAGTGGGGTGCCCCCATAAGGGGGGGTGAGGTATTGGGGTCCCATGCAGAGGGATAAGAAAAAGTGGGGTGCCCCATAGCTGAGGGCTGAGGAACCCTTAGAAGGAGTGGGGGCGCCATAAGGAGGCACTGAGGAGTCCCCAAAACAGAGCCCTCCATGAAAAGAGGGGTGCCCCATAGAAAGAATCGGAGTGCCCTTTGAAGGTGCTGGGGGTCCCATAGGGAGATGTGGGGGTGTCAAAAGAGGGGGCCCCTGAGAGGGAGAGGAGAGACTGGGGGTCCTCAAAAAAGAGGCGGGAGTCCCATAGAGAGAGGTGGGGGGGTCAAAAGAGGGGCACCCCTGAAAGGCAGATGAGGGCCTGGGGGGTCCTATGAAAAGAAGTGGGGCACCCCCTTTAAAGGGAGATGAGGATTTTCTTTGGTGGTCACATCTCTGCCTAGAGAGGAGGAAATTGGGGGTGCCCCACGGGAGAATTGGGGCACTGGGAAGTGGAACCCCCGAAACCAGCCCCCCCGGGGGGGGGGAACCAGGGCGCTCCTTCGAAAGGGGGGTGAGACACGAGGAGGGGATGTCCCCGAAAATGAAGGGGGTCCCCTAAAAAGAGGTAGGGGATTGAAGAAAGAGGGGTGCTGGGAAGGGGGTACCCCAAAATCAGCCCCAGGGAAAGAAGCCAGAAAAAAATCGGGGTGCTCCTTTGGGAGGGGGAGTGAGACACTGGGGGTCCCCTAAAATGAATCGTGGGTCCCCCAAAAAGTTGGAGGAGGGTCTGGGAGAGGGTTGCAGAAAGAGGGGCGCCGGGGAGGGGAGCCGTCGAAACGAGCCCCAAGAAAGAAGCCAGGAAAGAATCGGGGCGCTCCTTTAGGAGGCACTGGGGGTCCCCTAAAATGAATCGGGGGGGTCCCATAAAAAAGGGAGGGGGTTGGGAGGGGGTTGCAGAAAGAGGGGCGCCGGGGAGGGGACCCTCTGAAATCAGCCCCAGGGAAAGAAGCTGGGGGAGGAGGCACTTCGGGGTGGGTCAAGGGAGTCCCCTAAAAAGAGGGGTGAGGGGTTGGGGGGCGTTGCAGAAAAAGGGGCGCTGATAAGGGGATGGGGGGGGAAAGGTGGGGCTAGCGGCGGGCCTGACCTGAGCTCCTCCTCCTCCTTCTTTTTCTCCTTTTTCCTCTTTTTCTCCTTCTTCCTCTCCTTCCTCCGAGGCGCCGTCGGGGGGGGACCCCGCCGCGCTGGGGGGCTCCTTCATTTGGGGGGTGGGGTGGGGGGACGCGGGGACGCGGCCTGCGCCGGGGAGCGCGCCAGCGGGACGGCACGGCGCCTGCGCGCCGCGGGAGCGCGCGCCGGCGGGGAAGGAGAGAGAGAGAGAGAGAGAGAGAGAGAGAAAGAAAATGAGAGAAAACGCGCGCCCCATAGATGGCCGGTGGGGGAGCCCTAGATGGGAATGCGGGTCCCGATGGGAGACCCCCTAGATGACTGATAGAAACCCCCCTAGATGAGACTTGGGGGCCCCCCTAGATGGACCTCGGGGTCCTGATAGATGACCCCCGGGGTCCCTCCCGGCTCTGCCATTCTAGGATTCTCCGATCAGAATGCCAGCAGCGGCCGGAGGGGGGGGGAGAGAGGGAGGCGCTCTGCATGTGCTCAGGGGATGCTTGTTCAACCCGTTGCAAGGCGAGAATCTCAAGCCCTCATCCTAACCTGATACCAAACCTCGAAGACCGAACTCTAACCCCCCAACCCTAATGCCTAACATCTAACCCAGGGGTCAGCAACCTTTTTCAGCAGGGGGCCGGTCCACCGTTCCTCAGACCAGACGGTGGGCCGGACTATATTTTTTGGGGGGGAATGAACAAATTCCTGTGCCCCACAAATAACCCAGAGATGCATCTTAAATAAAAGGACACATTCTACTCATGTCAAAACACGCTGATTCCCGAAGGCGATCGGGCCGCATCCGGCCCCCGGGCCTTAGGCTGCCTACCCCTGATCTAACCCTAACACAAACCCCTAACTCAGGCATAGGCAACCCCGGCCCTCCAGATGTTTTGAGAATACAGGTCCCATCATCCCTGACCACTGGTCTTGTTAGCTAGAGATGATGGGAGTTGTAGTCCCAAAACATCTGGAGGGCCGAGGTTGCCAATGCCTGCCCTAACCCCTAATGCCTGACCTCTATCCCCCACCCCAACCCTAGTGTCTAACCTCTAACCCGGCTAACACAAACCCCTAACCCACAATGCCTGACCTCTAACTCTTACCACCAACCCTAAGGCCTAACCTCTAACCCTAACACAAACCCCTAACCCCTAATGCCAGACCTCTAACCCCTACCCCTACCTCTAACCCCCAACCTAGCCCTAACACAAACCCCTAACCCCTGCCAGACCTCTAACACTTACCTTTACCTCTAACCCCTAACCTAACCCTAACCCTAACACAAACCCCTAATCTCTAACCCCAACCCTAAAGCCAAACCCGAACCCGTAATACTGACCCTCAACCTCTAACACCCCGACCCAACCTTACCCCTAACCCCCTAAACCCCCAACCTGGACTTAAAGAAGACGTAGGAAGGTAGTGCTGTAGAGGGCCCTTTTCTAATATTTTGTGTGACTGGGGCAGCCCATAAAAAATAAATTATTATTATTATTATTACTCACCGTTAGGAGCAGGATCTCTTTCCTTCTTTTTGGCCAACCCTTTTTGGCCAACCCATTTACGGATTTTTGGTAATTTGACCAATCTCTCTATTGATATTGAGAATCGATCGAGACATAACCTGTGTGCCACATCAATCGATCAATATCTAATTGATATAGATATATATCAATATATATATATATAATAGATTATATATATAATAGATATATCAATCGATATATATCTAATTGATATAGATATATATCAATTGATTATTCCTATCTAAACGGGCGCCTTCTCTCGAATTTTATTCTTCTTTTTCTTTTGGGCCATTTTGTGATTTATTGTTTTTTGGCCCTGTGTTGTAAGAATATTAAGGTCTTTTATTTATATATAATAATTTTATTAATGTACCAAGCAAACAAGGCCACATGTCTGAGGCAGACAGTCCTGACACCATTTTGACTCTCAAAACTGACCAAATGGTTACCAAATGTTTCTCTGCAAGGAGGGAGGGGTGAGGGAACTTCCCAATTGCCCAGGAATTAAAAGAGATTACCATCTCAAAGGAATGGCCAGGCTACTGAGAAAAGGCAATCAGATAAGGCATTATCACAAACTGGCAGACAGAAGGTAAACAAGGGCACTCAGATTTCTCTTGAAATCTGTTGGAGACCGCCTTTTTGTGTGATGTAGGTGTGATGTTTCTGGGGGCTGGACTCCGAGGGGGATTTTTTTGAAATGTCTTTTTAAGGACAGGCAGCCCTTTGTTTGAGGTTCTTCCCTGCTCACCTGTGTGTGAGGAAGGTACCCTGTTGCAACAGAACAATAAAGATCAAGCTTACTAGCTGCTTTGCTTCTAATTATTCTCTGGTTGGCCTCTGTTTTTTACTCCTACCGATGGAGAACCTGCAAAGGACTTTACAAGGGCTCTTGTGTACCCCATAAGGGAATAAGGGCAGATTTTTGCTTATAACACCCTGAAACGGTCCTGAAATTTTACGAATTTCTGTCAATATAACCCACTGGATACATATATATTTATATCAATTGATTATTCCGATCTAAATGGGTGCCTTCTCTCAAATTTTATTTTAATTTATTTTTTGACACTTAAATAGTCCAGAAACCATCCCTCTCTATATTTTATTAAATTTTCCAGACTATTTTTGCGACATTTAAATGGTCCAGAAACCATCTGCATATTTTTATTTTATACACCATTATTAATATAATTATTTGACACTTATATGGCCCATAAATCTGAATAAAATTAAAACGATGCAGAAATTTTACACCCAAAAACATGTCTATCGTTTATTTTATTTTGTAGACCATTATTTATTCTTTTTTCACATTTTAGTGAAATTCAATGCACACACGCCTATCAATATATCCCTATATATATCATTTTATTCTCCAGACCTTTTTTTACACTTAAATGATACAGAAATCTTAATAAAATTCAATACAAAAGCATGTCTTTCTACATATCCCTATATATTTTATTTTATTTTCCAGCCCTTTTTTGACACTTAAATGGTCCATAATCCATCTCTCTATATTTTTATTTTATAAACCATTTTTAATATTATTTGTCTATCTATCCTTTTATTTTATATTGCATTATTTTTTTGACTTAAATGGTCGAGAAATCTGAATAAACAGCCCAGAAATCTTTTCAAATTTTACACAAAAACAAGTCCTCCTCCCTCTGTATTTTATTCTATTTTAGACACTTTAAAGGTCCAGAAATCTTGAAATTTTACAGAAAACAAGTCTCTATTTTTTATATATATATATATATATATATATATATATATATATATATATATTTCCTTTGATACATTTTCTACTTATGAAATTTTACACATCTATCAATATACACATAATATAGATATAATTTTATTTTCCAGCCCTATTTTCCTTTTTTTTGGGTCACATAAACCAACATGTCTATCTATATGTCCCTATTTTATTTTATTTTAAAGGGCAATTTTCCACGGAGAGATGAGTCTCTCTCGCCGTTGCTGAGGAGAATGAGAGGCGAACCCGCCTTTTTTCAAAAATCCTCCAACCGTCCTTCTGGTCACGCCCCCTTTGCCCAAAAAAGGAGAAAAAAGCCTCGAGTGGCGTGCAGCCTAAGCGGAAGGGAGAGAGCCAGACCCCGCCCAGAGAGCCTTATAAGGCCCTCCAGGGCGGGGCGTATGGCATAGGGCTGGGAAGAGGCCCCGCCCCGTAGCCTAAAAAGGACTGGGGGCGGGAGGACTCGGGAGGCGGGAGAGGAGGAAAACCGAAGGCAGGCAGGCCCCGCCTACCGAGCCTTAAAAGGACAGGGAACGCGTGCGTGTGAGAGTCAAGGCAGGCACCGCCCCTCGCGCCTTAAAAGGAAAGGGAAGGCGGAGAAGCGGCCCTGGGTTATACAGCGGAGCGAGAGTGAGGAAACCAAGGGGGCGTCGCCGACCTCGCCTAAAAAGGAGTGGCGTGACGAGGGAGATCGGGGAGGCCCCGCCCCAAGGCGCCTTAAAAGAGTAAGGAACCGCCCCCCGCTCCTTGGGAAAGCGCGACGTGGGAGCGTCGGATGACGCGGGGGCGGGGCTTCCGCGCCGCGCGGCGTGACAGGAAAAGACGGAAGGGGAGGGGCTTGCGACGGCACTTCCGGGGCGCGCAGGGTCGAGCGGACGGCGTCTCGGAGGAGCTGCACGGTACGCTTAACACTCCGATTATTGTAAGAAGGATTAGGAAGGGACCCCTCTGGGTCATCCAGTCTGACCCCCTTGCAAGCGATTAATAGGGGACCATAGAGACGGAAGGGACCCCCCTGGGTCATCCAGTCTGACCCTCTCCAATGCCGGGATCTAGAATGGTGGAGCTAGAAGGGACCCCCCAGGGTCATCCAGTCTGACCCCCTCCAATGCAGGGATCTAGAATGGTGGAGCTAGAAGGGAACCCATGGGTCATCCAGTCTGACCCCCTCCAATGCCGGACTCTAGAATGGTGGAGCTAGAAGGAACCCCCATGGTCATCCAGTCTGACCCCCTCCAATGCAGGAATCTTGAATAGTGGAGCTAGAAGGTACCCCCTTGGTCATCCAGTCTGACCCCCTCCAATGCAGGCATCTAGAATGGGGGAGTTAGAAGGAAACCCCGGGTCATCCAGTCTGACACCCTCCAATGCAGGGATCTAGAATGGGGGAGTAAAAGGAAACTCCTAGTCATCCAGTCTGACCCCCTGTAATGCAGGGATCTAGAATGGTGGAGCTAGAAGGGAACTCCCTGGGTCATCCAGTCTGACCCCCTCCAATGCAGGGATCTAGAATGGGGGAGCTAGAAGGGAACTCCCTGAGTCATCCAGTCTGACCCCCCTCCAATGCAGGGATCTAGAAGGGGGGGTAGAAGGGAACCCCCTGGGTCATCCAGTCTGTCCCCCTCCAATGCAGGGATCTAGAATGGGGGAATTAGAAGGGAACCCCATGTCATCCACTCTGACCCCTCCAATGCAGGGATCTAGAATGGGGGAGCTAGAAGGGAACCCCCTGGGTCATCCAGTCTGACCTCCTTTAATGCCGGGATCTAGAATGGGGGAGCTAGAAGGAACATC
The DNA here is from genome assembly GCA_900245905.1 of Lacerta viridis. Lineage (NCBI taxonomy): Eukaryota > Metazoa > Chordata > Lepidosauria > Squamata > Lacertidae > Lacerta > Lacerta viridis. The sequence goes on along the minus strand of OFHU01002975.1, from coordinate 38,491 downwards.
CCAAGATCATGCAGTCTGACTCCGAACCTGAAACATCCCTCTCCCTTCCAGGGCACTGCTGGTCCGCCGCTCCCCCCATGGCGGCCGGATCCTGCACTCCGCCTGGCTCCCTGGACGCCGCCCGGCCCGGCTTCCCCAAGGAGATCCTGCGGGCCGAGCTGGAGGGCAAGTACCTGTGCTCCGAGTGCGAGGACCTGCTCCGGCGTCCCTTCCAGGCGCAGTGCGGCCACCGCTACTGCTCTTACTGCCTGAAGAACCTGATTAGGTACCTTTTTTCGGGGCTCCAGCCTAACCCGGGTTCAAAAATAAAAAAAATACACCGGACTGTGTCATGCAGGTTAAAAAATCATATGAATAGGAGAGATTTTTTTTTGTATGGGTAAATCAGCACATGAATCCCAGCCTGGAAAGGTGAAATGGGTCACAGGGGTCATACAGCCTGACCCGGGATCCAAAAAAATAAATAAAAATACACTGGATTGGGTCAAGCGGGATAATAAATCATATGAATAGGAAAGTTTTTTTGTATGGGTAAATCGGCGTGGGAATCTCTGCCTGGAAGGGGAAAATGGGAGCCCCGAGGGCCATCCATTCTGACCCGCGGCAATGTGGGAGGGAGAATGGTGGCTTTCGCACTCGCTCCTGAAACTTCCCTCTCTCCCGCAGCTCAGGGCCGCAGCCCTGTGCCGCCTGCCTCCGAGAAGGGCTGTACGAAGAGGGTGTCTCCGTCTTGGACAGCGCCTCGGTGAGTGAAGGGCGGGGACCCCCGAAAGGCAGGAATCAGATTGACGACAACTGTTACTATTCATCTAAAAATAATTCATATTTGTTGAAATGATTTATAAAAATATTTATTTGGTTTGTAGAAATAGAAATATTATCAATATAAAAATAAATTATATTTATTTCAATATATAAATGATTTAAATCTCGAAATGGTTTGTAGAACAGCCTAGAAATAATAATAGTAGTAATAGTAATAATAATAGTTATTATTTTGCTGCATATTCTTTTATTCCACCCCGTTTCCTCCCATTAGCTTCCCAGAGAGCTATAAGAGGCGTTTTCTTTCTGTGCTGCTTTAAAGAGAATATAATAATAATAATAATAAAAATAATTATTATTATTATTTCTTTTTTTTTTTGTTGTTGTTTAATTCTCAAAGCTTTATTTGTTGTTGCACATTTTGTCCAGTAGGAATAACGTAGCATTGATTAAAATCACATTTTACTTAAAGTCAAGTCAAGTGAGTTATGCTGTTGATGGCAAAGCATGATCTTCCAAGTACTGCTCTTCCAAGTAGATATGGCCTCTGTGCACGTGTGTCTTCTTCTTAACGGAAGATGGCAGGCAGCAGTGCTCCACCAGCTGTCACTGCAGCTGTGGTAGCAGTGGAGAGCCCAGCAGCACCGACTGACTGAAGCGCGGCAACGGCGCTCCCAGCTGCTACTCCTCCACCATTGGCGACGGCCGCTGCTGACATCATTTTTGCAGCCAGAGAGCCAGCCGCAATTCCAGCTCCAGTGAAACCTGCTGCTCCCAGTGCTGCTGGGACACCAATCGTGGCCACTGCCAAGGCAGCTGCTCCTCCCAAAACTGCAGTTACTAGATCAGCCATGCTGGCTTCCTAAAGACCCACTCCGCTTCTTGCGTATCTGCAGCCACTCAATAATTATTATTTCTGATTGTATTCTTCTGCCAGGCTTTCCCAGATAACGCCGCCCGGCGCGAGGTGGAAAGTCTCCCAGCTGCCTGCACCCGCAAAGACTGTCCCTGGAAAGGCACCATCAAGGAATACGAGGTGAGGACTTTGCGGCAATGGGTTCAAATTCCTGCTAATTATTCTATATATATTGGTTGAAATTCCCGCATTGAAAGGGATAGTTCAATCAATGCAGAGATTTTGACCAATAAATATAGAATATTGAGCCCCAAAGGGACCCCAGAATCATCTATTCTGACCCCCTTCAATGCTGGGATTTCGACCAATAAACATAGAATATTGCTTGATTGAAATTCCTGCCTTGAAGGGGGTCAGACTAGATGACCCTCGGGTCCCTTTGGGCTCAATATTACAAAGTATAAATCAATATTAAAGTACAATTAACACTTTAGCATAAAGTACTAATACCAATAGTATTAGTATGTTAGTCTATAAGTGTTAGTGGTGTTGGTTTTAGTATTCATATTATTATCATTATCATTGGTTGTATTTTTAGGATGATGGTGATGGTGACGATTTGTATTTTGTTGTTGTAATTATTGGTATTAGTATTACCATTATTATTATTATTATTATTATTATTAGTACTATTAGTACTATTAGTACCATTATGTTAGCCGCTCTGAGCCCGGCTTTGGCCAGGGAGGGTGGGATATAAATAAAATTTATTATTATTATTAATAGTAGTAGTAGTACTATTATGTATGATGTTAGCCACTCTGAGCCCGGCTTCGGCTGGGGAGAGTGCTATTATCAATGTTGTTGTTGTTGTTGTTGTTGTTGTTGTTACTATTACTATGATTATTAATGCTATTATGTATGATGTTAGCCCAGGCGTCCCCAAACTAAGGTCTGTAGGCCGGATGTGGCCCAATCGCCCTCTCAATCCGGCCTGCGGACGGTCCGGGAATCGGCGTGTTTTTCGGCGTGTTTTTACATGAGTAGAATGTGTGCTTTTATTTAAAATGCATCTCTGGGTTATTTGTTCGTTCATATATTTTTTTCATAATATAGTCCAGCCCCCCGCAAGGTCTGAGGGACAGTGGACCGGCCACCTGCTGAAAAAGTTTGCTGACTGCTGTGTTAGCCGCTCTGAGCCCGGCTTTGGCCGGAGAGGGTGGGATATAAATAAAATTTGTTGTTGTTGTTGCCGTGTCCAACATATTATTAATTTCTAATTTTGGGGTAAATAAAAAGAAATAATCCTCACTGTCCGCTGTGGTTTCCACCAGGCTCACGACGAGGTGTGTCCCAAATTCCCATTGACCTGCGACGGCTGTGGGAAGACGGACGTCCCGCGGGAGATGGTGAGCCGCTGTCACCTGGGGGGGGGTTCCAGGGGTCATCCAGTCCAACCCTGGGGCCGGGCGCCTTTCGCCTCCGTGACCTGCCTCTTCTTTTTCCTCCTGAATAGTTCGCCGAGCACGTCCGGAGCTGCGGGAAATGCCGGGTGCCGTGCCGCTTCCGGCCCGTCGGCTGCAGCGAGGTGGTGAGTGTGAGTCCTCCCGGTGCTGGAAGCTTCCAGGCCCGCTGTCCGCAAACCTTCCAGCTGTTACTATAATTGGCGAGTTTTGCAGACATTACCATGATTACAATGAGTACGATTGGTATTAGTGTAGTTAGGAGTGTTGGTATCGTCAGTATTAGTACGATCAGTACTGTGGTGTTGCGATGAGTATGAGCATTAGTATAGTAATAGCATTAGCAATGTTGTTCAGTCGTTCAGTCGTGTCCGACTCTTTGTGCATTAGCAATAGCAGCAATAATTAGTGATGGTATTAGCAGTATGGTCAGTATCAGCATTAGTAGTAGTGTTATGATTGGTATGGTTACTAGTAGTATTGATCTTAGCATTAGTGGTGTGATTTCTTTGATCAATAGTAGTATTAGCATTCACAGTAGCATTGCTCCCATTACTGTGAGTGGTATTGCTATGATTATTAGTAGTATTGATAGTATTAGTATTATGATTGTTTTGATTGATATTAGTATTAGTTTTATTAGTATTATTGGTCTCATTAGCACCTTAGAGACCAACTAAGTTTGTTCTTGGTATGAGCTTTCGTGTGCATGCACACTTTTCAGATACATTCTTCAAGATACATTCAGTGTGCATGCACACGAAAGCTCATACCAAGAACAAACTTAGTTGGTCTCTAAGGTGCTACTGGAAGGAATTTTTTATTTTATTTTGTTTTGACTATGGCAGACCAACACGGCTACCTACCTGTAATTGGTCTCATTAGTATGAGTAGCATTGGTAGGCTTATTAGTAGTATTGGTATTAGTATTAGTAGTATCATTGCTTTGATCAATAGCAGCACTAGCATTATTAGTAGTATTGGTCTCACCAGTATTAGCAGTATTGCTATGATTACTAGTAGTATTGGTATTCACATTTGCATTGGAGTATAAGCAGTATTGGTTTTAGTGTTAATATTATTATTGTTATCATTATCATTAGCAACCTTTCTCTTCCTGTCTGCCTCCCCGCCCCCCCCGCAGGTGGAGAACCAGGGGCTGCCCCTCCACGAGGCCCAGAACTTGCCGGAGCACCTCGGCCTGCTGCTGTCCTTTGCTCTGCGGCTGGCGGCAGGGGGCACACGTCCCGACACCGGGGACGCCCATGAGCTTGGAGTCCCCCATCCGGCCGAAGACCCCCATTTGGTCGGGGCCCCCCATCCAGTCAAAGAGCCCCATTTGGTCGGGGGCCCCCATCCGGCCAAAGACCCCCATTTGGTCGGGGCCCCCCATCCAGTCAAAGAGCCCCATTTGGTCGGGGGCCCCCATCCGGCCAAAGACCCCCATTTGTCCGGGTTCCCCCACCCGCTGACGGACCCCCCTCTCCCCCGTCCAGCGGGCAGCCCCCCCAGTTGGGGGGCCCTGGCGGGTCCCCCGTGGGAAGCCCTGGAGAGGAAGGCCTCCACCTTTGAGAAGATCGTCTGCGTCCTCAACCGCGAGGTGGAGCGGGTTGCGGCGGCGGCCGAAGAGGCGGCTCTCCACCGGCGCCGGGAGCAGGAGCGCGCCGAGGCCCTGGCCCACAAGGTTCGGGGCACAAAAGTGGGGTGGGGGTGGGGAGCCTCTCGGCAGTTCGGGGTTGACCAGGTTCCCCCCACCCCACCCCCAGATCCGTCAGCTGGAGAGGAGCCTGGCGCTGAAGGAGACAGCCCTGGCGGAAGTGGAGGCGGCCCTGCGCTTTGCCGAAGCCGCCACCTACGACGGCGTCTTCGTGTGGAAGGTGGGCGAGGTGGGCCGGAAGAGGCAGGAGGCCATGGCTGGGAGGGCGCCCGCCATTTTCTCGCCAGGTGGGTCATTTGGCCTTGCTTCCTGTTCTTCCCCTCCCTCCCTCCCTTTGTTTTCCTTCCTTCCTTCCTTCCTTCTTTCCTTTGTCTTTCATCCCTCCCTCCCTTCTTTTCTGTCTTCTTGCTTCCTTTTCTTCTTTTCCTCTTCCCTGCTTTCCTTTTTCCTTCCTTCTTTCCTTTGTCCCTCCCTCCTTCCCTTCCTTCTTTTCTATCTTCCTTGCTTCTCCCATCCTTCTTCCTTCCTCCTTACCTTACCTGACGCTTCCTCCTCATCTTTCCCCAGCCTTTTCCCTTCCCTCCTTCCTTCCTTCCCTCCGTTTTCTGTCTTCTTGCTTCCTTTCTTCCTTTTTCCTCCCTGCTCTCCTTTGTCCCTCCCTCCCTCCTTTCTTCCTTTCTTCCTTCCTTCCTTCCTCCCTCCCTCCCTCCCTCCCTCCCTCCCTCCCTTCTTTTCTATCTTCCTTGCTTCTATTCTCCCATTCTTCTTCCTTCCCTCCTTCCTGATGTTTTCTCCCCCTTCTCTTCCCCCAGCCTTCTACACCAGCCGCTACGGGTACAAGATGTGCCTCCGTCTCTACCTCAATGGTGACGGCACCGGGCGTGGGACCCATCTCTCGCTCTTCTTCGTCCTCATGAAAGGGCCCAGTGATGCTCTCCTGAAGTGGCCCTTCAACCAGAAGGTAGGCCATTCGGTGCGCCAAACCCGAGTCAATCTGTTTTTTGTGCATTCCCTGTTTCCTGGATTTAAAACACCCCCCCCCAAAAAAAAACTGGACTGAATCTGCTTTGCTGCGTTCCCTGTTTCTGGGAAAGAGGATTTAAAACAAAGCCCCCAAGTGGAGTCAAACCGGACTGAATCTGGTTCCCCCATCTCCCAGGTCACCCTGATGCTCTTGGACCAAGACCACCGGGAGCACGTGATCGACGCCTTCCGCCCGGATGTCACCTCCTCCTCCTTCCAGCGTCCGACGGGCGACATGAACGTGGCAAGCGGCTGCCCGCTCTTCTGCCCCTTGGCCAAGATGGCCGCCAAGGACTCCTACGTCCGTGACGACACGCTCTTCATCAAGGCCATCGTTGACCTCGCCGGACTCTGACGCGGGCGGGACACTCTGCGGGCGGTCCAGCTACTGCACTCTCAGTCCCGCTTCCGGCTACGCCACTTCCGGTCCCAGCAACGAGAACTTCCAGAAAGGGTGGCAATGGGTGCTGAGTTCGAGGGACGTCCCCAGGCATGGAAAGAGGCGCCGCAACTCGCACCCTCTTCCCCGCTGGAGGAAGTGGACGCTTCGGAAATGGGGGGGGGAATTGGTGCTTTGTGGCGGGAGATTTGCAGAATAAATTCGTTGTTCGCCGTCTTTTCTCCTTCGTCCTTCATTGGAGGGATCGGTCGTTGTCGACAATCATCAGTCAATCAAAAGGGCCTTCCTTTTTCTTCTTCCCTCCCTCCCTCATTCTCCGTTCTTTTCTTTCTTCCTTTTTCTTTTTTCCTCCCTTCCTTTCTGCGTTTTTCCCTCCCTCCCTTCTTTCCTTCCTTTTTCCTTCCTCCCTCTCTTCATTCTTTTCTTTTTTCCTGTCTTCTTTCCTTTCCTTTTCTTCCGTTTCTTCCTTTTCCCTTTCCTCCCCTCCCTCTTTTTTCCTCCCTTTCTGTGTTCTTTCCTCCCTCTTTCTCTCCTTCCCTTTCTCCATTCATTTATTTCTTCTTCCCTTCCCTTTCATCCTTCTTCTGCTTCTGTCCCTCATTCCTCTTTTTATTTATTCCTTCATTCCTTTGTCCCTTTCTCTCTCCTTTTCTTCGTTTTTTCTTGTTTCCTTCCTTTTCTTTCTTCCATTCTTCTTCCCTCCCTCCCTTCTTTCCATTCTTCCTGGTTTCATCCTTTCCTTTCTTCCTTCCTTCCTCTTCTTCATCCTTACCTCCCTTTCCTCATTCTTCCTTCCTTTCCTTCATCCCTCCCCCTTTCTCCATTCTTCCTTCCTTCATTTCTCCCTTCGTCCTTCCCTCCCTTTTCCCTTTCTTTCGTTTCCTTCCTTCCCTCCCTTATTTCCTTTGCCCCTACCTCCCTTTCTCCGTTCTTTCCTTCCTTCCTGGTTTTCTTCCTTTCTTCTAATCTTCCCTCCCTTCCTTCTTTTCTTCCTGCTTCCTTTCCTTTGTCCCTCCATTTCTCCTTGCTTCCTTCCTTCCCTTCGTCCCCCCTCCCTTTCTCTGTTCTTTCTTCCCTCTTTCCTTGATCCCTCCCTCTCTTCTCTCCTCGTTTCCTTCCTTTTCTTTCTTCCTTGCTTCTGTTCTCCCATCCTTCTTCCCTCCCTCCTTTTCTCCCTTCCTTCCTTCCTCCCTTCTTTCAAGGTGGACCTCATCCTGCCATTCTTCTCCCCGACCCAAGAGGGAAGGAGACTTGCAGATAACCCAGATATCCCAGCAATCGGAACACTGCCTCAGACCTGGGTCACATTTACACGCAGGGCAGAAGGGGAAAGGAAAGGAATTGGGTGGGGAGCGGGTTGGACCGGATGACCCACAGGGGTCCCCAGCTACAGCCCCAGCTACTATTGAGGAATCCAAACCGTCGTTTTGACAAATAAGCACTCTCTCTCTCTCTCTCCCTTCCTTCCTTCCCCCTCTCTCATTCTTTATCTTCCTCCCTCTCTCATTCTTTCCCTCCCTCCCTTTTTCTTTCATTTTTTCTTTCTTCCTCTCTGCCCCTCTATTTCTCCCTCCCTCCCTCGACTCTCTCTCTCTTCCTTTTTCTTCTCTCTCTTTCCCTGTCTCTCTGTCTTTCCACCTTTCTTTTTCTTTCTTTTTTCCTTTGTCTCCCTCTCTCTTTCTACCTCCCTCCCTCTCGCTCTTTTCCTTTTCCTGTTTCTTTCTCTCTCTTCTTCTCCCTCCTTCCTCTTTCTGTCTCTCTTCCTCCCTCTTTTTCTTTCTTTCCCGCTGTCCTCTCTTTCTCCCTCTCTCTTTCCCTTTCTCCCCTCCCTCTTTCTCTCTCCCCCCTCAGCCCCCCTCTCTTTCCCCTTCCCTCTTTCCATTTCCCTCTGTTTTTCTCCCCTTCCTCTCTTTCTTTCTTTTCCTCTTTTCCCCCTCCCTCTCTCTGTCTCTCTCTCTTTCTTTATCCTTCCTTCCAAGAGGGGGGAAAGGTGTGGCATCGGGGCACAGCAACCCCCCAAAGCTTGGGTGGGACCCCGACAGTACCCAGACTTTCAACCTACAATGGCTGCCCTGTAGACCACATTCTCCGTACACCCCCCCACCCCCTGATGGTCCTCTCGGTCAACTGTCCTCATGCCGAACCCGAATCTACAGCCAGGAGAAGACATGTCTCATCAGACCGTCTGAAGGTGGACCTCACGGCATGCTTGGCATGAGAACCCATGCTCCAGAAGACCACCCGATGGTGGACCTCCTGGGAGACATGGCACCGTGGCAGTTGTCCAAGCAGAAAGGTGAGAATGAGGACAGCGGCCCCAAAAGACCATCTGAGAAGGTCAACCAGCAGGCTGGGACCATTGTTCTCCTGCCAACTGTCGCCTTGTCTTATCTTTGAAGGCTTTCTACGGGGCCAACCATCAGGTGGTCCTTCAGAGCTACGTTCCTCGTGCCAACCATAATCTGGTCTTATCTGGAGGGCTGAGGTCAACCATGAGATGTTCCTATGGGACAACTGACCTCCTGCCAACCATAATCTGGTCTTATCTGCAGATGAACACATGGTATAAGGTCAACCATGAGAAGCTCCTTTGGAAAATAATCTGGTCTTATCTGCAGATGGATACACGATGTGAGGTCAACCATGAGATGTTCCTATGGGACAACTGACCTCATGCCAACCATAATATGGTTTTATCTGCAGGTGAACACATGGTATAAGGTCAACCATTAGAAGGTCCTTGGAGAATAATCTGGTATTATCTGGAGATGAATACATGACGCGAAGTCATCAGATGAGCTATGGTTGACCTGATGCCCCAAGGGACCACCGTACAGTTGAAGAACGTCAACCATTGTCCTCCTGCCAGCAATCCCAGGTGTCTTATCTTCTTTGCAGGAGGTCAGCCGTGAGACTCTTCCCCTGCCAACCACAACACCTCCCAAACTCCTGGCAGGAAGCCCATGAGGATGGAGGTGGATCAGAGGTCCACCTCAACATCTCCTGATCTCCTGCCAACCATCCCTTGGCAGGAAGCCTGGGAGGGAGGAGGTGCATCGGAAGTCCACCTTGAGGAGACGGAGGTGGGGCTGGGTGGGAGGGGGCCGCCGGGCTCTATAAAACCAGGAAGCTCTGGAGAATCCATAACCACATCCCTCGGAGTTGCTGAGAAGTTCCTGAGAAGGAAGGAAGCCCACGTTGAAGATGAAGCTCTGCTTGCTTGCGGTGGCCTTGGCCCTCTTCTGCGCCGTACATGGCTTCTCGGACAACCCTGAAGATCAGAAGAAGGTAAGAGGTACTTCGTGGGCCATTGAGGCCAAGCTGCTTCCTCCGGGGTCCCTCACCCAGCCAGGTGGGCGGGGTACAAATAATAAATTATTATGATGATGATTGTTATTATTCCCCCCTCAGACGGAAGGACTGTGGAAGGCCTTGGCGATAAGCAGTAATGACCCAAAACTGCAGAAGCACATGGAGAAGATGACGGTTGTAGAAGTAAAAGTGTCCTTTGGGAACGGAGACGCCGTGATTGAAACTCGCATCCCCCTGTAAGGAGCCCTGAGGGTCATACACACCAACCCGCTCTAGAACCGGGATGGGCGGACATCCCTATTTTCACGGGATGGGGTGTCCCCCTTTTTGTAATAGGAAGTCCCTATTTTCACGGGGTGGGGTGTCCCTATTTTCACGGGTGGGGTGTCCCTATTTTCACGGGATGGGGTGTCCCTATTTTCACGGGATAGGGTGTCCCTCTTTTGTAATAGGAAGTCCCTGTTTTTCACGGGATGGGACGTCTCCATTTTCCCGGGATAAATATCGGACCTCTTTTTCTCGTTCCCCCCCCCTTTTTTCAACAGACCCGATGGCAGCTGCAAGCAGATGAAGATAGTTTTCAAGAAAGGCGACGACGGAAAATACTACCACAAATGCAGTTCGTACCGGGACATTCCCCTCCCCCCTGGGTTTTAATGGTTCCGCCCAGTGCTGGCAGGTTCCTATTGGCCCGTATCCAGGAAGCTGCCAACCTGTTCCAAATGTTTTAAACGTTTTGACATTTTATTTTTGTTTTATTTTTATGCTCAATGCCGCTCAGAGCAGTTGGGGAAACTCAGGCAGATGGGCAGGATATTATTATTATTATTAACAACAACAACAACAACAATAATGTTTATATTTATATGTTATTAATCATTTCTATTTCTAGCAATCATTTATATATTTAAATAAATATTTTTTTTATATTAATAATATTTTTTCATTTCTATCAATACTAATAGAAATAGAAATATTATTTGGCCAGGGGCCGCCAAAAGCAGCTGGGGAAACAGCTCGATGGACAGTCTTCTTAGTATTAAGTAATGTTAATTAATATTATATATCATATCACAAGTAATAATATTAATTAATATTATTAACTGGTTGTTAATGTTAATAATTGATATTAATATTAATGTATTATTAATATGCTGGGGAAAGCCAGGCAGGTGTGATGGGTTGGGCTAGACTCCCCACCACCTCACTGTCCTTTCCCCCACTCCCCTCCAGGATTCGGCGAGAAGACAGTGGATGTCGTGGAGACGGACGGTGAGACCTATGCCATCGTCGACATAACCATCATCCGCGACGGCCAGGCCTACCAGACCTCCACCCTGTATGGTAAGCCCTGGAAGGAGAGAGTCTACCTGAGGCTGCCTTAGGACTGGGATTTCTTTCCTCTGTTTCCCTTATCAAATGCTATTATTATTATTATTATTAGTCTCTTAGAGGAAAAGATCATTTGAGTAAGAAGTCTCATTGGTTTTTAGTCATTATTATTATTATTATGAAAGCTAATTTGAAGATTCCTAAGAGGTCTTATGAGTTTTTAGTCATTGTTGTTATTATTATTATTATTGTTGTTGTTATTTTTCATTTATACCCATCCTCAGGTTCCCTTATAAAATGCTATTATTATTATTATTATTATTAGTAGTAGTAGTCTCTTAGAGGAAAATATCATTTTAAGAATCCTAAGAATAATCCTAAGAAGTCTCATGAGTTTTATTTCTTTATTATTATTATTATTATTATTATTATTATTATTATTATTATTATTATTCATTTATACCCATCCTCTGGTTTCCTTATTATTATTATTAGTCTCTTAGAGGAATCCTATGATGATGATGATGATGATGATAATGATGATACTATGCTGATTTAATAACACTATTGAGTACTAAATAATAATAATAATAATAATAATAATAATAATAATAATAATATACTGATTTAATAACACTATTGAGGACTACAGTAATAATAATAACAATATACTGATTTAATAACAGTATCGATGATGACTACTACTACTACTACTACTAATAATAATTGTTATTTTCCAGTCCGGGATACGGAATCAGTGCCGGTCGCATTGGTTGAACAATTTACGCAGCGCAGTGAAGAGAAGGGCTACTCTCCAGATCAGACCAAGATCTTGCCCAAAGGAAGTAAGTTGTCGGAGAATGTCCTCCAAGGGTCGAGTTGGGATCCCAGAGGGTCATCCAGTCCAACCCGCTGCCCGGCAATAACCACCTTTCTTCTCTTTCCACAGCTGCCTGCTAAAAAGAAGCCGTGAGTTTCCTGAAGGCTTGAATTCAATTTTGGGCCCAGGTCTATCTTGGTGGGAAAATCTCAAGTCTATCTTGTGGGACGTCTTCCAGGTCTATCTTGGTGGACGTCTCCCAGGTCTATCTTGGTGGACGTCTCCCAGGTCTATCTTGGTGGACGTCTCCCAGGTCTATCTTGGTGGACGTCTCCCAGGTCTATCTTGGTGGACGTCTCCCAGGTCTATCTTGGTGGACGTCTCCCAGGTCTATCTTGGTGGACGTCTCCCAGGTCTATCTTGGTGGACGTCTCCCAGGTCTATCTTGATGGACGTCTCCCAGGTCTGTCTTGGTGGACGTCTCCCAGGTCTATCTAGATGGACGTCTCCCAGGTCTATCTTGATGGATATCTCCCAGGTCTGTCTTGGTGGACGTTTCCCAGGTCTATCTTGATGGACGTCTCCCAGGTCCACCTTGGTGGACATCTGCTCGCAAGTCTACTCCCTGGCTTGGGAACAGATGACTGGCTCCAGGAGGAAGCATCTCAAGTACTTGAGATGGGGAGAAACACAAACAATGGACCTCCGTGGATCACCCCCACGGATCTCCAGAGGTCTCCTCTGACCAGGGATGGAGCACGGGATGGAGAGGGAGAGGAGGCCATTGGTCAGAGAACCTCGGGCCGATGGGAACCGTAGTTCCGAGCGCCCAGCAGGACCACCAGGTTGGAAATTTCATCTTGCCATCTCCTTCTCTTCTAGGAGTAAGAAGAACACCAGTGGGAACATCTCTATGGTCATTTGAGGTTTCCTCGTTCTCCTAATAAATAGATTCAGAAACTGCAATTTCCCGTTTCTGGTCTCTTTTGTATCCGGAGTGAAAACTCCCGGGGGGGGGGGAGAGATATATCACTTGCAAATTATTTTCTGTAATTTTGTAATTATTTAAAAATATTATTAATATTACTATTATTTTATTGTTATTATTATTTAAATATATATATATCAAATTATATATTGCAATTTTTAAATCCATAATTTCAATATTTGAATATTTAGTTCTTGATCTAGCCCCATGTTATTGGTTATGCATGTTCCACGTTCTGGTTCATGAATACAGCCCCTCATTATTGATTATAAATCCACCCCCATGTTATTGATTATCGAACCAACCCTGTGTTATTGGTTAACAATCCAGCCCCACATTATTAACAATCCAGCCCCACGTTATTGATTATCGATCCAGTCCCCTGTTATTGGTTATCGAACCAGCCCCGCCTTATTGGTTATCGATCCAGCCCCACATTCTTGGGTTATTGATCCGCCCCCACCTTATTGGTTATCAAACCAGCCCTGCTTTCCATAGACTGCCCCGCCTCCGAAGATGCCATGAAAGTAGTAGCATGGGGGGGGGACGGGACAGGGGCGGGACCCTGGGATCCCTTCCCTGTCAATCATTCTGTCCTTGAAAAGCTGGAATTATAGGGGTTGGGCTAATGACTCCTGGGGGGGCCCCAGTCCCATTGGTCCTCCTCTGACTCGCCCAATCCCGAAAGGGGCACACTCTGCACTTCCTTAGGGGCCTCTGTACACAGCACTCCGGAAGGGGCACCCATGGTTCTTTGGGGCGCAAACCCTAGCACCCGCTCCCTCAAAACCTCTGAGCTTCAGGAATATATATCTATTTATTGAGAGCATTCACAAGAACAGGACAAGGGTGACAAGCAGAAGGAAGCGGGCGCCCTAAAGCCTCTCTTGAGGCGGGGTTGGTCTAGATGACAGCCAGGGGTCCCATTCCAAAACTTCCTGCATCCGGAAAGGACTCTGAACAATAGCCAAGCCCCCTTTTCCCCATAGAGGACTGAAATCCTAGACGGCCTTTCCCCATCTGAACATGTCGAACCCTGGCAAGATTTTGAGTGTAAGTAATGCTTCCCGCAAAATCGGGTTCAAACAGACCCCACCCACCTTGGTTGCGTCGGCCATCTTGGGACATTGGCCCCCCCAAACTGCTCTGCCCTACTTTTGTCCCCTCCGCCCCAAATCCTGGCCCAGGGTGCCATGCACAGGCCGAAAAGGGCGGCCGCCAGGGAAATGGCACGTGCCCCACATCCCGGGAAGCGGAGGAGGAAGCCACTGGAGGCGGAGGGCCTGTTGGCTGTGCCCCCAATTCCCCCCCCGTTCGCCCAAGGATGGAACCCCCTTGGACTGGGCCCCAAAATAGTCCAACAATGGAGCTCCGTTGGGTGGTGCCCAGAAAGAGTCCGATGACGGTGCCCAGAAATAGTCTGACGACAGCGCCCTGTTGGGTGGTGTCTGGAAATGGATGACGGAGCCCCGTTGGGCGGTGCCCGGAAATCCTCCAACGACGGTGCCTGAAAATTGTCCAACGGCAGAGCCCCGAAAATTGTCCAATGAAGGAGCCCCGTTGGACAGTGCCCGGAAACTGACGACGGAGCCCTGTTGGGTGGTGCCTGGAAATCATCTGACGACGGTGCCCAGAAATTGTCTGACGATGGAGCCCCGCTTCGTCCTCTTAATCCAACGGTCTGATGGGCAATCCCGGGAGAACGTCTACGCTACGGGGCAAGGACGGGCGTGGGCATCACATGACGGCGCAGGAGGAGACGGGGTTGCGGACACGGCAGGCGCAGGCGGCACCGCAGTACTGCCGGAAGCTCTGGTAGCAGCCGCGGTCAGCCTCGGCGCCCCACGGTGAGGCTCCAGTGGCAGAGAGTCCGGTGGTGGAGAGTCCCTCGGCGGGTAGACGGGCCAGGATGCGGGCGTTGACGGCCAGGGCGGCCAGGCCGTAGTCGGTGAAGAGGACCGTCTCGCGCTTGCAGGAGGGGCAGGAGATGAACTTGTACTTGGGGCAGGACTCGTAGAGGATCTGCAGGCATTCCTCGCACACGGAGTGGAGGCAGGAGAGGAGGCGGGGCCGCTTGTGGGTGTAGTTGTAGGCGTGGCCGCAGGTGGGGCACTCGAGGGGCTCGGCGGGTGGCGAGGCGGGCAGAGCGTACTGGTTGGCAATCACCTCGCCCGGTGCCGGGTAGAAGGCCGGGGCCGACGGGGCGCCCGGCTTGGGGTCGAGCGGGGCCAGCTCCCCACAGGCCTGGTTGGCGATGACCTCGCCGGGGGGCCAGGCACCCCGGTAGCGGGGCGGGCGCTCTGGCCGGGCCACCTTCACGGCCTCCATCTTGAGGAGGACCTGCGGGCCCTTCAGGCAGGTCAGGAGGAAGGCCTTGACATGGCTACCGTCGGGGGGCAGTGGCGGGGCGGGCTTTGAAGCGGGCGCGATGGCGCATCCTGGGGGCGGGGCGGAGGGGATGGCGCTGCGCAGGGCGGGCGGTGGGCTACAGGGCGGTCGGGGCGGCCAGGTGGGAGGACCTGCAGGCAAATCACAGAGAGGGGGTTGCTAGAGCTCGTTCCCCCCACCATAGCGTTCTAGAATCCTAGAGGGGATTTTTCATGCAAGGGAAGCTTATTTTGTCCCGCCCCCCTTTATTTTTACCTGCTCGCATTTCCATAGAGCTATAGAAACTTACAAGTAAACCTTATTTTTTCTTTTTCTTTTTTAAACAACATGCATTTCCATAGAGTTCTAGAATCCTAGAGGGGATTTTTCATGGAAGGAAAACTTATTTCGTCCTTTTTTTACGACATAAATTTCCATAGAGTTCTAGAACCCAGAGAGGATTTTTAATGCAAGGAAACCTTATTTTGTTCCTTTTTTTACGACACGCATTTCCATACAGTTCTAGAATCCTAGAGGGGATTTTTCATGCAAGGAAACCTTATTGGGTTCCCCTTTTTTATGGCATGCATTTCCATAGAGTTCTAGAATCCTAGAGCCGATTCCCCCCCCAATTCAAGTAAACCTTATTTTCCTTTTTACAAAAATGCATTTTCATAGAGATCTAGAACTCAGAGAGGATTTTTAATGCAAGGAAACCTTATTTTATTCCTTTTTTTACGACACACATTTCCATACAGTTCTAGAATCCTAGAGCAGATTTTTCCATGCAAGTGAATCTTATTTTTTTCCATTTTTACGATATGCATTTCCATAGAGTTCTAGAACCCTAGAGTGGACTTTTTTTCTCTCTCATGCAAGTAAACCTTATTGTTTTACATTTTTTTTACAACACGCTTTTCTATACAGTTCTAGAACCCTACAGTGGATTCCCCCCCCCCATGCCAGTAAACCTTATTTTTCCTTCCTTCCTTCCTTCCTTCCTTTTTTATTTAAAAAAAATGCATTCCCATAGAGTTCTAGAATCCTAGGGTGGATTTTTCATGCCAGTAAACCTTACTTTTCTTCCTTTTTTACGACATGCTTTTCTATAGAGTTCTAAAAACCTAGAGTGGATTTTTCATGCAAGTGAACCTTATTTTTTTCGTTTTTTTATAACATGCGTTTCCATAGAGTTCTAGAATCCTAGAGCAGATCACCCCCATGCAATTAAACCTTGTTTTTTTTCTCTGAAGTCTCTCAGCCTCACTCACCTTACAGAGTGTTTGTTGGGAAAGGAGATTGTAAGCTGCTTTGAGAGTCCTTTGGGTAGTGATAAAGTGGGATATCAAATCCAAACTCTTCTTCTTCTTCTTCTTCTTCCTTCTATGCATTGAATTGCATTGTATCTTGGCCAGATACTGGAAAATAAAAGACCTTGATAAGAAAATTTCATAAAAGATATTTATGAGTGTTAATTTTATTCTACAGCAATTTCACCCCCTTACCTTACCTGACTATATGGTATTGTATTGTATTCTACTGTATCGTATTTGGCTAGGTTAATTATTGGTTTGATTGCATTGTATTTTACTATGCAATATTTTACTAGATGCATTACCGGTATATATTTTACTCTGGGGGGAAAAATAAAAAATATTCTTTCCAGTAACACCTTAGAGACCAACTCAGTTTGTTATTGGTTATGAGTTTTCGTGTGCATGGATACTTCATCAGATACTAATAATACTAATAAGCTCACACCAAGGACAAACTTAGCTTTTCTCAAAAGTGAAACTGGAAGGAATTTTTAAAATTTTGTTTCGACCATGGCAGACCAACATGGCTACCTACCTGTAACTATATATTTAGCTGTACATTAATTTACTATATTTCATTAAATCAATTAATTATTTTAGTTAATTAATATTAATAATAAATAAATAATCAATATATACAATGTGGTATTGTATTTCACCGTATTATATCAATTATAATAGATTTATGAATCACATTTTTAAAAAATATTAATTATATACATGCACTGTATGTCATTTTATGTTACCTGAATCTGCCTTGGGGGGCGGGTAAGGATACAGAAAGGAACAGGATATTGGAGGCACTGCATATGCATATATATATATATATATATATATATATATATATGTATGTATGTATGTATATGTATATATATAAAGTTGGAAGGGACCCAGAAAGGCAGGAATCATTTGTTAATATGATTATTACTTTCAACAATATACCCAATGCAAATGACCATCGGTGTCCCGTCAATCAAACTGGGAATAAATATTCAAGATTCGGAGGTTGGGGCTAGGAGACCATCGGTGTCCCATCAACCACCTTAGCCCTCCCCTGTCAATCATTCCCTGAATCCACCATAACTTGGGGTCAGTCTGGATGATCCGGAGTGGTCCCTTCCCTTCCCACCAATCAGAGGCCTTCTCACCTTTCCGGGTCTGAGATGCGATGGTGGCACCTCTTTCCCTCCAGGCGATCCGGAAGCTTCCAGAAGAGGCAGGGGGGGTCGTCGGGTTGGGAGGGGGTTTCCCTTACCAGCGATCCGATTGGATGAGAAGGCCGGGGGTGGCGGCAGCGAGGCGCCTTGGCGAAGATACTCTGGCCAAAGCGGTATCCGGGATGCAGATAGAGATGAAGGATGCTGCGGAAGGCCGGTTTTTCAGGTGGGGTGGGGGTGTTTGTCCCTCCCGTCAATCTTCCTGCTTGGAGAGGGTGACCCCCCCCTCCCCCCCAAAAAAGCTGCACCCGATTGATTGATGGATGAATGACAGGCCCAATCCGGATGCGGGAAAGGATGCTAAGAGTGGTACCCAGGGTCCGGCAGCCCTGTCAATCTCGTTGGTCGAGGAGGGGGAAAGGAGGCGGGCTTCGGGAGGGAAGCGGTACCCAGAGGATGCGGGGATGCAGGGGGCGGGCCTTCCTGTGGAGGGGGGCGGGTGGAGGAGGGAAGGATGCTCCAAGGAGGGAGGAGGAGGAAGAGGAGGAGGGGGATGGGGGGAGGATGGAGAGGAAAAAGACCTCTCAGAAGAGCAATTGGTACCCAGGGAGGATGGAGAGGCTGAGAGATTTTGCCCTGGAGGAGAACAATTGGTACCCAGGGAGGAAGGAGGAACAGGATGGAGAGGCGGGGGGGGCGGGGTTCCCCTGGAGAAGAGCAATTGGTACCCAGGGAGAAGAGGGGGAAGAGGGTGAGAGTCCGAGGGATTTTTCCCCCCTGAAGGAAAACGATGCTCTGAGGAGAGCAATTGGTACCCAGGGAGGAAGGAGGAAGTTGCAGAGGTCAAGGTATTCTTTTTTTCCTGGGTGGGGAGGGAAGAACGATGCTCCGAGGTACGAGATAAGTAAACAAGGAGAAAGATGGGGAAGGATGGAGGAGGAGGAGGAGGGGGGGGGAGAGTTCAAGGGATTCTTTTCCGGGAGAAAAAAAGATGTTCTGAGGAGAGCAAGAAGAAAGGGATGGAGGAGAAGAGGATGAAGAGGCTGAGAGGGATCTTTATTCGGATGCTCTGAGGAATTGGTACCAAGGGAGTAAGGAGGAAGAGGATGGAGAGGAGAGCAATTGGTACCCAGATGGGAGGGAGGAAGATGGAGAGGCCAACAGATTCTTTTCCAGGATGCTCCATGATTGGTACCCAGGGAAGAGGAGCAAGAGGGCAAGGGGGGTACCCAAAAGGAGGAGGGATGGAGAGGCTGAGGGATTTTTATCCTGGAGGAATTGGTACCCAGGGAGGAGGGAGAAAGATGGAGAGGTCAAGGGATTTTCCCCCATGATGCACCAAAGAAAGCAATTGGTACCCAGGGAGGAACAGCAAGAGGTCAAGGGAATTCTCCCCCCCCCTAGAAAAAATATGCTCCAAGGAGCGCAATTGGTATTTGAAGGGATGGAGGAAGAGGATGGAGAAGTCAAAGGATTTTTTTCCAGGGGAAGGAGCATGGTACCCCAAAAGGAGGAGGGAGAAGCAGAAGCCACTGGAATTTTTTTCCCCAAGGGGAAGGATGCTTGGAGGAGGAAGAGTTGTAACCAAGGAAGATGAGGGAGAAAGCGAGAGAGATCCAAGGATAATTATTATTTTCCATGGTGGAAAAAATGCTATGGCATGAAAGGGATGTGTGTATATAAATCCAATAGAAAAGAATAATCTGGGATTTTTTTTCTGGGGAAGAAGGATGCTTGAAGGTGCAAAAACGTATTTATCATTTATTAGATCTGCCCTTATTCGACTTCAAGGAATATTATTTATTTCATCAATGAAATGTATTTACCGTTTATTAAATTTGCCCTTAATAATAATAATAATTTAACCTCAGGGAATATTATTTCATCAATGAAATGTTCCTGGGGAAGAAGGATGCTTGAAGGTGCAAAATAAAATAATCCAGGATTTTTTTTTCTGGGGAAGAAGTATGCTTGAAGGTACAAAAACGTATTTATCATTTATTAAATGTGCCCTGATGATTTATTATTATTATTATTAAACAACCTCAGGGAATATTAATTATTTCAATGATGAAATGTATTTGTCATTAATTAAATTTGCTTTTATGTATTAGATAATAGGAATTCTCTTATAAGGAATATTGTACCATATATCTAAAGACGATAATAAAAATAATAAAATAAAAAATAATTACCTGATATATCATAATGATGGTTTCGCTAATAAGAACAAAATCACTTTGAAAAACAGCACCTGATATGTGATAATAGTAACTATAATAATTAATGAAACAACCCAAAACTATGTTTCACCCCCTAGAATTGTATTTTAAAAATATCCCTGCCGATAAGGAAACCTGGGAACTATAGTGCATTCAGGGCTGCAGGCGCTGTGGTTTGGGTTGGGAACTGCAGTTCATTCCGGGTACTGGGAACCCCAGTTCATTCCGGGTGCCGAAAACTACAGCTCAGAGCACCAGGAACCACAGGTGGATGGGAACTGCGGCTGATTCTGGGCACCGGGAACTGTAGGGTGCTGGGAACCAGAGTTTGTCCTTGGGAACTGCAGCCAGGAGTTGCCGGCATTTGGAACGGCAGGTCATTCGGGGCGCCAGGAACTGTGGTTTACTCGGGGGGCCAAGAACTGCCACTCCTTCAGAACGCCAGGAACAGTGGCTTGTCCCGGGTGCTAGGAACTGTAGTTTGCTCTGGGCAATTGCAACTGTTTTCTCCTGGGAACTGCAGTTTGCTCTGGGCAATTGCAGGTCATTCAAGGAGCCTGGGAACTGCAGTTTATTCAGGACAATCGCAGGTCATTCCAGGCGCCTGGGAACTGCAGTTTATTCAGGGAAATCGCAGGTCATTCAAGGCGCCTGGGAACTGCAGTTTATTCAGGGCAATCGCAGGTCATTCAAGGTGCCTGGGAACTGCAGTTTATTCAGGGCAATCAGGTTCTTCCAGGCGCCTGGGAACTGCAGTTTATTCAGGGCAATCGCAGGTCATTCAGGGTGCCTGGGAACTGCAGTTTATTCAGGGCTCCAGAAACCGCAGCTCGCTTTGGGTGCCGGGAACCGCAGAGCGCCAAATACAAACCCAACCAATAATCACAATAATAGTCATAGTTTTATTCCCAGTATCGGGTAGAAGACACGACTGCCAGGCACCAGAAACTACAGCACTGTCAACCCGCCACGAGGAAGCAGGGGGATTCTGGGAACCGTAGCGCCCAGACATACCCGCAGGGTCTATGTTTTCCGGGTGCCCAGTTCAGGACCACGTCTCGGCCTGGAAGCGCCGGGCCCGCTCCAGCGCGGCTAGGAACTCGGCCGCTTGGGGCGCTGACAGGCCGCCCTCGGACTCAAACCCGGACCTGAGGGCGTCAGCAACGGATTCAGGCACCTCCTTGGCGCTCCTGGAATGAAAATAAGAACGGCGGGTTCGAGTGGGGGACACTAGATGGCACTAGACAGTTCAAAGCCTTCCCCGGCGCCCGGCCGTGCTACGACTCACCCGGCCAGATAGATCCAGGCACCGCGCCTCACCAGCTCCCATAGCAGCGCCCGGTTTTCTCGCAGGCGGTGCTGGACGTAGACCTTCTCATCCTGTAGGGAAGGGGCCGAAAATCTGCTTTTTCCTGGCTGCCAACAAGGCACAACCCTCGTGTAAAGCCACTTGTCTATTGGCCGGCGCTTACCTGGTCCCGGGAAAAGGCGGCAAAGACGGACAGGAAGCCTTGGGCAGCAAGCTCTGCCCACTCGTCCCGGAAGTAGAAGTCGTGGGCTTGGTGACGGCAGCCGAAGAACAGGAAGTTGCCTGCGGTGGGGGCAGGATTAAGAAGGGAGGAATCAATAGGAAAACAGCATAGACCACTCACAATTTCCTTCAAACTGCATTTGAAAAATGCCTGAAATTGCATTATAAACCGCAAAAAATTCCTCCAGATTGCATTTTTAAAATTCCTGCAATTTCATGATAAAATTCACAAAGTTCCCCCAGATTGCATTTTTAATTACAGTATAAAATGCGTTTAATGCCAATTTGAAAAGGAAATTGAGAAAAAGGTGGCGCTCACCTTTCTTGCCCTGTGCTACGCGTTCCTGGATGGCGGCACGGAAGGGAGCCACGCCTGTCCCGGGTGCGACCATAACGACAGGGGTGTCGGGGTCGTCCGGGAACCTCAGCGCCCCCCTCTTCACCCAGAGCGGCACTTGGACGGGCCCTGGTGGGAGAAACATAGTACGGGCGTCAGGCCCTGCAGCGGGACCCCTGCCTGGCCACTTGGACGGGCCCTGGCAGGAGTAACGTAGTGCGGGAATCAGGCCCCACCATGGGATGCCGTGGGGATTGGTGCCTGGCGCCTTCTGCTACAACTCACCGTGTGTTGGGTCAAGGGAGGCCAGCCAAGGTGGAGCAGAGCCCACGCCGGGGCCGGGCCAGGCGCGTCTTGTAGCGGACCACGGCCACCAGGATCTGGATGCGGTTGGGGAGGGCCTGCGGGGAGAGGGTGGGAGTCGTAGTACCGGGTGCGGCGGGGGGTGGGTTCGAGAAATGGCGTGCTCCGACTCACCAGCATGGAAGAGGCGACAGAGAAGGCCCGGGCCCGGATTCGAGGGATCAGGTCCAGCAGGAGGTGACAGGGGATGGCGGCTGCCGTCTTGGGGAAATCGCTCAAGACCTTGCAGGGAGAGGAAAGAGACTTGGGAATTGTAGTGCCAACGCCCACTTGGTGTCACCAAAGACTTGAGACAATGGTCAAGCTGTTCAAAGTTGGTTTGGGGAAGGAAGTGGGGCTGGCTGGGAACCATGGCGCTGGGAACAAAGCGCTAGGAATCGTGGCACTGTGAACCAGGTGCTGTGAACCTGGCGCCCAGCACGCTAGAACTCCCCTGGACCTGGGGACGGTTGGACCTACCTCCAAAGTGGTTCGCCGTGGCTGGTTGCAGTAGGCATAGAGCTCCTCCTGCCCAGGCGCCGAGGCGAATTCCCGCAGCTTCTCTTGCTCGCGCTCGTCGGGCGAGAGCTGGGCAGTGAGTTCGAAAAATGAACGGCGGGGGACGCCGGTGATGTCCAGGTAGTTTTCCACTAGGTAGCCAACGCTGCAGGGCCAGGGGAGCGGTAAAGGCAGCACAGCGCCTGGGGAGGGGGAGAAGAGTCAGCTAGGTTCAGCTAGTCTGACCCCGGGTCTCAAACCCGATTCCTGCCCAGAGTCCGCACCCTCGTCGGCCGGCTCTGCCACGAAGCGCCGGTGTGGGTCCAGGTTCAAGAGGCGGCAGAAGAGCTCCACGTCGTCCGGGGTGTTGCGGGGGGCAACCATGGCGACATCACCGGCAGTGGCCCTGGGGAGAGGGAAACGTAGCACGTCGGCACCCGGAAGCGGCGCCCGGGATCTGCGCAAGGGGTGGGGACTGGGCAAACGCACTCGATCCCGGATCCAGCCACGTCCAGCTCGATCAGCCGGACATCCTGGAAGTGCGACTCAGACGTCACCCTCTGGTTGGATAGCACCCGGGCCGGGAAGGGGTGCCGTTCGCACGCGGGACCCGAGTCGGCAGGGTCTGGGCGCCCGGCCTCATCTCCATCCAGGAAGTGGAAGTTGAAGCGGGGTGGCAAGCTGGAGGGGAAAGAGAGGAACGTGCCAATTTAATCATTTAATAATAATTTAATAATACTATTAATAAGAATAAGAATGCAAGGAGCTGATGTTGAGCAACAACAACAACAACAATAGTATGACGTTGGATGTCTGGTTCCCCATCAGCTCCTTGCATTGTTGCGGTTATTATTATTATTATTAGAGGTTGGATGCCTGGCTCCCCATCAGCTCCAAGCATCACAACATCTCATTTTTATTTTCATTCTTATTATTACGTTCAATATTCTAATAATTTAAAAATAACCGTACATGTTTTCACCCCCCACCCCCCGTGCTTACATGATGTCCGGATTAAGGATTTGCCGGCCAGGAGGAAGAGGGTACAAAGCCAGGATCTTCTCCCAGAGATCTGAAAGCCAGGGATCGACGACGGCGTCCGGGCTGCAGAAGGGATGAGAGGCACCCCAGCGGTCATCTAGTCTGACCCCGAATTTAGGTCTCATATCGCAGCATATTCACTGAAAAACGGTCATCTAGTCTGACCCCAAATCTCAGCTCTGAAATGGCCACATATTCACAGCAAAAAGGGAACCAGCGGGCATCTAGTCTGACCCTGAATTTTTCAGTTTGAAAATTTCAGCATATTCATGGCAAAACGTGCTTCAGTGGTCATCTAGTCTGACCCCTGAATTTCAGCTCTGAAATCTCAGAATACTCAGGGCAAAAAGGAACCCCAATGGTCATCTGGACTCACCCCAAGTCATGCTGGTTGTCTCCCAAGGCGGCCGGCAGCAACGGGCAGCCGCCCAACTGGTGAAGCCTCTTGTGCAGCTTCTTGGCGACAAAGTTGAACCTGGCGAGGTGCAAAAAAGGAGCGTTGTTTTCCCAGGTTTCACCTGGATTTTCTGGGAAGGGAAGCAGGACTTACTTGGGGTACGAGGAATCACCAAGCCCGAGAACGGCGTAGTCCAACCGGCAGAGGGAAGATGGGGAGAGGCTCTTCCGGAAGAGGAACCTCCAGAAATTCTGGATTTTCCAGTGGTTGGGAAAAGGAGGTTGGGAAATTTTTAAATAAATATTATTCAATGTATTAAATTTTAATAAATCAAACATTAATAAATAAAATTTTAATATATTAAAAAGTACATGTGGCACATCAAACTGAAATAAATAAAATTTTATACATTAACTCTTAATAAATGTGAATAAATTAAAAAGTGCTTGTTGCATGTGTAATGGAAAGAAATTAAATTCAATCAATTCAGTTTTCATATATTAAAAAATACATGTAGCACATCAAACAGAAATAAAATTTAATAAATGAATTTATAAATGTTAATAAATCAAAAACTCCTTGTTATGAAATTAAATTCCATCAATTAAGTTTTAATAAATTAAAATGTACTCATTGCATGTCAAAGAGATAAATAAATATGAATATTTTTTAACCTTCATGTTATCCGGAGGGTCTCCTTGCCCTGTGGTGGCGCAGACGAAAACCACCAGTGGCTCGTGGATCAGGTTGGCCTGGGAGCAGCAGGGGAAAATGGAGAGCAGCTTGAACTCTGCACATGCTCTGGGATCATGTCATTTGGCGTAAGCGGATTTTGCACTCACCACCGCATAATTATCCAGGGCGTCGACTCGGCACCGGAAGTGCCGTCGCTTTGCCTCGCGTCCGATCCTCTCTGCAAAATCCTCGGCTGTGCCAGTCTGGCTGCCAAAAAGGACCAGGATGCGGCGCTCCTCCATCTGGAAAGCAGACGGGACTTCAGCAGGAGAAGAGTAATATTAATTAAAATAATTATAAAAATAAAATTTTATTTGTACCCTGTCCTGAGCTGGGATCAGGGCGGCTAACATCATAAAACTAACCCAGTATACCAAGAACATAAGAACATAAAAACAGGCAATCAATTAATGAAAAAAGATCTTAAAATTCGTTCAGAGCAAATGAAAATCTGAGCAGATGACAGTCCATGGGTAAAATTAATAATAATAACAATATGAACAGAAATAAGAATAAAAAAGGAACAAAAGGAGCACAGCAGCAGCCACTAGAACTAGAATATACTGTCGTACGTTGGTTGCTGAATAATAATAATAAGAAGAAAAAGAAGCCAGTCTGGGATTCTTCCAACAGATTAATAATAATAATAATAATATACATCGCTCTCCCCAGCCAAAACTGGGACCAGAAGGATCACATCGAATATACAATACATCAAAATAAAATCAGATCAGGATCAGAATAAAATCTGATCAGATGCCAAGCCGCAGGTGAGGGTTGGGGGACCTTAAATGCTCACCAGGCCAATACTGGTATACTAGCAATAATGCTAGTATAATAAATAATAATAATAAATCATACTAGTAAACAATTATTACTTTTAATACTGCCCCAACCTAGGAGGAAAAATGGAATTAAGGAATAGGAAAAATGGCAGGAATCCACGAGCTGCCCACGACTTGAGTGAAAGCGGGCGAGAGGAGCCACTTCCGCGTACGTCATCTGGTCGCGCCTCCTGCGTAGGGGCCCAACTGCCCTGCTGATGCCGTTGCAACCCGAACCGACCAATCAGCGCCGGATCCTCCCCTTTCCCCCTAGCAAGGGCAGTCATTCCGCCATCAGCCAATCCTCTCCTTTGCTCACAACAGAGCCCGCGCGTCCTCCTCCTGTCATTGTCGGCACCCGAGAGTGGGCGGAGCGTCGCGCGAGCGAACCAATCCTCCCCGCCCGTTGGTTTGACCGACAACCACGCCGGCTAATCTTCCCCTTTGCTCCCTCAGAGCCCGTCCTAATCCTTTCTTGTATCAAAGCCGGCCCGAGCCAGTGTGGGCGAAACGCGCCCACCGCGCCCGCTTCCCATTGGCCCGCGCCTTGGACCGACAACCCCGCCAACCAACCCTCTCCTTTGCAACCTCAGAGCCCGTTCTTGCACCGCCTTTCTCCTGTCAAAGCTGGGCTGAGCCCGTGTGGCTGGGGCGTCGCGCGAGCGAGCCAATCCGCGCCGCCCGTCTCCACACCGCCCGGTTCCCATTGGCCCGCTCCTATTACAGACAACCCGGCCAGCCAACCGCCGCCTTAGTTACCTCAGAGTCCTTGTGCCTTGCAGTCAAAGTCGCTCCGAAGCGGCAGCCATGGATTCCTCGACGCTGCCTGAGTGGAAAAAAGCTCTCCTGGAGCGGAAGCGGGCCAAGCGGGCCGCCGAAGCGGCTCGGCTTCCGTCAGGCGACGGCTTCTCTCCGCTACGTCGGCGCCCGGCGGCTGCCTCGCTTTCCCGCCTGCTCGAGCTCTACTCGACCATGCCGGGCGTGCGGACCATCCGCGCCGACCGCATCGTCATCATCGAGACGTGCCCGGGGGAAGCCGCCAAGCCACGCGTCCAGGGAGCCGCCGAGCTCCGGGCCGAGCAGGTGGTCGTGTACGAGCCCGAGCCGGGCCACGTCCGCCGCCTCCGGCACCAATTCGACCCAGGGAGAGCCGGCGGCGCGACGCGCATGCGCCGATGCGGTGCTTGCGGGCGGAAGGAGGCTTCGGGTTGCGCACTGCGCATGTCCGAAGGGCAAAGGGGCGCTTCGGATTGCCCGCTGCGCATGTGCGAAGGGCGGCGTAACGTTTCGCTACGGATGCCAGAGAATTCCAATGGACGCCTCTAGTCGCATCCGCCAAGAGGAGGCGTCGCGTGCCCCAGTGCGCATGCCAGAGCGGCAGTCGAACGCTCCGCTTGGGATGCCCGAGGGGGCAAAGGAGGTTTCGAGCAGCGCACCGCGCATGCTTGGAGACCAGTTGGCCGACTCTCCTCGCAGCCGATACGTGCAGAAGATCGCCGCCAATTCTTTCGTCGTGAACCCGCGAGGGCGTCGTGCTATAGATCCCAAGGAGCGTGCTACAGATCCCAGGGAGGGAGGATGGCTTGCAACAGAGGAAGGCACCTGGCCTGGTGCTACAGTTCTGAAGGAAAGCGCCTGGGCAGCTACACCCCATACTATGCGTCCCAAGGAAAGTGCCTGGCCAGCTTCGCCCGATTCTATGGTTCCCAAGGAAATCACCTGGCTGGCTTCGCCTGGTGCAATGCGTTCTAAGGAAAACGCCTGGGCGGCTTCGCCAAATCCTACGGTTCCCAAAGAAAGAGCCTGTCTGGCTTTGCCCGATGCTACGGTTCCCAAGGAAAGTGCCTTGGCAGCTTTGCCCAATCCTATGTGTCCCAAGGAAAACACCTGCCCAGCTTCGCCTGATGCTACGGTTCCCAAGGAAAGTGCCTGGACGGCTTCCGAGCGGCGTGCTACAAATCATGAGGACGCCGGTTGGCAAGAAGGCGCCCAGCCTGCTTCGCCAAAGGGCCCTAGGTGCCGCGCCACTGACAGTGAGGAAAGCGGCTGGACATCATTGGAACCATACTATGGATCCCAAGGACACCCCTGTTCTGTTTCGCCAAGGGGTTGGGAGCTCCACACTACAAATCCCAAGAATACACCCTCCCTTCGAGATGCCACAGATCCCAAGGATCGTTTGCGGGGCACCATCGCTACAAGAGCCGTAGCAGCACCAGGCGCCGATGCAGCGCTCTCTCCCAGTGCCAGCCTGCGCCGCAACTCCCGCAACTCCTTCCAGGTTGTCCCTCGCCCGCGAGGCGCCCGAGCTCCAAGATGGGCACCCGCTCCCCCGGAGCCCGACCGGGTTCCCGTCACCTGCATTGACGAGGACGCTACGGGTTCTCTGCCGCCACTGAAGGTGCTCAGCCCCCGCTTGGAGGGCTGCGATGTCTCTGACGACAGCCCTTTGGCCCCGGATTCTGAAGACGCCACTTTGGGTCCTGGATTCGAATCTTCCCTGCTGCTGCAGAACGACAGCCGGGAGGCGCCCGGTGCCGACTTCGAAGGTGCCTTACCCCGGGGCCGTTATCCCCGCGCGGATGAGATCGAGGTCATTGGCGGGTACCTTTCGCTGGACCGCTCATGCATGAGCAAAGCCGGGGCACGGCGGAGGAAAAAGGTAGCCGGGCTCACCCATTTAGCCTCACTCGAACCTGCCACCCGGTGATCGGAACCGGCTTTCGGCTAAGCGGGGCGTTCCACAGAGTGCAAAGCCTATCTTCAACTAGGCTGGCGCGGGACCGCAGCTCCTGTCATGTTTAGCTCACAGCACCCAGCCTAGCCAGGACTACAACTCCCATCGTCCATAGTGCTTGGTCGAGCTGTCCGGGGGGGGGTGATGGGAGTCGCAACACAGCTGGGGACTGGCTAGCTAGGCATCGTGGGGCAAAGCACGATGGGAACTGGAGTTAGCCACTTGCTCTGCACGATGGGAGTTGTAGTCCCAGCCCAGGCGCGGTGCTGTTTGTGTATATGTGTGTGTGTGTTTGTGTGTGGATTACAAACACATCAAACCCGGAAGTGCATGTCCCGGTTTGCAACCTTTTTTTGGATTGCAATCCATTTTTGGGGAGGCCCCATTGGCGAAAGAGCACCTTGGGTTACAACCTGGTTGGGTTTAAAACCGGACCTCCGGAATGGATGATTGTTGTAACCCAGGCATGTCCAAAGTCTGTTTTGGGGGCCTAATCCGGCCCCTGTACAGTTTATTTCCTGGGGTAAAATCCTAAAAAAAAACTTGACAACTTCAATCCTTAAAAAAGTCAACAACTTTGGTTGGCCCTTTGGCCGGCCCTCACGGCCCTTCACTTCATCAAATCCGGCCCTCTTTACTAAAAGTTTGGACACCACTGTTGTGAACCAAGGTACCACTGGTGTGTGTGTCTCTGTGTGTGTGTATTACATAAGTATAAATATATGAATATATTTTTAAGCAAGTATAAGTATATTTATAAATGTAAATATAAATAAATACAGAACATATAGAGAAATAATGTCGATATAAAAATACAGTTTATATAAAAATATATATATAAATGAAAATGCACCCAAAGGGGGCTAAATGCACGTACAGTATACGTAATAGGAATTCATTTTAAATATCAATCATCCAGGCTAATAAATCCCAGAAGGATTGACAGGGAAGGGATACCTGGGGTCATCTAGCTCCGCCCCTGAGGGTCACCTGGCCCCGCCCCTGAATCCCAGCTCTGAATCCCAGGAGAATTGACAGGGAAGGGACACCTGACGTCACCTGTCCAACCTCAACTTCCTGTGCTCCACAGCTGAAGATCTCCTTCGATGACTCCCGCCTGCACACCATGTTTGAGTACCCATCTGAGAACTCCCTGGTGGCTGAAGAGCAGGAAGAGGAAGCGGAGGGGGAGGAGGAAGAGGAAGAATACGCCTCCGAGGTCGATGAAGCCCCGCCCCTTCCCTCTGCCAAACGGGCGGCGCCCTCTTGCAGGCCCAACTCAGGCAAGCCATATCTTCTCCTTCCCCTTCTTCTTCTTCCCTTTCTTCTTCTTCTTCTTTCCTCTCCTCCTTCTCTACCTCTTTTTCTTCTTCCTTCCTTCCTCCTCCTGCTCCTCCTCCTCCATCTCCTCCTCCTTCCTCTTCTTCCTTCTTTTCTTCTTCCTCTTCCTCTTCTGATTCTTCTTTTTCCTCTTCTTCTTCTTCTTCATTAGTGGTATACCGCTAATTATCATTAGGGTATACACTCCAGTGTAGCAGAATTTTATTATTATTGTTAGCCATATGCTGCTAATCATTATTATTAGGTGTAGCATTATTTTTTTACTATACCACTAATATTTATTATTATTTCGGGGACACCTAATAACTGTATTAATTCTATACGTATTATTTCTATTTGCTCCCCCTAATAATAATAATAATGGCTTTGTTGTTTTCGCGCTGCTCTTTTTCCTTTCCATTTTGCTGAATCTTCTCACCAAAAACGAATAATTTTTAAAAGGCTCCTTTACTGTTCCTTCCTCGCTGGAAGTTTTCCAGGAAATCAAACATACAAAGAGGCTTTAAAAAATAAAATAAAACCGACATTTCAATGTCCTCTGCAGGTTTCTCCAGCTACACTCCAAAATCGCACTCGGGGGAAGGTGGCAGGTTCAAGGAGGCGCCTCCGAAGTTGGGAACTGTAGTGCCAGGTGCTGACTCACCCGACAACCACGTCATGGTAATGGTTATTCATAGTAAGGTTCCTGCACTTCTTTTGTGAGATAAACACACACTATTATTATTATTATTATTATTATTATTATTATTATTATTATTATATTCAATTTGCCCTGCACTATTTTTGTGATAAACACATTATTATTATTATTATTATTATTATTATTATTATTATTATTATTATTCCAATCTGTATCTGGCCCTTCAGGAGACAAACATCATTAACTCTGGAATTGACAACGAAGGGGGTTTGTGGGGTCATCTAGTCCAACCCCAATAAAAAGACGTGTCCCCCCCTTTTTTTGCACCACAGCTCACCCCGGCCGGTGCCGGCACCCTTTCCGACTTCAGCAGCGAGCCTGCCCTGTACTTCTGAGCATCCATAGGTGCCACCCGGAATTATTCCGGCCGGTGGAAACCTATCGTCTTCTGCAGGTCGTCTTCAATGGGGCTGGTGGTTTGACCAGAATGGATGGGGCGGAAGGCGAGAGCGACCAAAAGAGCAGAATATTATTATTGTTGTTAATATTATTAATATTATGATTATTATTGAGTGATGGGAGTTTGGATGTGGTGGAAGGGGACAGTGATCAATAGAGCAGAATATTACTACTACTACTAGCTGCGTTTTGGGAGGCGCAGCACCCAGAATCATGTTATACTTCCGAAATTCATTTTAAAAAGCAAAAATTTTTCGAGGGGAGTTTGGATGGGGTGGAAGGGGACAGCGATCAAAAGAGCAGATTATTATTCTTATTATTGGTATTATTATTGTTGTTATTACTGTGTTTTGGCAAGGGCAGAGCCTCTGCTAAAATCAAATTATATACAGTACTGCAATGATCTTGACATTATTCTAAAGCTTTTCAGAGACTGGACCAAAATTCTCAAATTGTTTTTTAATATAGGTACTAATATTATACTAAGATTTTTTTGACACGACTAAAATTCTCAAATGATTTTGCAGTATCAATTTTTTGAGCTATTCTCAAATTATTTTGATAATATACTAAAATTCTTTTGATATGATACCATAATTATTCTCAAATTCTGTTCAGTGGCTGAGCTTCATGCGGAGCTTCATGTATAAATATATGTAAATTAATGTACATACCGGTATATAACTAAATGTATATATATATAAATAAATGTACCGGTATATACTGTATATAAATATGTTTGTGTGTATGTATGTATGTATGTATGTGATATATATATATATATATATATATATACACACACACACACACACATACATAAACACACCATACATAGTCAAAACAAAATCGAAAATTCTTTCCAGTAGCACCTTAGAGACCAACTGAGTTTGTTCTTGGTATGAGCTTCCGTGTGCATGCACACTTCTTCAGATACCATATACACCATACATACTAGACTATGCTAAAATAGCGTAGTGAAATTGCTGAATGATATCACCATTATCCCAAAATTATTTGGGAAATATAGTATATTTTTTACTTTACTATGGTATACGGAAAGGATTTGGATTTGTGCCTGGACCCCAAGTTTACCTGACAATCGAGTCCACCTGGATTATTTCTGGGCTACGCGGAAATTCTATTTCCTCATAAGAAACCATGTGCGCCCGGTGGGAAGCATATCGCCTGGCCCTTCCCCACGGAGAAAAACCCAGGTGGCTGAGAGAGAATGCTTTATTCAAATAACAAAAAAACCCAAAATACAGCTGCCCCGGTGCCAGGTTTGAGGGCCAGCCTGGCCGAAGGACGGGAGTCATAGCGCGGTGCCCAGTGAGTTCAGGTGTCTTTGGGGCTTTTGGCCTCCGTGGCCTTGGCCAGATTGTTGGCTTCCTTGCGCAAGACGTTGAGGAGCGTCTGGGAGCTCTCCAGAATCTGGAAGGGGAGGGGAGGAGCTCGGTCAAGGCCCCGCCCATCTGGCCGGGTGCCCCGGGGTGTGCTAGATGACCCCGGGGTCCCGTGACAAACCATCGCATTATTAGATTTCTTTATTGTTAGATTTCCTAGGTCAGACTAGACGACCCTGGTACCCAGTTTTAAATCATCACATTTTGCTAGACCTCTGGGGTCAGACTAGATGACCCTGGCGCCTGGTGTCAAATAATCATCTTTTAACATTAATTTATCACTAGATTTCCGGGGTCAGACTAGATGACCCTGGCAACAGATGTCAAATCATCACATTTTTACATTGATTTATCCCTAGATGTCCGGGGTCAGACTAGATGACCTTGGGATCCCAGTTTCAAATCATCGCATTTTTATATTGCTTCATCCCTAGATTTCCAGGGTCAGATGACCCTTGATCCCAGTTTCCAATCATCACATCTTTATATTGATTTTTTTGCTAGATTTCTGGGGTCAGACTAGATGACCCCAGCGATCCCGGGTACAATCATCACTTTTTTAGATTCATTTATTGTTAATTTCTGGGGTCAGACTAGATGACCCTGGCACCCCGTGTCAAAGAATAATCTTTTAACATTAATTTATTGCTAGATTTCTGGGGTCGAACTAGATGACCCTGGCACCCCGTGTCAAAGAATCATCTTTTAACATTAATTTCTTGCTAGATTTCCGGGGTCAGACTAGATGACCCCAGCACTCCGCACCTTCATATAAGCCGCCTCGGTCTCAGCGATGGTCCGGTCAAACTCGTTGCGCGACGCCATCTTCCTGGCCAGGCTCTCGTTGACACGCGACAGCTTGTCTGTCAAGACCCGGATGTCGTTCTGCAGCTTGCCCTTCTCCTCCTCCTCCTGGCGGATCTGCTTGCTCAGCTCGTCCCGCTTGAGGGAGAGGTCCTCAATACCTGGAGGGATGCAGAGAGAAAGGGAGCCCGGATCATTTAGTCCAACCCCCGAGTTTCTGGCCCTCTGGGGTCCCGTTTTATTACAAATTCTAGGCCTCAGTGTTGGGATTTAATTCAGATTTCTAGTGCTCAATGTTGGGATTTAATTCCAGATTCTAGCCTTCAATGTTGGGATTTAATTCCAGATTCTAGTCCTCATTGTTGGGATTTAATTCAAGATTCTAGTCCTCAATGTTGGGATTTAATTCAAGATTCTAGTCCTCAGTGTTGGGATTTAATTCAGATCCTGGTCCTCAATGTTGGGATTTAATTCAAGATCCTGGTCCTCAATGTTGGGATTTAATTCAAGATACTGGTCCTCAATGTTGGGATTTAATTCAAGATTCTGGTCCTCAATGTTGGGATTTAATTCAAGATTCTAGTCCTCAATGCTGAAATTTAATTCAAGAGTCTAGTCCTCAGTATTGGGATTTAATTCAAGATACTGGTCCTCAGTGTTGGGATTTAATTCAAGATTCTGGTCCTCAATGTTGGGATTTAATTCAAGATTCTGGTCCTCAATGTTGGGATTTAATTCAAGATTCTAGTCCTCAATGCTGAAATTTAATTCAAGAGTCTAGTCCTCAGTGTTGGGATTTAATTCAAGATACTGGTCCTCAATGTTGGGATTTAATTCAGGATTCTGGTCCTCAATGTTGGGATTTAATTCAAGATTCTAGTCCTCAGTATTGGGATTTAAATCAAGATTCTACTCCTCAGTGTTAGGATTTACTGTAATTCAAGATTCTAGTCCTCAATGCTTGCATTTTATTCAGGTTTCTAGACCTCAGGGATCAAATTTTATTCAGCTTTCTAATTCTCAGGGATTGGATTTTAGGCAGGTTTCTAGCTGCCACGTCTTAGATTTTTCTAAAACATACTGCAGCCCTGAATACAAGAGGCTTATTAGTGATTTAATTTTTTTAAAAAATATATTATTACTACTAATTTTATCAACATCACTATTGCTATTACTATTTTTCTTATGGTGATGATTGTTATTATTACCCTTATTATTAATTTAATTATTATTGTTATTTATTAAAGGCCACAAGGCAGCTGGTAATAGAAAATTAGCATTAAAAAGTTATTTTTTAAAAAATTATTAAAACCCATTTTTTATGTTTCTAGTGCTCAGGGCTCAGATCTTATTTAGCTTTCTAGTCCTCACAGCTGAGCTCTTATTAATTAGTCTAGTTATTATCCTTTTAATATTATTTATTATAATTTATTATTTATTATCTCATATACATTATTTACTCTCGTCCTCATTCACTTTAGCTCATTATTAATTTAATAATTGTATATTTTTAAATTATATATTATTAAATAATAATAATAATAAAGTATTGTTGCCGTCGTTAGAGATTTAATTACTAATCCTATTAAATGTAATCATTATCGCCGTTTATTAAACGCCACAGGGTAACTTGTAATAGGAAAATAGCATTCTTTTAAAAATCAAGCTTCTAGTCCTCAGCCTCCCATTTCCAGCCTTGGCCTCGTCGCCATAGCAACCCCGGCAGGCCCCGTCACCACGGCCCTCAAGCAGTCTGGCCAATAGCAATGTTATCGTCCCTCCCGTAGCCATAGCAACACTCCGCAACAGGCACGCGTCGTAGAAGCACCGCCCCACGCCTTAGAGCGCATCACTTCGTCTCCGCCCCTGAATCCGACCGGCCAATCGCTACGAACCCCCCCACTCTCCCCTTCTCGCTTCCACTCCACGACTCCACCCCTGAACCAGCTTGGCCAATAATAAGCGCGGCGACAGTTCCAGCCGCCGTCGGAACGTCTCTACGTCTCCGCCCCTAAAGCCGCGCGGCCAATAGCAACGCGCGGCCTTCCCGCCTGCAGCCTTTGCCCATTCCCATTAGATTCGTCGCTACGTCTCCAGCCATTCAGCGCCGCGCGGTCCGCCCCCGCCGCGCGACGCCACCGACGCCATCGCCCTAGCAACGCGGCCTACTCCTGCCGCGGGCGCTTTGGCTCGAGTAGCGAAGCAAAGGCCCCGTTCTCCGGAGCGCCGCCTCACATTTGACCAGCTCGTTGTTGTAGCTCTGCAGGGCCGCCCCTTGCTGTGTCATCGCCGCCGCCGCGTCGCGCGTCACCCGCCGCCCGCCGTTGCCGCCGTCGCCGGTCCGCGCATGCGCGGAGGCGGGGCCTAGTTCTCCTCTGGGTCGTCGCTGCCGGTCCCGCGTTCGGACGAGTCATGGAGCTGTCGGCGGCGTGGAGCGCGCTTAGCACCGGCCTGGTGCCACCCGAAGCCTTGGGGATGGAGGTGATAAACAGGTTCGGGGGCTTAGAGGCAAAGGAGTTCGGGGGCTGAAAGCGGGAGGAGGAAAGAACGGAGGGGGGTGAAAGGGAAAGGAGGAGGGAGAGAGAAGGGAGGGGGCTGAGACGGAAAGGAGGTGGGGGCTCAGGGCCGAAGCGGTCAACGAGTTATGGGGTGCAGAGGGGACAATCCTTTCGGAAACTAGAATTCTCCCCTTCCTTTTCAGGCGCCGCCACACTACGACTCTCCGTCTGACCTGCACCCGGCCATAGAAGCCCTCCGCTGCCATGGCTTGCAGGGCGCCCTGGAAGAGTGGTTCCTCGAGGTCCTGCAGACGGACCTCCAGTCCCGAGTGGGTCCCGAGTTCTGGCGGTGTGCGACGTCGCCCGGTGACCCCCAGCGCTCCCCTCCCCTCCTGGATGCCTTCCGGATGCTGGAGAAGTGCCTGGCGCCGTACGTCCGCGGCGCCGCCCTGCTGAAGGAGTGGGCGCCCGAAGGCACCGTTGGGCACCTGCGTGGGAACCTCGATTCCCTGCTGCGCGCTGTGGTTTTCCTGGCGCCCCCCGAGGAGTTCCGGGAGGCGCTGGGTGAGCTCTATGGGCGCAGCTTCCGGATCTACATGGGGCAGCGCCCCGAGGCGGCAAATGTAGCACGGGAAGAGGCAGATTCGATGTGTGCTGGGTGCGGCCGAGGCGAGGAGGGGTGCTGGTGCGTGGGAACCATAGCGCGCTTTGAGGAGCTGAACGCCATCCTGTGAGTTGCTTTGCTGTCATTATTATGGCGATGAGGAAAATGATATTTCAATGGTGTTTGAGGAGTAATATTTAATAAGCAACAATAAAGAAAGATGGAATAATCAAGAGCAAAGGAGAGGGAAAGGAAAGGATATGACGTGGTGCCTCTCTGGGAAACCCACCTTTGTGATCTGGCCCTTTCTTCCTCCCCTTCTTCCTTCCTCCATTTCTCCCTCCCCTCCCCTCCCTCCCTCCCTCCTTATTTCTCTTCTGTGTTATCCTCACCGTCCTCCCTTCCCTCCCTCCAATTCTTTCTTACCCTCTCCTTCCTTCCTCCTGTGGGATGTGAAACATGGGAGCAGTCAAGTGGACATAGGGATGTCTGGTCCAGCCAGTCAGAACTTCCTGTTTCTCCTGGGCTGGGACAGGCTTCCTCTGCATGTGACTGGAGGTGGGTGTGGCCTCACCTGTGTGCAGGTAAAACAAAAGCACAGGGGCTGGATGCCATCTCCTTCTTTTGACTTTGACCTTCAAGCAAGCAATGTCTGCTTAGCAAGGATGCTCTCTTGGCATGCCAAGAGAGGACAAAAGGAGCTATCTCCCCTATGGAGTATAGTCCGGGCAAACTACAGAAAAAAACGCTGGAACCTGGGCAAAATTGCAACATAAACGCTATTAATGGCATTTTTATGAGAATTGGGTGTAGAATAACATATAAAAAATTAGACAAAATTAAATGACAGGAACACTGTGAAATCGTGATTTCAAAATGGCCGACCTGCTGTATCAATTGTATTGTATTTCGATTAGTTTTCTAAACTTAATTGTGTGTATCCTATGTTTTTTAATTGTTGATATATTAGAAAATGTTGAAAACAGTCACGTTCTTCTAGCTGCGGACAATATTGATCACAATATTCTTACACTGAATGGTGAGAACACATTCCATGGTATGGGGATGATAGCAGCAATAACCCCAGCAAAAACCTTTTCTCGTTGTATTCCAAGAAAGAATATATTGAGCTGTGACTTAAAAGCTGCTGCATCTATCAACATTCATGAATATCGATTTGCATCCAGTACTCTCAGAGGCATTAAGTTTAAAATATTGCCTGATATCTATCCCACAAATGTCAAAGTAGATCTGCTGTGGAAACTGTCAAGGAACTTTGAACAACCAATGCCTGGCTGGTCTGGAATGATGCACTTAATACATAATAACCAAAACAACCAGAAAGTTGAGAAATCATCAGTACTTTTCCTACCTATCATTGATATGAAGCCCACTGAAATGACTTGCATCCTGTCTACCTTAACATACCTACGAGATTTAGCTCTTAAGCACAATATACCAACTATCATAACATTTGATCAGCCACTCTTTTGGAAAGCATCACAAATAGTTCATTCATCATGTGATGGTAGTGCTCTCAAGGACATCATTCTATTGCTTGGTTCCTTTCATACTTTCATGAATCTTCTTGGGGCCATTGGTACACTCATGGCAGGATCGGGCCTTAAAGAAATCCTAGAAGAGATTTATGGGGAAAATACAGTAGTGCATATGTTAAATGGGAAATCAGTATCAAGAGCTTTTCGTGGACATTTGATTCTCGATTCATGCTTAAGTGCTGAAATAATGTCGCAGATAATTGAAGATCATTCAGAATTCCCCCAGGTCTTAAAAGAAGCTTCTGCACTGTATGATTCACTAGTGTCCTGTAACAAAACTATAGAAGAAGTGGATTCTTCACAGACTATGATACACATAAGCTGTGCATTGGATGCAAAGAAGAGCGAACTGAAAGCAAACTCAGCAACAAGTAAACTATGGCTTGAGTATCAAAATATGGTTGATCTTGCTAGAAAACTCATCACAGCAGATAGAACTGGTTCATGGAAAATGCATATTGATGCCATACATCAGTGTCTACCCATTTTCGCAGCTGCGGGTCACCATAATTACTTGAAATCAGCATACCTATATTTGCAGAATATAATTCTGTTGCCAACAACAAATGCGACTGTTTCTGCAATGTTTGAAAAAGGATTTCATGTGATACGCAGAAGTGAACGGTACTGGGCAGGATTGGGTTCTGACTTAGTAATCGAACAATGTCTGATGCGCTCTCTTAAAACTACAGGGGGTTTGACCAGAGGAAGTGGATTGACTGGCGTTCAGAGAGCAGTTTGGTCTTTATCATTGCCTGTATCGTCAGGGTATAATCTAGCTATGCAGGAGTTTACCAATGTTTCATATTCATCAAGTGAACAACACAAGGAACTATCTAGTGCAAGGCTGATTAGAGACAAAAGTGATTCACAACTGGTATTGAGCAAGTTGCAAGCATTCTCGCCATTTACACCCGAGTCAAGTCTGCGTAATATTGTAACAGGTGTAACTGCAGATTTGGCAAATGTTAATGTGCACGAATTGCAAGAAGTTGGTAAGGTCATTGTAGCTAAACTTATTGACCAAGAAGTTTTTGCATATAAATGTAAGCGTTCTGACAAA